>OZ029920.1:2130199-2203517 GCA_964023275.1 Norana najaformis | reverse complement strand
ATATATATATATATATATATATATGTAATACTTAATATATATATATATATATATATATATATATATATATTAGCTTTTATTTTTGTATCTCGTTCCGGGTCTTTGTGTTGTCAGTTCTTTGTGTTGTAAATTCTGCTTCGAAAGTTACTGGGAGAATCTCTGTGGAACTGCCTGTGAAGGTCCTCTCTCGACAATCTTCGGTGTTTGATTACAGACCTTGATTCCTACCTATCCACGTTAAACATTTGGAATACAAGAAGTTGTAACTCGGTCGGGTGATGCCAGTTTGAAGTCTGGATGAACTCTGCTAAAAACTCATCTCTCCCTGGACCTTTTTCCTCCGTAGGCTGTTTCTGTGTCTTCTGCGATTCCTCTCTTGGTTTTCGAACGATCTCACCCTGGAAATTGACTTCCACAACGACTTTGGTTAGCGGTAAACATCGACTGAAGCCTTGAGCATTAACAGAGTGGCGCTAAAGAAAGTTCTCACATAATTATTATGAAGAGAGCGACGCTTATCATCTTCGCTATGACACAGCGTCGTTAAACAGAAACTACCCACAATTGTTGATATTTCTTTCGTGATGAGGTTGATTTCTACAGCCCTGGCGGCCACAAGATGTCGTAAATCACTAAATAACACTAAAATACTAGCTTTAGGCATGCTATCTTTGGACACCTTTATATCGCTTTCTTTAACTCTATATGAGGCTAATTTTTGTTCAATATTCTAGTTTTTGACACGTTTGCCAGTGCATCGTGAATACGAGTATAGTCGCATTGTGTTTCGTAATAGTAACAGTAATCGTGAAATACATACTACACTCAAGGCGCTACATAAATGTCAATGTTAGGTCAGAAGGTTATCCTAAGATACAGTCCCTCTAACAGCCACGATCGTTGAGCCCCCATTTGGACAATAATGGTCTGATGTCGGCCAAATGTGGCCCATTAAACGTGGCTGGGGTTTCACTCGGCACCGGCCAAGATCCGGTTGCCACAAGAGACAAAAGCGAGGAGACGTAAGAACCAAAAAGTATTCGTAAATCGTAATTGTAATCGTAAGTTTTGGAAATCAGCGTCGCCTATAAGATGTCCGGAGACATTAAGCTGCAAATGATGAATAAATACGTCAGTTACATTTAAAGACCGAATAAAATCGTTTTTTAAAGTAAAGAGTTACACCGGTTTAAGTTGATAAAATCGACTAAAGCTTTAATATTGACTCGATTTTAATGAAAAGAAACATTCGTTTAGGACAAAGTAAAGTCGACGTGAGATTCCTTTCTTGGTTTTCGACCAGATCCACCCAGGAAGTTGCTTGGCATCGATCATCATCTGATTCCGTGATCTTTAAAAGAGTGGTGTTATAGAAGATCTCAGTTCATGTAATGACAGAGTAGGCGACATCTTGCCTGCCAGAGTCGTTGAGTAGTAGTAGTAGTAGTAGTGGTAGTAGTAGTAGTAGTAGTAGTAGTAGTAGTAGTAGTAGTAGTAGTAGTAGTAATAGTAGTGGTAGTGGTAGTAGTGGTAGTAGTAGTAGTAGTAGTAGTAGTAGTAGTAGTAGTAGTAGTAGTAGTAGTAATATTAACAAAATAAAAAAATAAAAAAAAATAAAAGAATAATAATAATAATAACAATAATAATAATGCAGGCATATCGTGATGTTTAAAGATATGCAAACAGACGATAAACTATATAGTTTTATCGTCCGTTTAATGAATGCAAGCCTACATATGAGAACACTTAATGTAGCAAGTTTTAAGTTTTAATAATAACAAATCGATATTTGCCATCCTTCCAAAGTTCAGAAGTTCACAGACGACCACAAGATTGAGCACCGATGACGTTGAGCAACTGTGAGTGAAGGACTTTCTCCAGGTCCCTACAAAGCGCCTAACGCTTTGGAATTGTTTCGACTGTCTAGCGGAGAGGAGTCCTACCACCAACCGAACAGCTGTCCGTCACGAATCAACCTGGTGCTCGAGTTATGCCTGGACGTCACATCTTCTACGACCTGCAAGGGACGGCGTCAGACGGTGGGACCAAGTTCCTACATACATACATACATACATACATACATACATACATACATACATACATACATACATACATACATACATACATACATACATACATACATACATACATACATACATACATACATACATACATACATACATACATACATACATACATACATACATACATACATACATACATACATACATACATACATACATACATACATACATACATACATACATACATACATACATACATACATACATACATACATACATACATACATACATACATACATACATACATACATACATACATACATACATACATACATACATACATACATACATACATACATACATACATACATACATACATACATACATACATACATACATACATACATACATACATACATACATACATACATACATACATACATACATACATACATACATACATACATACATACATACATACATACATACATACATACATACATACATACATACATACATACATACATACATACATACATACATACATACATACATACATACATACATACATACATACATACATACATACATACATACATACATACATACATACATACATACATACATACATACATACATACATACATACATACATACATACATACATACATACATACATACATACATACATACATACATACATACATACATACATACATACATACATACATACATACATACATACATACATACATACATACATACATACATACATACATACATACATACATACATACATACATACATACATACATACATACATACATACATACATACATACATACATACATACATACATACATACATACATACATACATACAGTGACCGCCTCAGGGACGGAGGCTCCGTGATAGTATGTCGAATCTCAGGAAACATTTTTGCCCTCTTGCTCTGATCATCACCATTGTAGTCAACGTCATCTTTTTATACAAACCTTTGTGAGTAATATACAGACGCACTTTAATATTACTCTTACACCACAATGAATAAAATTTCTTTAGCTTTCCCTTCCTGAAGAAAAGCAAAAGCTGAGTCGATTTTCCAGCACTTTAGAACAGTTTTGCAATTTAACAAATAAGCTTATTTTCATCTGCGTAGGTTGACGTCGACGTTAACTGCGATTTCAGTCACAAGATGTCGCTAAGCACTCAATGCTATTTAACAAGTCATATTTGTTTCGACACACGTCGTTAAACAGATATTACTGTCAATTGCTAGGTTACAAGAAATAACGAAATATTTGACACTGCGCAGAATGTGGGTCTCTGTGCAAAGTTAAGGGAGACGCAAAAGGCCAGGGCAGCTACAAGCTCTCGCTAAACACTCGCTTTCCAACATATATCTTTTTGGACACCTTTAAATCGGTTAAGGCAATATTATTTATAAATGATTTTTGGTCAATCGCTAGTCCCTTGTCCGGGCAAAGTATAAGAGAAAGTCGACTTCAACGGCTCTGGCAGCCACAAGATGTCGTTAAAGAACGGTAATTAACTGACCTGCCAGCGATACTGACCCAAAACCTGTCTTTTGCGGCGTTTTATATAGCTCCGCTGTCTATTATACGGTGGTCTCCCTGACCCAGCTTTTTTGGCGCTGAATAATTTACATATTCATTTCTTAGGGGTCGTCCATAAAGGACGCCCGCCATAATTTCCTCCTTACGCTATTAAAATTTATTGAAGACCCCAACAGCTTTTCTTTATGTGGGTTATAGCCATCGATATTTATCGCATTGGAAGCTAAAAACTGAGACATCGGTTTATTAATTCATAACAAAATAACAATAATAAACGCATTACATGTTAAAATAAGTAGCATTTTCAGTGAAAAGTAACTACATTTTCCAGAACAAAAAATAACGTCTTATTATTTGTATGAAAATAGTTTAGACCTCAGGTACCCTTGAATTTTTCTCGGGGATCCCAGGAACGGGACCCACGGACAATTCTTTGATGACGGCTAAAACACAAACGAAACGGTCCGAAAAATCTATCCGTTGCAGTTCCTCAGTTTAACGACAGCTTATGGCATCAAAGGCCGTTGCCGTCGCCCTCCTTCTGTATCCACGCTTAGGACTGGCACTGCCCCCCAACAAGGCAGAGTCGGAATTAATCTATCCATTGAACTAAAACTGAAGAATTTATTACGTTTGTAAAAGCGAATCAAAAGTGTAGCAACAGAGCTTTTAATATTCGTTTATATGAAAGATATAAGTTCCTCATGGGGTCATGGTCCGTTAACGTCGATCTTTTGATTATTCTTGGGAGAGCATACACTGCAGAAATCTTACATTAGTACTTTATTGTTTTTTTATATAACTGTTCCAAATTTATCTTTAATATTCTGCGTTTGGCGACATCTTGTGACTGACGGGGACTTTTACGTCGCTATTATTTTACATCGCTCGTTGTTTTAGTCTGATACTGTAATCGCTTTGATGCACAGAGCAGTTAAACGAGTTCACTGTCCACTGATGTTTGGCTTCAGGAATTCTTTCCTCTAACAATCCGGACAATGAATTTGATGATTTCCAACGATGCTCAATTACATTACTTCTTCTTCCTTCTGGCTGGAATTAATCCCTTTTAGGAGAGGGGTCAGCCACACGAATCCTTCATTTCCATTTGTTTCTGTCTTAAGTATCTTCTTTCTTCAATATGAAGAGCTTTAGGTCTTGCTGAATCATGTCTCCCCATCTCATCTTTTGTCGTCCACGACTGCGGCGTCCGTAAACATCAGCTGTCATAATTCTTTTAATGCAGTTTTCCTCCTCTCTCCTCATCACATGACCATACCATCTCTACCTGGCTTCTCCTACCTTGTCAGATATACATGCCACTCCCAATTTCTGTCTGATATACTCATTCCTTTTCCTGTCTTTCAGTGAGATTCCAAGTATCCATCGCAGCATTCTCATTTCTGTTCTCTCCAGCAGCTTCTCCTCCTCTTTCGTCAGTGTCCATGCTTCTGCTCCATATATCATCACTGGTCTTATCATTGTTTTGTACACCTTTCCTTTGACTTGAACCGGCATTTTGACATCGCATAATACGCTCTATAGATCTTTCCATTTTTGCCACGCTGCCTTGATCCTGTCCTTAACATCATGCTTGCATTCTCCTTTAGCATTCATTATCGACCCAAGGTATTTAAATGTTTCTACTTGTTTCAGTGCATTTCCTGCAATGTCCGTGAACACAAGTGTCTCATCTATTTTGGAGCATACCATGGTCTCTGTTTTGTTGATATTCCTTTTAAGACCCTTGGTCTCCAGTGCTCTTTGCCAATCAGTGAAACGTCCTTGTATCTTTGTCGCTGCGTCGTCTGCCACTATCAGGTCATCAGCATACAATATATCCCATGGTACTTCTCACGTTTTCCGATATGGCATCCATTACTATGATGAACACCAGAGGGCTCAGGCCGGATATCTGATGTACACCCACTTGAATCTCAAATTTTACTGTGTTTCCTATATTGCTCCTCACTGAAGTCTGTGCATCCTCATACATTGATTTCACCAGTCGCACAATTTTCTCCGATATTCCCTTTTTCCTCAGACTCCAATATACGATCTCTCTTTGTACTCTATCAAAAGCCTTCTCCAAATCTACAAAAGTCCAATATCTCTTGTTGTTTCCTTCTAGTATTTTCCCCTGCATCTGTCTCAGTATGAATATTGCATCCCTTGTGCCTCTAGCCGGCCTAAGTCAAACTGGTTATCATGTAGCTTGACCCGTTCCCTAATGCGCCCTTCGATCACCCTTTCGTACAGTTTCAGTCCAATTTCCAGCAGCTGAAGTGCTGAATATGTTTAACCGCAACTGATGAATATGTAGCTTGGTAATTTCGTATTGTAATCGTAGCAACCTATTTCATCATAGTATCCGTTGCATTTCACATTGTTTGAGGACTTCGTACGGCTGCCAGGACCGTTTACGTCGAAATCACCTCAGATGATAGGCGCTATTTTGGTAAGTTTGGTGTGCGTATCGATAGCTCAAGTTCCAATGTTTAACGACATCTTATGACATCAAATGCCGTTGACGACGGAAAGATAGGAATATCAATCTTTCAACGAATATGACTTATATAAGGTTGAAGATAGCAAATAAAAGGTGTCTAAAGTGATTACTTTTAGGAGTAGCGTCCAGTGTTTGGCGAAATCTTTTGATTGCCAAGTCCGTTGACATGCTTAGGAATTTTTTTGGGGAATTTTCGCCGCTTCTGTGCAATGTTTTTTTAAAACTTAGTACGGTTTGAGATCGGCTATCTATTAGTTCCTCAGTTTAACGGCAGCTTATGGCATCAACGCCCGTTGCCGTCGCCCTCCTCCTTTATCCATGCTCGGGACTGGCACTACCCCCCAAACAAGGCAGTGGCTGAGTTATTATAGACCTAATATAGGTCTAAGAGAGACCTCTACTTAAGAGATTTAAATGTGTCTAAATATAACCCAACTTTATTAAGTCGCTCTTCCCGACGTTATGTATTTTTCATTTCAGTCACTATTGTCCATAGAACATTATCTTTCTAATATAGGTTAAAATCGGCGTCAACGGCCTTGGCGGCCACAAGATGTAGTTCAACACTCAATGCTACTAATTATATAGTTTCTCTTTCGCCGTCGTTTTAGAGTGTTTGTCTGTCTGTCTTTCAGTCTCCTGGCCTTTCCAATTGGAGCTTGACACTTGCTGTTAATAACCTGAAACCCTCAGGGCCGACGGGTCCACCTGCGTACGAGACGAGGAAAGTAAACGTCTGAATGTCGTCCAAAACACTGAAAAACGACGGCGAAAGAGAGAAATAGCTTAAAGTTCGCGGTTTCTGTTTAATCACGCTTTGTCTTAACGAAGATGAATAGCATTGCCCTCTTCTTTTATCCAGGCTTCGAACTGGCACCACCCGAATAAGGGCAGCGGTGGAGTTTGAAGAGAAATAAAACGAAAATTATGAGTATTTGGCGTCGGAAAAAGCGACTTAAAGGTGTGTTAACAGAGTACAATGCAATATTTTAAATAATTTTTAGGTTACGTTTAGACACCCTTATATTGCTTTCTTCTTCTTTATATATAGTTTATATTCGTTCAACCGCTTCGCTTGTAGCTAAAAGAGTGGCATATCTACACAAATGGGCGTGTCAGCCTCACGATGTCATTAAACAGTGGATACTAATATTAATCGTCAGTTTTCGTTTTTATAGGTCTACTAATGCTACGTGGTATTATAGTAGTTTCGGTCTAGCGACGCTGTGTCATATCGAAGGTCATCAGCGGCGGAATTCTCCTCCTTTATCCTGGCTTCGGACTGACTCCATCCTATAAAAGCCAGTGACGGAGTTTCAGCAACGTTTCGTATGAAGTGAATGAATATATGATCACCAGAAGACAGTTTTCCCTGTCCAGCCAAGATCAACGCCTTTTACTTGATCATCATAGCCGTCGTTATCATTATTATTGCTAAGGGTGAGAGGTTCCATGGTAGTATTTCGAACATTATGAATCATGTTGCCCAGTTGTTTTCGTCATCATCATTGTCGTCGTCATCATTATTACTCAATGAACAGTTTGAGAAATTTTTACATGGCTCATGAAAACCTTTAGCATTCCACAGATCATTTTATACAAACCTTTCCGAGGTTTTTAGAAACGCAATATAATATTCCCTTACATAACAACATATAAAATATTACAAGCACCAACTGATTCCCTCCTGGGTCGATTTTCCGGTATTTTAGAACAGTTTTGCAACTTAACAAATAAATGCGCGTTTTAACATCATCCACCAATTGATTCAATAAAGGCTGAAGCTTATGTTGTTAAATAGCATTCAGGGCTTAGCGACATCTTGTGGCTGATATCGCAGTTTACTTCGTCTTTACCCTATACAAATGAAGAAAGCAGGCATCACTAACGATTGAAACGAAATGAGGTATTTATGACATCAGTAAAGACGATTTAAAGGTGTCAAAGCAGAGCTCCAAAAATTAGTTGGTGTATATGAAATCAGTTTATCGAGTTTATCTTTGACTTCGACCTTATACCTTTTTCTTGGAGAGTAGGAAGCTGCACACATCTACATTATTACCCTGTCGTATTTTAAAATTATTGTTCCAAATGTATCTTTAGTATTCTGCGTTTAGTGACATCTTGTGACTGGCAGGGCCTTTGACTTCGCTATTATCTTTCTACTTACATTGTCCGTTGAGGAGCTGATGATGCATAAAGTCACTTTCTCCGCAAATAAATATCAGAAAGATTTTAGCTCATAAAGCTGCGGGATCTGCGAATAATATCGGAATAATTAGACTTCTTCACGTTTCGATCTGGCTCCACCCTATTGAAGGCAGTGGAAGAGTTTGCAAGAGATGGAGCGTATATGTGGGATTAATAGTAGTTTCCATTCTTAAAGACATCTTACGGCTGCCAGGGCCGTTGACTTCCACGTTCCTCACATTCAGAAGTGAAGTTGACAGAATAATTGGAACGAACGATATGAAGTATATATAAGATTGAATAACAGTGATTTAAAGGTGTCTAAGCGTAACCTAATATTATTAATAGATTTCAGCGTTTAACCACTTATGGCTAACAGGGCCATTGTTTCACTTACTATAACCGTCTTTTTTCTACCTTTTTATTCGTTAAAAAAGGAGAATGACAAACGGTTTCTTGTAAAATCAGTTGCGGTCGAAGTCAATGGTTCTGGCATCCGTTAAGACGTTGCCGAACACCCCAAACTACGAGAGTTAGGTTAAATTAAGACACCTTTAAATCGTTTATTCTGCATCTATATATATATTTTCGTTCAATCGATGTTAAATCTAGCTTTTCATGACAACCGTTGTCATTGATCATCGCGACTTGTAGGTCACTTGGTGTAGTTGTGAGACGAAAACGGAGTTCGATGCCCTCAGCCAACCACATTACTGCTCCTTCGACTTTCGACAGAGGATAAATTGGCCGTTTTTCTGGTCCGCAGTTTCCATTCTCTCCAAGGAAGGTTTAGGATTGAGGCAACACCGTGAAACTCTGTCTCTGGATCCCATTCTGCTTCTTCCGCTGTCGCCGGATGAGCAACGTCCTGAGGACGGCCTTTACCAGAACAGGGTTTGTTCCTTACCGGCAACAGTCGTTCCCTTTGTGTGGCTTCTTTTTTGCGAACTTTCTTTTCACCATCTACCTACATCTCGTAAGTCTTCCGCTGCAGCCAATAATCTGAGACACCAGTCGTTCTCTAAGTTCCTGGGACAAAGAAGTCTTATGAAAAGTCAGGCTCGGTATAACTTAGAATTCAGGTACCACCCGGATTACTAACATGATCCCCATGGGTTCTATTTGCTGCAGTTTGTAGAAGGAAGGGTTGCTTTATACAATGGTTTAAACTGTCTATCACTAAAGATACATTTGTGTGTGTATGTATGTGTGTATGTATGTATGTATGTATGTATGTATGTATGTATGTATGTATGTATGTATGTATGTATGTATGTATGTACATGTGTGTATGCATATGTGTTGTGATTAATGGACTATAGAGTAGGTACAACAGCGTGCAATAAACGAAACTAAATCAAAATGATAATTATAAAAGATTAGACTATATCAGATAACGTAATATATTAATTAATTAAGTAGGTAATAAGGCTGATATTATTCGCAGATCCTGCAGCTTACTGAGTGCAAGATAAAATCTTTCCAAGATTTTTGTTGTAAAGTTAGACACCTTTTAAAAGAGTAAAATTTTGCTTCATAAGTCCATGAACGGTACTGTAAAAAGGAGGAGGGCGACGGCAACGGCCTTTGATGCCATAAGCTGTCGTTAAACTGAGGAACTACTACTGGCACCTTTGATGATCCGTTGACTATCTGTATGATAAGGTCGATGATATAAAGACCATGGCAGCCGTAAAGACGTCATTGAACTCTCAGCAGTGCTCGCGATTTTAAATGATACTGGAGGAGCAGGGTGACTCCAGCGCAGTTCGATGTCCTGAGCCACCCACATCACTTCCGGTTCAACTATTGAAATAGGCTAAAACGATCATTCCGTATCACCTCTGCCCCTACGTAGCGCCCGTTCTCTAAAATGAAGATTCTGTATTGGTCGCTTCTCTAACGGAATCAAATTAATTAAGAAAGATGGGAGTGATTGGGTTTGAGTCCGTGAATGAAACCTACCAGAGACCGAATCACAAGGTACAACACGTACGAAACAAACTTCAACTGTTTCTCCTTAAATGCTAAATAAAAACAAGACAACGTCTGAAAGAACGTGGACCTGTTTGGGCTTTTCCGTGTGCCTAAGAACCTGGACAGCAAGGGTCACAGTGCAGGCGGTGATGACGATAGCAGATCATTTACTTAGACGCTTAAGGAAGGCAACTGCAATTGGTGACCCGTATGAACAGAACCTCGGTCTTATTCAGAATGTAGAAAGACGGCAAAGGACATCTTTTATATATATATATATATATATATATATATATATATATATATATATATATATATATATATATATATATATATATATATATATATATATATATATATATATATATATATATATATATATATATATATATATATATATATATAAAGGAATGAGGAGGAATGAGGATAGGATACAGAAATATAACAATCACTTAATATTATTTATGAAAGAAACACTGAATTGTTTTTTGCACTATGGGATAAAACAAGACAATTTTTCGTAGGCATGTATCAGAGATGGTTGAGGCAGTTTTGCATGAATCTTCCACTCAGTCGGTTTATCCTCGATGATATTTCGAATTGGAACATAACGTACGTCGTCTCTGCATTTCCATGAATCTTTTCCATCTTTATCCTTTTCGTAGTTTCCTCCTCCGATGACAAAGAGTCGTTCATTCTCAAGAACCAAACCAAAGTGACTTACGTCGGTCTTGAACTGTTGTCTTTCTTGCCAAGTCTCCGTCTCAAAGTTAAATATAAAACAAGTATGACATCCAACTAAAATAGCAGATGTCTCCCAAAGTGCAGCTCGCATCAGCTGATAAGGACGTGGCATTGGTTTCGAAAGGAGAGTGCATGTGTTCAGTTTTGTGTCGTACACTTGAACGTCGTTCAGCGCCTTGTTTTCTTTATCTCTACCACCGAAAATGTAGAGCGAAGTCTTGAATGGAAACACAGTTGCCTGAATTCTGGACGCAGTGAACCAGCTTTCCCACTGCAGAGCATTTGTCGGTGACAGCGTTGTAGGCTTCGACGCTGTCTAGAACTCTTTTATCTGAATCCGAATATCCTCCACAGATGTACAATACTTCATCGATAAACGCTGCGCTGTGTCTACGTCGGCCTTGAACTAAAGAAGCGCATTTCATCCAACCGGAAGCCAAGTTGTATTTCCAGATTTCATCTCTATTGTCTCCTATTCCTGTAACGTACATCGTGTTACAGTAAACGGCGGCTGAGGCTTCATTCCTCATTGTAGTCGGTATTTGTTGTTGAGTTGAAATTTCATTTGGACGACGCAGATTTATTTGGATGACGTCCTTTGTTATGGTCGTATCATCACCTAATCCCACGACTATTGCATAGTTCTCAATCCGTGTAGTGGTTTCTGTTTTAGCCAGATGAAACAGATATATTGAAAATTGATGGTTAAACTGACAATAGTATTCATTTATCTTCACCATTTATTATAACTGACCATTTAGCCGAGCATTTATTCATTTGCTCAATTCTTATGAACATTTGTCATCGAATGATTAAATCTGATGTAATGCAATCGAATGCAATTCTATTAAATAATGTAATATAATCCAATGCAATGCAATCCAAATGCAATTTATTGGAAGCTAATGTAATCTATTGCAATCATTGAATCTAAGGTTATGTATTCTAATGAAATGCAATGTGATCTTATGAATTATGATGCGATGTAATAATATAATCTTATTAAAAACGAATGTAATATAATGCAATGAAATGTGATGTGATCTTACGCAATGTTATAGAGTGTACTGTAGTGTAATGGAATATTATATTATCCAGTTTAATATCATATCTGGAAACGTGTATAGCTTCGTTTATATTATAATACACGTGGCCTCAATCGACGGTCGCTTCTAATCAAAACCACCACAAATCATCCGAAACAGAACCAGCCGAATTTTTAAGGTCTCTCAGGCCAGAAGACATGCGACACAGAAGATAAGCAATCCGGAAAAAAGAGATTTCAACCCAAACCTAAGCGATATCTCAAAAGTTGGAGACCAAAGAGAGAACTTGTCCTCTTTGCAAGTTCTCTGTCCACTCTGCTCAAAAACAACTAGCCATCCACCTCAGAATGCTAACTTAAGCAATTTGGAAAATTTTTACCTTTAATTTGTCCCACAACATTCCTGTTGGACTTCTCTAAAACTTCTCTTATATCTGTTGTTTGTAAAGAAACTTCGAATGATCGACGTGGACGACCAGTGAATTCCTTCTGATCTTTCTCCAGCTCGTCTGCTCTCACTGACAATTTGTCAACACAGCTGCAGATGTCGCTGGCCGATCCTTTCGATCTTAGTTCGGTGCAGTAAGTCTCAAAACTTTTTAAAATGATGTGAATCCGTTCAATTTCTTCCTTTTCGTTTTCACAATCCTTTATTTGCTTCTGTTTTATCAGAGACAACTCATCCAGCAGGGAATTTGTGTGGTCATCTATCATTTCTTTAAGTTCTAGATTTCTTTTTCGAATTTCATTTTCTGTTTCTGCTAATTTTAAAAGGATATTTTCCTTTCTCTGTTCCACGCTTTTCCCTCTTTTAACACCTCATCTGCGTAGTTCGCAATCTTTAATGCATTTGTGTGAATTGTTTGTCGGAATTGCTCCTCGACTGTAGTCACATCTTTGCATTTATGTGATGCATGATTTTCAACAAAACACGACACGCATAATATTTTCTTGCAATCAGCGCAATAGAAGTCTAACGGCTTTTCATTGTGATCAGTGCAATTTCCTGTTCGTAGCATTTTTCTGATGTCTTCTTCCGTTTCACTTCCAATTTTCGCAACATGATGGTTTTTGCTTGATTTATGCAACTTATGTGCTTTTGCACAACTATCGCAAAAGTTGTCTCTGCATTCAAAACAGCGCATCGTAGCAGTTCTTGTCTTTTCGTCGCCCTCATAGAGATCTTTACATATATCACAAAGAACGACTGACGTGCTGCTTAGTTGCAAATTAGTTGTGGCTTCCATGAGATGTTCTATGAAGAAGTTTTTCTGGAGTCCATCGAGACCATTTGCTGGAAAAACAAACATTTCTCTGCACAAGGGACATGTCATATTTTCTTCTGATTTCTTCTTTGTTGCATCGGCTGTTTGTTTGAGACATTCGAGACAGAACGTGTGAATGCATGGCAGCATTCTAGGATCAGTAAATGTTTGGAAACATATACAGCATTCCGTCAGTTTCTGAAGTTGACATCCAGCTGCAGCCATGTTCAATGGTTTAATTGTTGCCTGCAAGGAAAATTTACCTTTCAACTCGTATTATTTCGAACCACCAATTAAGTATTACTAATAATTTAAGTTTCACAAAAAGACACAAATCAAAGTTTAACAATGAATTTCATTAGACAAATCTGCTTGAATGTGCCACCAAATGATGAGAATTGTCGCTTATGTGCACGAAAAATATCAGATTTTGACCATGGCAAAAATTTCATCGCTAAATGAGGCAAAATTTAACAAAATCAAACTGTGGACAGTGTAGCGAAGAAAGTGTATATTAGCGCTACATAAAAGTACTAGGGTTGGGTCACGCTTAAGTGAGTTCTGGGCACGATATGAATGAAGGGTGTGTCTCAAAGGATTGGGCTATAAAAGGGCTAGCTGGTTTGAGAGAGAGGGGAATCAAGAGAAGGGAAACATGTACAGTTTAAATTGGCAGTAGTGTGATTTAAGAAGTAAACTTATTTAGTTAGAAGTTTAGCCAGGAAAATGTAAGTAGCTCTTGTTTTAGTAGTTTTGTGGACAATAGTTATTACTGAACATTTGAAGGGTTTTTCTTAAACAGAACTGTAAATAGTTAAAGTTGTATATTTAAAGGCTGTATATAAATTGTAGCCTAGCAGTCCATGTCGGGAGAAAAAACAGTTTTCTCGAACACACGAGTTGTCTATTCGTGACAGACAGCAGTTTATTTATATCGACGAATCGTCGTGCGCCATTTGTTCATTAATAATTCTACATCATTGGAAATGAAGGATTAATTTTCCGCTGCCTAATTTTTACTTTCGATTTCAAATTCTAAGAGTTGTCTGGTCGAATAAAATTAACTGTGGCATTTCCTTTTTGCTAATTTCACATAAGAGACATTAATTTCAATTTTTTTCTTCAAATTCGCCAAAGTCTTTTCTGATTTGTACTCGTTCATTGTTTTTTTTTTGTACCTGCCGTCAAAGTCTAGAGGCTAAGACAGCGTTTCGCTCGGGGCAACACTACAGCTACAAAACACTTTGTATAACCAACTCCAACAATTACAATGCAGCGCATGGATTTAACAAATTAACAAATTAAGCGATAGTAAGGACCTAAGAAAAAGTCTAAATATGTCTTACTTCGTAACTTCTTCTCGGCAGTTTCTTATGCAAATAAGTTGCTAGCTAGATGAGGTCAAAAAGTATGCATGCAAATGACATCAAAGTCCATTTATCCGTAACTCTGTTTGTTGCTAAACTTCTTTCAGACTGGTATACTGTGCTCTATAAACGATTGACTGATTGGCTTAGGCAGAAACTTCTTACTGATTGAGCTCAATTATACAACGGATAATAGGATCTATGGTGTAATTCATGTTCTAAGGATTTATTAGTCGCAATTTTCATATTACGGTTTATTCATGCTGTCATAGCAGTGACTAATGAAACGCTCGATTCTATTAATTGTTAGATTACACTTTGACACCTTTAAATCACTGTTTTACGGCTATATATATATATTTCTACGTCTGTGCATTTGTATTCAAGCCATTTGGCTTTGTCTGCTCTTGCTGCTTTACGTATTTTATGGCTTTTTGCCCAGTATTACCCCTCTGCTGTATCATAAGCTTAATCATTAAGTAAATGGTCATCCATTTAAAAGGACGTCCACAAAGAGGAGGAACGGATTGGTCTCCCATTTGCGAACAACGGGGGCGGGGTTTGTCCAGAACGTCCGCATCTAAAATTGGTACACGCAGTGGCCCATGAAGTGTTTAAAAGTTGTGTGAGCCAACTTCAGCCAAGTACAGACCTAAGGTGGAAAAAAATTAATTTTTGACGAAATACCATAGTATGTGTCACTGTATTAATTTCATAGTATTAATGCTTGTTCCGTGACATAGGTAGATATCCCCGTTGCCCATAAAAGTTGTGTGAGCATGCTCCTTCCTCGGCTTCACAGAGCCAAAACTTGTGTGAGCATCGGCGCCTTTGGCGCCATGGGTCCCGGGCCCCCGAGTACATGGAGTTGTTTGAGTACAGCTTGAGCTTTGAACATCAACTTCCGCCACACATGAGACATCTGTTTTGCGTTGAATCTAATATTGCTGTAAGCGGCAGTGTCGTCGTTATTACTCTTGTTGTTGTTGTTGTTGTTGTTGGTGTTTTTTTTGTTGGTGTTTGGGGTTTCTACATGTTTATGGTAGATTTCCGGAGAAGCAGATGACGTTGCGCCGTGGGTTGCCGTGCTCATCCTTCGTCCTAACTCCAAAATCCAATCCTTCTTTACTCCATGCGCCGCTGGTCTCCAGCGCGACCGCCACTGAAGCATGGGTTTTGGCTATAGTGACGTATTTTAACCTTTTGGCTGAGGCTGCCCGGTTTACGAGATCATAGGATAAGAGTCAAGCCATCCTGTCGTTTTGCCATCTTCCCTGGTGATGACCAACGGTTTTTTCTGAGCAGGGATGTTCGATCTGCCAAGCGAATATTATCGATATATAATCGAGAGGCGACTTCATGGGCTCTGACAGCCACAAGATGTCGATAAAAACCGGATACAACTCAAAAAGTAACGAGTTACGGTTAGACACCTTTAAATTGTGTCCTCATAAGTTATATATTATTTGTTTTCGTTTTTTTTATCGAAAACCAGATTGGCTAATCCGCTCGTGTATAGGAATATCGACTCTAAATACTTTGGCGGTCACAAGGTATCATTAAACACTGGCATTCACTATAATATCAGTCGCTTGTAAAATTCCATCCTTGATTCAAATTGTCCCACACCTTTCATTCGCTTTCTCATGTTAGTGCATCGAAACGGTTGTAAAAGTTGGGTGATTCATTTTTTCAGTCGAGTAGAAAGTGAATCGCTGAAGGCGATGATTCGAGACGCCGCAAGTCATAGATTGGAAGTTTAATACGAGCAAAGAGCAAATACTCGAGAAATGGAGTAAAACAACAGATGAAGCTTGGCTTTGTCGTGATTTTTTTAGTCAAGTTTGACTCTGAAGTTTTTTAACAATTTCGATTGAAAACAGCAGGACATCAAATAGCTATTGCTGTCTTCCTGCATCTCATAATGAGATGATATCTATTCATATAATTTCGAACGCCGATGCATTGATGTCTGATTACTCTTAATTAAACAACATTACGTATATATGCCGTCGGCGCGATTTGGAGAGTGGGGAAAACCGCCTTCAGAATTGTTTTAAAAGGGGTCTAAATAAGGAGGATGATTGCGTTTTATACTGACTGTAATTTTTGCTACCTTTTCTATTCATCGGGATTTACACGATCAAGTATCCAAAATATATGATGATTTTCGTTGGAGTCCTCCCTCCGACGCCCTCTAGTGAAACAACGCATATTAATTAAATTTACGGTTAAATGTTTTATGGCAACTTTTGTCCGCTTAGCACAATGAACAAACTTCGTGAAGCATCAGGTGTTTTTCTACCTGAATAAAATCAAACGCGAAGTCGATTTTCCGCACTTGACAAGAGTTTTGCAACTTAAAAAAATGCGCGCTTCATGTTCTCAAATAGCAATGAGTGTTTGGCGACATCTAGTCGCCGCCAACGCAGTTTACTTCGACCTGCTTCTACACAATGTATTAATAACTATACACTAACGCTTGAAAGAACATTAGGAATGTGTAGCTGTTGGAAGCGCGATTAAAAGGTGTTGAGACAGAACTTATAACATTAATTGGCGTATAAGACATAGTAGTATTAGTTCCAGTGTTTAACAAGATCTTTGAGGCTGAGACGAAAAAAGCGATATAAAGGTGTCTAAAGCTAGCCAAATATTATTCGTAGAATCAAGCGCATAGCGACATCTTTCGGACTCCAGAGCTTAACGACAGGACAATTGACATCTACTTTATCTAGTAATTGATTTCTATATTAATATAGCATCTACTGTAAGGCTTGTAAAGTCGTAGATTTACATATTGAAACGTTTCTAACTTCTTACTATGTGTGATGAAAGACATTCGTTTTAGACAAACTTGTCACCCTTCAACATAAAAACCGATTTTATTTTAATCCCGTGCTAAATTTTCTTCGACGTACGCCAGGTTTTCTTATGAAAGGCAAAACTATATTGATATCACTACAGTGACTGTTGCGATTGAACGAAAACGAGGAATATAATTATTATCAAAGAACAACGATAGAAGGGAGGAGAGGAGGAGGAGGTGGTGGTGGTGGTAGTGGAGGAGGTGGAGAAGGAGGAAGAGAAGGAGGAGATGGGTTGATAATTTTTTCTCTTGTACCACTTTGCGATTTTCAGGCGATTATCAATCTCTGCAATTATTTAAATTCTGCTCGTATTCAATATTTGAGTAGTAGTAGTTCCTCAGTTTAACGACATCTTATGGCATCAAAGGCCGTTGCCGTCGGCCTCCTCCTTTATCCAGAATTGGGAATGGCACCACCCCCAAAAAGGCAGAGGCGGAGTTGATTGAACGAAAGTGATTAATATAAAACTGGATAAATCGTTTTAAAGAAGTGTAACCGTAACGAAAGTGGAACATCAAGTGTTCAAGAGTTTGAAATGGTAAAAACCAAAATCAACAGCAAGAAAATGTCGATGAAAACAGGAAAATGTAATTACTGTCTTGCATGTTCTCACTTTCTGACACAACATTGCTATGTTGCCATAGCTACTAAAACAAGAAGCATTAATGAGAAATGCCTCCATAGCGCTGCTGTGATAAAGCTGAAGGCATCAGTCGATGGTCGCCACACGAAATCGGTTGGAAAGCCAAGAGGGGAGGCTTAGAATGATGAGTTCTTGTCGAGATCTATGGAACTTTTGAGAGATAATTATACCGTCAACCAGAGTGTCATGACAAGCGTACAATAATGCACTGAAGAACATAACTCACATGTAAAGTAACATCTGGGTTAATTTTACTAATTTACTAATTTAAGACGACAATTGAACAGATTTATATCCCTTGTTTCTAACTATATATTCCGCATTCTCGTTCAGTCGTTCCTCTCCTCGCAAAGCAGATATTTTATACACAATTTACGGTCGACGTCAAAAGATGTCGTTTAACACTGGACACTTCTAATAATTCTGATTTCATGGGTAAATATTTAATGTTTACTTATATTGAATTTCTATTTTTGGTGCCTAAATTAGCTAATGCCATGCAGGGGAAGGTCGACGTGAGTGGTCCTAACAGCCGTAAGATGTCGTTAAACACTGGATACAACTAAGTACGAGTAATAATTGATTCTCTACTCCACTTTGCCCAGTGCCATCGATTGATGCTTTGTCATTAGGTATGGCGCTTAATAAATGCATCAGTAAAAACGATATTAATGGCGATGGTCTTTGAAAACCCATGATTCCGCCGACACCTGATTAGGAAGCACTGCATTAAAAATCGAGACTACGATCAATATTAGACACCTTTAAATCGCTGTTTTCGACGTTAT
Source organism: Norana najaformis (assembly GCA_964023275.1). Lineage (NCBI taxonomy): Eukaryota > Metazoa > Annelida > Clitellata > Crassiclitellata > Hormogastridae > Norana > Norana najaformis. Next base: position 2,184,518 of record OZ029920.1, on the reverse strand, counting down.
ATCCATCCTCTTCGTCTCTCAGAGAATAGAGTTGGATTATTAATAATACTATTTATTCCAAAATTCTCGCTGAAACTCGTACACAAGGCACCGTGTCGGATGGACAGATGGAGGGCTTGTGACGTGGAGAGTACGGGTTCGAACCTCTTTCTCGAAGACGTCTACTGAGCAGAGACCTTGCTCCAGTCTACTCCACTTTGCTCAGTGCCATCGATAGATGCTTTGTCACTAGATAATGGCGCTTAATAAATGCATCAGTAATAACGATTTATGGTCTTTGAAAACCTTTTATTCCGCCGACACCTGATTAGGAAGCACTGCATTAAAAATCGTGACCACGAACAATATTAGACACCATTATATCGCTGTTTTGATGTTATATCCATCCTCGAAGTCACTCAAAGGATAGAATTGGATAATTGCATCCAGGTGTAAGTCGACGTCGCTGCAAAAGGCTGTTGGAGCCACAAAACGCCGTTGAAACTGAAAACAATGACTAATTAACCAAGACCGAAGTAAGTCATCGATGAGAACCACGTGAGTCTGAAGACGACAATAAAAAGTATGGTGTAACGATAAAAGAGATCACTCCTCCTCCTACTCCTCCTCCTCGTACTCGCCCTCCTTCTATTGCGCCTCCTCCTTCTTTTCCTCCTCCTCCTCCTCCTACTCCTCTTCTTCCTCCTCCCTCCTGTCCCTCCTCCTGCTTTTCCCTATTACATCGGAATACCATATGCCACTGAAAATGAAGCATAATGTTTCGAAAAATCGGTGCTAGATAGGTGTACCTTATCAATAAGCCTAGATTTTTAAAATAAGCCAATACAAGTTTCTAGCTTTTATTGAATTTGGCTTTCAGATTTGAATACCAAGTTTGTGGCCTTATAATAAGTTTACTTATATGAATTGTCAGCAACGATCTTTCTAATCATATGATAACAATAAATGATTGAACTGTGATGATGGGTATTGTAATAACAAAATAGAATGTGAAGTAAGGCCGACGTCAACTGCCTTGGCAGCCGTAAGACGTCGTTAAAACCTGTATGCTTCTATTCGCTTTTCTTCGTTAGATGATTACTTAAGGTTGACGAAAGCGGCCAAAATTTGCAATGAAAGGCTTCGTTGTTTCAATAGTGGGCAGTGCAGCATCGGGGCTTTACTATCGGTGTTCGATTGTCGTCTGTCCATATCCTACGAACGACTTGTTTATATTGTTTAACATCGTATGTCTGCGAGGGCCGTTGACGCCGACCTCACTTTTCATTAAAATATTCTGCCATGGAACCGCAATTAGTTGTAGTTCCAAAGCTTAACGACAGCTTATGGCATCAAAGGCTGTTGCTGTCGCCCTCCTCCTTTATCCGGGCTTGGGAATGGCACTACCCCAAACAAGGCAGTGGCCGAGTTATTGGCGGAGTTAAAGGCAGCTGATATATGTAAAGCGCCCACTGAAACCGTTATAAAGGTGTCTAAGGAGAGCATTGCTTTATTCATTGTTCAACAATATATTGCGGCTGCCAGGGTCGTTGGGGTTTTTAAGCAGATATAGATGTATTTATAACTTATTAGGAAACGCTTAGACACCTTTTTATCACCTATATCCATCATTATATAGTTCTCATTTTCGTTCAATCGTTATTATTAAGATATAAATTGCTCCAATTGATGCCAGCGGCCTTTGATGCTATGAGATGAAGCGAAACTACTACTAATCGCGTGTTTCAGTTAAGATGTCCACGTCAAACGACCTACAATTCACAGGATGTCATTAAGCAGTGGATACCATTACCAACCACTAGTTGTCCTCTAATCAGCATACTAATAATACATGGTATTTTTATTTCTTAGTTTCTTTTCTTTTGTTTTTAATGTAGTTTCTGTCTAGCGACACTGCGTCATAACGAAGATGACTAGATGCGCTATCCCCCTCCTTTTTCCAGGCTTCGGACTGGCACCACCCCAGGTAAGGCAGTGGCAGAGTTCATCAACGTGTTGTATGAAGTGAATGAATATAAGAAAATCAGTAAACAGTTTTGCCCTGGCCAGCCACGATCTAACTCATTTGCTTTCATCATCGTCGTCGTCATCATCATCATTAATATTTAAAAAATTTCCACAATTTTTTACATGAATACTAAAAACCTTTAGCATTACGCAGATCATTTTACATAAATTAGGCAGATCATTTTACATAAATTAGGCAGATCATTTTACATAAATTAGGCAGATCATTTTACATAAACCTTCCCTGAAGTGTTTACGGATGCGCTGTGAAATTTATTACACCACAAATAATAAAATTCGTCGAGCAACAACTGGTTTCCTCCGTGAAGGAAATCAAATGCTGAGACGATTTTCGGGCATTTCAAACAGTTTTGCAACTAACAAATTAAAACAAATATGCGATGGAGCTTATGTTGTTCAACAGAAATCAGAGCTTTGAGACAGTTTGTCCCTACTATCACTATTTACTTCGACTTCACCCCAATTAGTAGTAGTTCGGCAGTTTAACGACAGCTCATGGCATCAAGGGCCGTTGCCGTCACCCTCCTCCTTTATCCAGGCTTGGGACTGGCACTACCCCAAACAATGCAGATACTCAAACAAATAGACCTTTGACGCAGACCTAATACTCCGTTTTTGGGAGAGCCTCACACTGCATATATCTTACAATATTACCTTATCGTATTTTTGTATTATTATTCCATATTTATCTTTAGTTTTCTATGCTTAACGACATCTTGTGACTGGCAGCGCCTTTGCGGTCGTATTATCCTACATCGTCTGTCGTAGAAGTAGTTCCTCAGTTTAACGACATCTTATAACATCAAAGGCCGTTGACATCGCCCTCCTCCTTTATCCAGGCTTGGGACTGGAACTACCCGCCCGCCCCCCCAAATAAGCCAATGGCAGAGTTAATCATCGTCTGTCATTTCAGTCTATTACTCTATTCAATCCGGTACACAGAGTAATTAAAGGTGTCCAATGTGCACTGATGCTTGGTTTAAAAAATTCTTTCAGCCAGGAATTCAGAGCAATGCACTGATGATTTGAAACGTTTCTCATTGATTAAGAAAAGACCAGTTTACCTCAGTCAGTCAGTCAGTCAGTCAGTCAGTCAGTCAGTCAGTCAGTCAGTCAGTCAGTCAGTCAGTCAGTCAGTCAGTCAGTCAGTCGCAAGTAAGATGCGAAAGTCAGAGTAACGTCTCCGTCAACGGGCCTGGCGTCCATAAGGTGTCGTAAGCGTTTGCTACAACTGATAATATATGGCTAGTGTTGGACACCTTTAAAGCGGTTCTTCCGCGTCTATTTAGAACTTCTTTCTAATTAAAATGAATTTGGGAACTCCTCCACTGCCTTGTTTCGGGTAGTGCCAGTCCCAAGCCTGGTTAAAGGAGGAGGGCGACGGCAACGGCCTTTTATGCCATGAGATGTTGTTAAACACTGGAAGTACTAGTGTCGCTAGTTCGTCCTTTTATCGACGTACCGTGAAGTTAGGTAAGGTCTACGTCAACGGCCAACAGAGGAATATAATAATATTGTAATTGTAATTGTAATCACTGTGTAGACTCATCAGAAGCGCTCCCGACCCGAACCAGTGAGACCACTGGCAAATAACACAGACTTCAGGCGCTTGCGAAACTGCGGAAGAGACAAACTGAGGAATACTAGCCGGAGCTCTCGGGAAAGGCGATTCCAGCTATTGGGTCCAACATAGGCAAAGCTTCTAGACTGCGCTGTAGCAGTGCGCATACGAGGGATAGTCAGAAGTCCAAGGGAGGCCGACCGGAGAGTGCTACGGCCTGGAACCAAGGAGACCGAAATGCAGAAGTCCCTAAGATAATATTGTACACTGTGTCCGGAAAAATTCCAAAGCTTTACGGTAAATATGAAAATAATTAGTAAACATTAATCGATTTTTAAAATTCCAAAAACAGTTTAATCCTGAAATATTATTGAACTATAATTTATGTTCAAAATGTCCGCCATTGGCTTCAACGCAAGCTTCGAGACGTACACGCCACTGACTAACTGTCTTCCTCGCTGAACGCCATTTTTCTAGCAACTTTCTTTACAAAATATAAAATTCAAATACGTCACTGTGACGTAATTTTAAACGGGGGCCGTTAATAAATTACAAAGAATTTTGTTGGTAATTATGTACGGATCAAAAAGGTTTTTAAATTTTTAAATTGATTATTATCTACTATAGTTTTTTCATTCATATTTTAGAGCCTTGGAATTTTTCCGGACACAGTGTATGGAAAAGCTGCCCATCACAGATGGACCTGGTGGCTCAAGTTCTGTTTTTCTACGACCTCGGAGGGAGGGTGTTGGACGGTGGGGCTGTCACCCTCCGACGAACTCTGAACACATCATCATCATCATCATCATCATCATCATCATCGTCATCATCATCATCGTCATCATCATCATCGTCATCATCATCATCATCATTCTGTCAGCTCAAGATGGAAACCTGTTGGTTAGGTTCAGCGTGTGTGTGCCAGTCTGCTGCTGGTGACATTTATAGTTACTTATCTGATTACTACTCGCTAAGTGATGGAATTTTGTTCTTAATGACAACTAGCATCATCTAGTACAGGGCGTAAGTAGCGCCTTTGTGAGGTACTTAAAAGGCGCTATGTTAAGTATCTTGATACATATATAGCGCCGGTAAAAGCGATTTGAAAGTTATCTAAACGTAACCTGATGTTTTATTTGTTCAGTTGGATTTGAACTTGGATTTGTTCTTCAATGACCGACGCATTTAAATAATGTTATTTTGAAGTTCAGTGGCATATTTGTATTTTTTCCTTATGTCTCCATCCAGTTCTAACTCCGTCCACCTCCTTTAATCTGGTGATGCCAGCCCAGAACTTGGATGAACTCGACTGAAAACTCGTCTCTACCAGGACTCATTTCCTCCTTTCTGTGTCTTCTTCACTTTTCGACCGGACTCAGTCTGGAAGTTCGCTTGCACAACGATTTTGCTTAGCCGCGACCATCGTCTGACGCTTTGAACATCATACAGGGCTCTACAGAAGTTCTCGAATTATTACTGTGAAGAGTGCGACCCTTATTATGCTCGCTATGACACAGCGTCTTAAAAACAGAAACAACACTCAACTGATATAATTTCTTTCTACCATCGTAGCTGATACGCAAAATGAGGTCGACATCGCCAATTTATTCGCAAAATAATAATAATTAAATATTGTCTTTATTATACTCTATTTAGACAACTTTAAAACGCTTTCTCCAACCCTAAATAATGCTCTTTTCGTTCACTCGCTTAGCGGTAGAGGCAGACCCAAGCCTGGATAATGGAGGAGGGCGAATTCAACCGCCTTTAATGCCATAAGATGTCGTCAGTCATTGGAACTGCTGCTATTACCTCTCTAGTTATCTCGATCACTCTACTGATGACAGTTCCTGGTATACACAATCAACCTCTAAATATGATTAAAACACTAAAATATTATGCTCTAGTTAGACACCTTTAAATATCTTTCTCTAATCTTATATGATGATTATTTTCAATGGCTAATTCTAAAGCGCCGCCATTGCCTTGTTTGCGGTAGTGCCAGTCCCAAGCCTGGACAAAGAAGGAGGGCGAAGTCAACTGCCTTTGATACCATAAGATGTCATTAAACTTTGGAGCAACTACTACTAAAAGTGTTTTTACTTTTTCCAAATAGACCTTCTTTATAATTATACGAAATTATACAAATACATAGTTGAATATTGGAATAATCGAATATGAATACGCGTGTGTGCGCGTGCGCGTGCGTGCGTGCATGTGTGTGTGCGTGTGTGTGCTCGTGTGTGTGTGTGTCCTAATCGCAGTCACAAATTGCATTAGTGCCCTAGTGTAAAGATGACATTAGCGGCTTTGGCGGACACTAGATGTTGTTAAACCCTGGAAACTGCGAATAATCGCCAGAAATTCTCCCATCCCTGATCCAAATTGTATCACACCTTCAATTCACTTGCTTTCTCATTTTCCTTTCATCTCAAATACTGTTTACTGGGGTAATCGGGTCGTGCCAGTGCCACTAATGGATAAAGGAGGAGGGTGACGTCAACGGCTTTGGAAGCCATGCGATGTCGTTAAATATTGAAACCATTACCAATTGCTAATTTCCGTGTAATCGATATAAGATAAAGTCCAGCGCCACCATTCAGTCAAAACATATAAAGCGAGGTAGACGTCAACTGCTCTAATAGCCACAAGATGTCGTTAAACACTGGGTACTACCAGTTTTATTACGTTGTGCTTAGACACCTTTAAATCACTTTTATCCGACTATATATAGACGTAAATTTGGCATAATTGCAAATTCTGACGGTTTCCGCGTCGGTTGGCGGGAAAATTATTACTGTCGATAAATAACATAAAATCCATATCGAAATAAACTGATCGAATGGACTAAAACAAAATCAGGTCGGTTGCTGATCTCACTCTTAAGGAGTAAAAATGCCTCGGACGAAGGGCAGAGGTCGAAAACAGGACATTTTGCACTGTACTATCAATGCAACTGATGACAACTCAAACAAGGACACCCACGAAACAGGGGTTGACGAGGACATGTTGTCGTCGACGGAGAACAACCCTCAACTGAAACTACTTCTACCACTACAAAGGAAGAACTTGACTTAGCAGGAAATGCGTCATCCAGCCCAGATAGCGACAGCGAAGCAGACACTATGAGCGACCAGAAGGAAGCCGTATTCGCTACAATGACGAAGCAGAGGAGGTTGGCAAGAGACGAATTCATGAAGAGACCGACTATAACAGAACTTCAACCCAACGCCGGTAAGAGTCTGCGAAGCAAAAATCGCGCAAATAACCGACGTAAAGAACATTCCTAATTTGTCTGTCAGTGAGAATAAGCAATTAGTAGCAGTTCCTCAGTTTATCGACAGCTTATGGCATCAAATGCCGTTGACGTCGCCCTCCTGCTTTATCAAGGCTTGGGACTGGCTCTACCCCAAACAAAAAAGTGGCAGAGTTTTATATTATTATAATCCAATCCGGATTCAGAAGAGGTCATTCCATCAAAACAGTCCTCCTGCGGCTGATTTCCAATTTATATGATTACATGGACTAAGGCCACGTGATGCGGCTCGCTCTTCTCGACGCTAGTGCGGCCTTTGACACGTTTGATCATGACGTACTATCGACACGTCTTAATCTGTCGTATGGATTTATGGACCAATCGCTGCCACTATGAGCTGCGTCAAATGTTTGTAAATGAATATAGAAATTGATTGGCTTTGCTAGAATTCCTATCCACTGGACTGCTTCGGATGGCCACAGTGATGCTTCAGCATTTACAGAGCACCACTAACAGATTATATATTTATCACATTTGAGTTTCTGGAATAATTCACTGAGAACCACGATTGATGTCCTAATTGCCAAGCAGATAAAAAGAATAGGCCTACAGATTAAGTTTTCATGCTTACAGTCACGGCACCATAATAAACCGCGCACTTTTGAAAGCAATTTGTTTCGTTTCTTCGGCTAAATTAAAATAGGCGAATATTTGCCTGACTTGGTAACTTGCATAGTGATTGATTTAAACAAACGAGTAGGGCACCGGAGTACATGTTAATTTAAAGTTTTTGTGGCAAGGCATAATAAAATAAAAATAAAAATACTTTTACAGCGAAACTCTACATACGGAATTAATGTTCAATAGCTAACACAAAAAGGAATATACTGTAAATATGCATATAACGCATTATGATTCATATTATGTCTACTTTCCTTCAGAAAGCGTTTCTCGCAAATTTATTTTTTCCGACTTTGTGAGGATTTTCTCAGACACAGTCACAAATCAAACGAAAAGCAAATAGGCCCAATACGTAACTGTATTAGTTTTTTGCCCTAAACATTGCCTCAACGCTAATTTTTACTGTCTAAGTTTGGCCGTACGAAATTGCTAATGAACGTCTTCAGTTAAAATAGATCTCTCTGATTTGCTGCTAGACAAGCAACCTCAGTTTTGCATAAGACTGTACTAGAGTTGGTTTTCGCAACTTCGAATGAATCTTCCACTCGCTTGTTTTGTCGTTCAGGAATTTCATAAGTGGGACAAATTTAATGTCATCTCTGCAATTCCATGTCTTGCTACCATCTTTATTCTTTTCTGTAACTCCTCCTCCGATGACAAATAGTCGTTCATCCTCAAGAATCAGACCAAAATGTAAAACGTCGGCCTTAAACTGTTTTCTTTTTTGCCATGTCTCTTTCTCAAAGTTAAATATAAAAGAAATGTCGTGGCCAACTAAAATAGCGGTTGTCTCCCAAAGTACAGCTCTCATCAAGCTACAATAACGTGGCATTGGTTTCGAAAGGAGAGTGCATGTGTTCAGTTTTGTGTTGTACACTTGAACGCTTTTCAGCGCATAGTTATCTTTATCGCCACCACCGAAAATATAGAGCGAAGTCTTGAATGGAACACAGTTGCCTGAATGCTGGACACAGTGAACCAGCTTCCCAACTGTGGAGCATTTGTTGGTGACTGCGTTGTAGGCTTCCACGCTGTCTAGAACTCTTTCATCTTCATCCACATATCCTCCACAGATGTACAATACTTCATCGATAAACGCTGCGCTGTGTCTACGTCGGCCTTGAAATAAAGAAGCGCATTTCATCCAACCGGAAGCCAAGTTGTATTTCCAGATTTCATCTTTATTGTCCCCTATTCCTGTGCTGTACACCGTGTTACAGTAAACGGTGGCTGTGGCTTCATTCTGCATTTCAGTCGGTATTTCCTGTAAATGGAAAATTTCATTTGGACGATGTAGATTTATTTGGACGAGGTGGTTTGTTATGGAGTTGCCATCACATAACCCCATGACTATTGCATTGTTCTCAAAATGTGTAGTGGTTTCTGTTTCAACTGTGAAAACAAATAGACAATGATAATTGATTAATGCATAAACTCAACATCGTAATCGTTATCGTAATCGTAATCTCGAGATTTCTACAGCGCTCAACGAAAGCTAAGTTGCGGGAACCAGCTTATTCACAGGCGCTCAGTCAAAACAAAATCGATAAGCAAAAGGGTCAAGATCCAGGAGTCAGGCACTCAGACAGTCGGACGGCTACGGTGGATGCTGTTTGAAATTGAATCGAGAAGAGAGATAAGGGGAAGAGGAAGAATCAGGATAAGATGGTCGTGCTCAGCTGGCAAAGATTGATTCATCATCCTTACGCCAGAGGTTTCCGGACATAATATTCTGTTCCAAAGTCCGTGATCTTGGGGTTGTTCTGGACCGGGAACTCTCCTTGACCGATCATGCTAACAATGTCTCCCGCTCATGCTTTTACCACCTTCGTCAGCTTCGTACCATCCGCCGCTCCCTCTCCTTTCATGCCGTTACTACTCTAATTCATGCCCTTATCTGCACCAGGGTGCACTTAACACTATCTTTGCTGGACTCTCACTTGCCAATATTTCCAAGCTTCAATCTGTTCTCAATGCTTCTGCCCGTCTTATTGGAGGCGTCCCCAGGTATGGCCATATAACTTCCTTTATACGGGACACTCTACACTGGCTTCCCATTCAGCAGCGTATCCAGTTCAAGATCCTAACGCTTATGCGTAATTGTCTTGTTGGCTCTGCTCCATCATATCTTAGGGACTTCTGCATTTCGGTCTCTTTGGTTCCAGGCCGTAGCACTCTCCGGTCGGCCTCCCTTGGACTTCTGACTGTCCCTCGTATGCGCACTGCTACAGCGCAGTCTAGAAGCTTTGCCTATGTTGGACCCAATAGCTGGAATCGCCTTTCCCGAGAGCTCCGGCTAGTATTCCTCAGTTTGTCTCTTCCGCAGTTTCGCAAGCGCCTGAAGTCTGTATTATTTGCCAGTGGTCTCACTGGTTCGGGTCGGGAGCGCTTCTGATGAGTCTATTCTTGAAGTGGCGCTTTATAAATGTCAGATTACAATTACAATTACAAAAGATTTCTGGAAAAGAAGTGTTTTCAGTCTTGAGTGAAACACCTGCGCAGAAACTGAAAGAGGTGAAGTGTTGGTGAGTTCGTATGATTGACCAGACAACTGTCGAAATTCTGGCGGGAGTTTATTCCAAAGGGGTGGGGCAGCTATGGCTATAGAGCGATTTCCAAATTTTAAGGATGAGGTGACGGGAGGGCGAAGAAGTGTTAGGACAGATGAGGAGCGGGTTGAACGGAGTGGTTGGATAGTAAATAATTGACGAAGATAGGAGGGTTGGGAGGATTGAAGTGTGTTGTAGGTGAGGGATAAGACTTTGTACTCTATTCGTTCTGGTATTTTAAGCCAGTGCAGTGATTTGAGAACAGGGGTGATGTGATGGTGTTTGGGGGTTTTGGTGACAGCACGTGCGAGAGCATTCTGGATAGCTTGTAGGGGATTTATCTGGGTTGTGTCAATATTGAGGAAAAGTGAATTGCAGTAGTCAAGTTTTGCATGGACTATGGATGTGGCAATATTCATCTATTCATTTCCTCATTTCTAAGGTTAATCACCTATCAAACATGTGACTACCTTAAACAAATATGACATTAGCTGCTTTTCCATTTCAGTGAAGACATCCAGTTTACCATCTGACTAAAAGTATTATGTAGGCCTCTATGTATAGAAATATTGTAATATATCTGAGAGTATTGCATTTTGACTTTATACAACTGACGAACGTTTAGCTTATGGCACATTCCCGATTAAAACAAACTTATCCTCTACAACTGGAGCTTCCTTCTACCGAAGCAATGTTGAGCATAAGGCTCAAACACAGCGAAGTTTTCTACCAGTTTTCTACCAGAAAGTTCTTTTGGCTCTTAAAAAATATTCTCTGCAAGGAGTTTCGAGATATGTAATTTTCCTTTGTAACACATATTTCTGACACCTCAGTGACAATTAATTTGTTATCATGAAAAGGATGATGACGATGATTATTAATATCGGTGTTTTTTAAATATTTGGGCTTTAAAAATTGGTTTAATTAGCCAAGAAGCCTGCGATTTTGTCAATCGCTTTAACTAGGAGACAAAATAACACACTATTCTTACTATCACTTATCTATTGCCACCTACCGTTTCAATTAAATCCATTATTTAATAATTATAGACTAGCTAAATTCAAAAACATTCCTAGCAACTACTTGCCTTGAATCCGACCAACAATGTTGTTGTTCGACTTCGATAACAGCTCCTGTAGACCTGTAGCCTCGAAAGAAACTTCGATAGATTCATATGGTCGACCAATGAATGCCTCGTGTTCCTTATCCAACTCAACTGCTCTCCTCGTGACTCCATCGAAACAACTATATATGTCGATGGCCGATCCTATGGAGCTTAACTGAGTACAGTAATTCCCGAAACTTTTTAATTTTGTGCAACATCTGTCTATGTCTTCAATTGTGTGCTCCAATTCCTTTAAAAACCTTTGTTTCGCCTGATGGAGTTCCTCTAACAGAGTTTTTGTGTGTTGGTCTATCATAATCTGAAGCTCAAAACTTCTTTTACGAATTGCATATTCTTTCTTGGAAATACCATTTAGGAACTTTGTTTTTTTCTCTTCCACATTCTTCCTCACTGACAACATTTCGTCTTTGTAGCTTGACATCTTCCATGTATTCTTTTTTAACTTATAGCGAAATTCTTCGTCGACTGTGGCGACATCTTTGCAATCGTGTGATTTGTGACTTCCAACATAACACGAGACACAGACGATTTTCTCGCAGTTGGCGCAATAATAGTCTAATGGTTTCTGAGTGTGTTTGGTGCAATGTTTTGCTTGAAATGTTGGCCCAGTGCCTTCATTTGTTTTGCTTCCGATTGTCACAATTTGGTGAGTTTTGCTCAATTTCTCCGTTAGGTGCTGTTTTGAACAGTTATCACAGTACTTATGTTGACAATCTATGCATTGCATAGTAGCTTCAGGAATGTTTGTTGCGTCGGCCGTTTTACTCATTTTGCAGATATCACAGGGAGTGAGTGTGCTACTTTGTTCCAAGTCCGTCGTCATTTGTATCAGATAGTCCATGAAAAAGTTTTCCTGCAGACCAGTCATGCCTTCCACTGGAATAATGAACTCCCTTCTACACAACGGACAAGGCATCTTGTCTCCTCGTTTCTTATTTGCCGCTTCTCTAGTTCGACTGAGACATTGAAAACAGAAGGTATGAGTGCATGGCAACATTCTTGGATCCGTAAATACATTGGTGCAAATTGAGCACTCAGTTAAGTCTTTCAGTTGTCTCACAGTAAATTGTTCTCCGGCGGCCATGTTTACTGTGGTAGTTCTACCTATAATCAAAATGTCAGTACACTTCGATAAAGTTAATCTATCCCATGAAACTAATTAGTTAACGAAATATTTTAGAAGTAGACACATTGTAGGTGGATACTGTTTGAAGTATATGATTGCTACTGTGAATCTCCCAATAAGAAAACTGGGTAGGGACGACTCACGATTTTTCCCAAATTATTAAGCTTTTTGTGTATCAAAGAATAAATCTCAATTACAAAAAAATAAACAAAAAAAATGAAGATATATCTGAAGCTGGCCCGTTCTTCTACGTTGATCTAAATAAAACTGAAGGCATGCACAGATTCATTCTTTTGTTCGTGACTTTCGAATCTTAGTACTTAATAAGAAACAGAAAGAAGCAATGCTTTTCTGAATACACATTTTCAATAAAGTTTTTCTACACTGAATGAATTGTTGAGCGATGGCCAAGTGATTATGACCAAGAGGTTTGTATCTTTGGCTGATACGGTCTTATAAGTGGATCTAAAATTACATGGAGCTGTACAGAACCTACCGTACTTTACCCAAAACATGATTTTTCATAAAATTAGCCAAGTATATTTGTCAGTTTGTCGGCATAGCTTTACTTTCTGTTTCAATGATTTCTCTTTATTAAGACATCTAGGTGAGTTAGTTAATTCAAATCTTCATCTTAGTTTGAAGCGCAGCGTTGCTATCGTCCGACATTCAGAGGAAAGTTGTGAAAGTAAAAATGGTTCGGTTTTGAAGGAAGTGTAGTAACTAAAAGCAAGTCTTACTTTACAACACAAATGAATGTAGTCCATGTATCGGCCGGCCACGATATTCGATAACTTACCTGGCGATCTTTGTCCCTATGTTGAAAGCGTTGGCATGTCTTAAGCGAACATCTAGAAACTAAGCCCTTTGCCCAAGTAGTCCCATATTTTCAACCAGCGTTATCTGTAGAGTGAGCTAAATAGCCGAGCCTTTTATTTGACCAAACCCATGGCCCTAGTAAAGAACACTTGAAAAGACCGAATGTGAGCTAATACTTACTCAGATTAATTAAGGTTAATTTGTTCGAAGTTAGTATAAAGTGGTTCATATCTCTTCATTTCTGACGTGCAACAGTTCGATTTACGCAATTAACGTGAACGAACAATGGAGAAAATCGAACCAATTAAGCGTTGATCGAGTTCCCTAGCGTTTCCAGTTAAATTCGGAACTCTTTATAAATAAAAAAATAGGCATCTAAAACGTAGATAAAGCGAATAAAATGTGTCAACTCTTTAAATATAGGCCGCTAACGATTTCCTGTAAGATGAGTTACCGTCCACGTCAATGGCAGTGCATATTTTGCTACTATGCACGCCTTACTACGAATATTAGGTTACGCTTAGACACCTTTAATTCAGTTTTAACAGTATTATATATAACTAATTTTCATTCGATAATTGTTCAGTTTACAAATGTTTTTTTAGGATGGGTCGATGTTAACGGCCATGACAGCCATAATATTTCACTAAACTATATGCAACCGTAGCGATCTGTAGGTTTCTTGGTGGAATGGGATGACTCCAACCGACTTCTATGCCATGAGCCACCTACTTCACTGCCTCTTCTCCTTTAAAATGTTAAAATGCACGTTCTGTACCATGACTGCCCCCGTAATGTCCGTTTTCTTCGGATCGGCTGCTTCTTTAAGCATATTATATATATATATATATATATATATATATATATATATATATATATATATATATATATATATATATATATATATATATATATATATATATATATATATATATATATATATATATATATATATATATATATATATATATATATAACGGCTAGATTTAAACTACTATCAATTGTTAAGTTACAAGCAGCATATTATGACAGTCAGGGTTGACGTCAACTTTACCATAACCTTAAAAAGGTTTTTGTCATCCCTAAAGTGTAGTTTCCAATGTTTAACTACATCTTATGGCATGAAAGACCTTTGACCTCAATTTGAGAAGTATCTGAATTGACGACGGAACGAAAAGGATGAATATATAAAGTCTGAAAAAAAAACAATTTAAGGGTGTCCAGAAACAACCTGAATTTTTGTTACCAGAATCCAGTATTTAACGACATCTTATTGCTGTCATAATCTTTGAGGTATATCTGTATATCTACCGACTGCTGAAAAGTTCCGACATTAGTTAACGAGACTTGAACTGGCACCACCAGACGTAAGGCAGTAGAAGAGTTTGCATGCGATAGATGTAAAATTAACAGTAGTTTTCATTGTCTAACAGCATAGGAATCTGGGAAGAACCTGTTTAAATAGTCTAATCTGAAAAACGATATATAGAGAAAAGCGAAGCGTTTAAAACGTCGAAGAAGCGAATTAATGTAGGCCATTATTATTAGTTATTATTAGTTGTACCCAGTTTCTATTGACTTCTTGCGTATAATTGAGTCGTTAAAGTCGACCTTACTTAACCTCACTAAAACCGTCTTTTTACATTTCATTCGTTAAAAGAGGTGAATCACAAGGAGGTTAAAATCCGTTAACCATTTGCTATAAGATGAGTTACGATCGACGTCAACTGGTAGCCGTGTACGATGTTGCTAAACGCTTCAAATGTAAGGTTCCGCTTAGACACCTTTAAATCGTATCTATAGTAGTTATATATTCCTCATTTTCGCTCAATCGGGAATAGGAAGTCAGAACGTAAGGGAAATGTCCGATAGGTCGATTGTTAACGGCCATGACAGCCGTAAGATGTCAGTAAACACTTTTCAGATGCCACGATTTGTATTTTGTGGGGTGGGGTGACTCAATCCCAGTTCTGTGCCATGAACCATCCACGTGACTGCCCCTTCTACTTTCGACATAGGCTAAAGTGGCCGTTCCGTACCAACTCTGATCCGTAGTGTCCACTCTCTCAAATGACGATTCAGGATTGGCCTCTTACTTACTTACTTACTTACTTACTTACTTACTTACTTACTTACTTACTTACTTACTAACTTACTTACTTACTTACTTACTTACTTACTTACTGTGTCTGGCAATCGGACTTTCCCACTGCCCGATGGTCTACATGGGGTCACGTGGTCTAGCGGTGGACGCCGTTCGGGCGTCAGAAAAGGACAGATTCTCTTGCGCTGCTAGTAGAGATATCTTAGCGGCAACTATCCGATGAGACACCGGTCTATATTTTACGAGGGAAACTGAGACCAATCAACCGGTTTCTCTTGCATAATTAAACGTATTTGATATTCATTTCTAAAGGACATCTTATGGCTGACAAGGCCTTTGGCGTCGACTTATAAATATTTTGGTGGCGTTTCATTGAGCGAAAAATAAGGTTTATATATAAACGAAAATAATTTATTTAAAGGTGTCTAGCGCTAGCCAAATATTATCAGTAATATCAAGAGCTTAGCGACATCTTGTGGCTTGAATTGGCTGACCTGAGTGATCGTAGGTTTGGGAACTGAGGAACTGGGAGAAATATATAACACCAGCCAAAACTGACATTTTTACTGTTACTTATAATAATAATAATAATAATAATAATAATAATACTAATAATAATAATAATAATAATAATAATATTATTATTATTATTATTAATTTAATGTTACTGCTGCTGCTGATGATGATGATAATAATATTAATAATAATAAAAATAATAAGACAATTTCTATAGCGCCGTAAAACGGCCGAGGCCGAAGAAAAGGGCGCTGTACATAAGTTCAAGCGACAATAGAAAATTAACTGCAGTCAGACGACAATTTAAATAGAAACGTTTTAAGCCCTTTCTTAAAGGTATCCAAGGATGGAGCATTCTTCACGTGGTGGGGAAGGCTATTCCACGCAGTGGGTCCGGCAATCGAGAAAGAACTTTCGCCAAACCGCGTGGAAGACCTCGGGACCTGCAGTAGGTTCCTCGACGAGGACTTCAGCCGACATCTGTTCTCATTGTCTCCGACGCGAATACCCATTAGACACCTTTATATCGCTTCATCGTATGTATATATTCTTCCTCGGTTTACAAGTATTTAAGAACACAAGAAAACTTAATATTCATACAATATCCTGACAATAAAACATTTACGCGTTAAATTGTCAGCATGAGGAATAATACGATCATGGGTGTGGGGCCGTAGGGAATAACTGAGGGTTTTAATTGGTGGGAGTAGCTGATGTAAGACATGATTTGGGTTGTTCAAGATTGCTTTAAAGAGACGAGCATCAGCTGTGCCACAGAGTTCATCGAACGTTGGGGAGTTCCCAGGAAGATAGCGGAGACGCACAAGTCTCCGTATCAAAGCCTGGAGCCGAGCCCCAGCCTGTGCCCCAGCATAGCCCCACCACACGGGAGAGGCGTACAGCATCCTGGCCAGTGTTGTGGCTCGGACAACGTCGTAGAGCCGAGGGCCAGTGAGGCCAGGTGCTACAAGAATTCGTGTGGCGTATAAAGACTGACTCGCCTGACTATGAATCCGATCAATATGAGAATCAAAATTTAACATACTCGATAGGGTAACACCCAATATTGTCATCTCTGGTACCCTGGTTAAACCGGGAATCACATTAGGTAAAATTATCTGCTGATTTCTCATTCTTGGCCGGTGAATTATCATTTCACATGTCTTTTTATGATTAAGTTTTAAGTTACACTTATCCGCCCAAAGGGCAACATGGTCCAGTTCAGCCTGAACCATCAAGCTATTACACGAAGGTAACTGTCATCAGCGTATTTAAATAACCTATTGTTGGGTGCTAAAGGCTTATAATTGGATATGGCATCTAGGAAGTTCACTGGTCCCAGACCCGAACCCTGAACAATACTGGAATTTATGCCAACTAAGGTAGAGACACTATCATTGAATTTGGTACAGTGCTGTTGGTTGGTTAGGAAGGAAATTATCCAATTGTAAATGTGATCAGGAATAGCGAGATCAGCGAGTTTATCAGCGAGATAGGCATGTCTTATTGTATCAAAGGCCTTTGAGAAGTGAAGGGATATGAGATGAACATATTGGTTAGAAGCGAGCAGTTCAGACAGATGGTGAGTAACAGAAATAAAAGCTGCAGACGTGGAACCAGTAGGTCGGAATGCATATTGGTCAAAGAACACATGATTAAGTGATTGTTCAGTAAGAATAGGATAGAAGAATCTTCGAACAATAAGTTTTTCAAGTAATCGAGAGAGAATTGAAGTTATAGATATTGGGCGGAAATCGCTACATGAGGTAGGGTTCGGAACCTTGAGAACAGAGGTGATGACACTCTTTTTCCACTGAGGTGGAACATAGGATCTAATGATTGATTGGTTAAGAAGAAAAGTGAAAGGTTTAGCCAGGATGGGTGCAGTGTTTTTCAGAAACCACATTGGTATTGTGGCGTTTTCGGTCGGGCTAACTGTCCACGGGGTGGGGGTAACTCTAGCCCAGTTCTACGCTCAGAGCCACCCGCCTCACTGCCCCTTGCACTCTCACTGTACAATGGTCTTCCCGTATCATCTCTTCCCATACTGTCTGTTCTCTCCAAGGAAGGCCTAGGATAGGTCGCTTCCCTAAGGGAATCAACACTGTAACTCTCGGTCTCGGGATCCGACTTTGCCTCTTCCGCGGTCGCCGGATGGGCAACGTCCTGAGGATGGCCTTTACTCAGAACAGGGTTCGTTCCTTTACTGGCAATAGTCGTTCCCTTTCTCCGTGAGGACTTTCTTGTAACTACCATTCTACATCTTGTAACTCTCCCGTTACCGCCAATATTTTTAGGCACCAGTCGTTTTCTCGGTCCCGGGAACAGGGAAGTCTCACAACGAGCCTCTGTGTCTTTCCGCCCTAGGCACAAGGATATTGGGCGACACATCTTCCCACTATCTCGCTCCATTTCCGTGAACTTCCGGAGTAAATTTCCGTACCAGATCTCTGTTGGCAATTATCGACCAACAGTGCTTCAGGGGATATGATACCCCTATGGAACACTCAAGAGAAGGTCCCCTCTCTAACCTTCTGTAAAACACACCAACCTTCGTACCGACCTACGCACGAGGGGGCCCTTCCCCGCACTTCAGTCAGTCCTCTGATCAGTGTGTGGCGACAAGCATATAGAGGAGTCGGTATCTTCCCGTTTCGACTCCGGTGTTATCGGGGAACCGACCCGGACTATGATGTACCGGGTATTTTCTTGGTCTGCGTTGTTTCCGGTCTCTTACGTACCGGGACTCTACTTGGTCTGCGTTGGTTTTTCCGGTCTCTTACGTACCGGGACTTTACTTGGTCTGCGTTGGTTTTTCCGCGGGTCTTCCCGTATCCCACTCTCTGAATTTCGACCGGGAGAACCGCGGCCGCAACTTTACCCGAGTTTCGCACAACCTGTTATGTTCCAACTATCGTGACTTACTCGACCGTCTCGCGACGTTCCAACAAGGCGGGCCCAAACCCTGCGGATCAACGCGGAGCCAGTCAGAAATCAGACAGATTGGTTTGTTTCGGTTGCGTCTTCCTCAGGAGCGCACGGACCAATTTCTAAACGGCACGGGTTTCTGTCGTACGGCAAATGCTACCCCGGGTTCACACAGACCTGTTTACTCGTATTTTCCCCGAGCCTCGCTCAGCGGCTGTTCACCAACTATCGTGACCTACTCGACCGTCTCGCGACGTTCCAACAAGGCGGGCCCAAACCTTGCGGATCAACGCGGAGCCAGTCAGAAATCAGACAGATTGGTTCGCAACGGCTGCGACGTTCCCGGGAGCGCACCGATCCGATTTTTCTCTTACGCGGTCAAAGGGGTAGCTTCCGCACTTTCCCACTTGTTTTACACAGACCTGTATTTATTTCTTACGAACGGGGTCTTTCCCCGGGTTCTGTCCAACCGCTCACCGTCGTGACCCAGGCCGCTTCGCGATCTACGGTAGAGCCCTAGCTCCACTCGGATCGGCGCTGTCAGCCCGAAGCCAGACAGTGATTATCTCGGTCGTCCCGCCGGGAGCGCACAGATTAGTCTTTTCCGCGGACTCTACCGTCCGTATATTTTATCGTAACCGGGACTGTATCGAACACGGGCTTCTCCGGACGTCACCCTCGTCCGTATATTTGTATACGCTATGAATTCGCTCACAGAACGATATCAAAACACTGTAACTCGTATATGTGAAGGCACGCATCCATCCTTCACGTCTATAGCAAATCACCATGCGACACGGTTTATTCAACCCTCGTTTCCTATTGACATCGGGTTGCTTATATACTAGCGCTTACGATAGAACGTAAATAAAGGTGTCTAAAGGTGCTCGATTAAAACAAACATCTAGAGACCTATAAATTAAAACAATTATGTGCATTATATAACTAAAAATAAACTAAGAACTTTGCTCGGCCTAAATATTAAACTATTATTATAATCAGCTTAAATTTAATAAAAATTAATTTCTAAAAATCCTACACATGTAATGCGGCCGAACCGAGCACATAAGCACAGCATTTAATGGCTACCTAAAGCGCGTCATAATTACTCCCGCCTTCTACCCAACAGGCTTGTCTTGTGGCCGATCCGCCACAGTATCTCATCAAATCCTGTGGCTGTGTGCCCAGCCGAATCAAGCAGTTTAAAAATTATAAATTCATCAAAGACGTCATGGGTCCTAACTAGCGTTGTGGATTAGTAGTAGTTTTCATAATTAACGACATCTTTTGGCTGCCAGGGCCGTTGACTTCGACCCGTCATCGAATTGTTTCTGCCGTGTGCATCGACTGAGGAAAATGAGATATGCATGCCGCTGTTAAAGTGATTTAAAGGTGTCTAAGTGTAACCAGAAAGTATAAATAGACTCGAGCGTTTAACGACTTATGGCCGACAGGGCCGAAGATATCAACGATAACTTAGGTTTCTAGGTTAATCTAACACTCGAGATTGAGAAAAAGGAGGCAGTTCTGACGTGAAAAAGCGATTTAAAGATTTAAAATCTCTAGACGTTGGCTAATATTAATGTCAGTTATTATTAGTTTCAAAGGACTTCTTAAGGCTGCCGTGGCAATGACATCGACCGTGCCTCACCTAACTATAAACGTCTATTTAATATGTTTTATTCGTTAGAAGAGGCGAATTACAAGTATTTGTTATAAGTTACGATCGACATCAACTGGAAGCCGTGTATGATGTCGATGAACAAGACGTACTACGATAACTAGGTTGCGCTTAGACACCTTTAAATCGCTTTTTACAAAATAATATGTATATCTCATTTTCGTTCAATCGTGTGGTAACTGAAAAATTGCCCTAAAAGTCCTTAAACATTGGAACTATGTCAAACGTTGATCCATGATCTCATGGAAGGATAAAGCCTATGTTAGTAGCCACACAGCCGTAAGATGTCACTAAATCCTGAACAGTGCTCGTAATTTATATGTTCCTTGGCGTTGTTGGGTGACTCCAACCCAGTTCTAAGCTCTGACCCATTAACTTCTTTACACCTAATTTCATTCCGTACCACCTCTGCTTCGGAGTGTTAAGCTCTCTCAAACGAAGAATACGGATTGGCCTCTTCCTTAAGGAAGTCAACGCTCTTAATTATTAATGTGGTTTCTGTCTAGCTACGCTGTGTCATAACGTAGATGACTAGAGTCGCTATCCCCCTCCTTAATCCTGGCTTCGGACTGGCACCACCCCAATAAAGGCATTGACGGTGTTCATCAACGTTTCGTATGAAGTGAATGAATATAAGGAAATCAGTAAACAATTTTGCCCTGGTCAGCCACGATCTAAGTATTTTGCTTTCATCAGCGTCGTCGTCATCATCATCATTATTAATATTTTAAAAAATTTCCACGATTTTTTACATGGCTACTAAAAACCTTTAGCATTCAGAACATTTTACACGAACTTTCCCGAGATGTTTACGGAAGCATTATGATATTTACTTACACCACAGATAATAAACTTCGTCAAGCACCAACTGGTTTCTTTCGCTAAGGCAATGAAATGCTGAGACGTGTAAACGAACAAATGAATGCGCATTAAAACAACATGCGCCTATCACACTCAAAAGGGGACTAAGCCGAAGTAGAATCTAAATATGGTAATTCAACGAAAATTGAATTATTTATAACTATGGCAAAAGCGATTTAAAGGTGTCTAAGGAAAGCGTAAAAAAGTTAATATTTCGGTAATAGATTACTTCCTCAGTATCAAACACTAGTTGGTTACTGAGAGATTATAAATACCTCGGGGCAAAAAAGTAATAATAATAATAATTGTTATAATCCTCCATCCTAAGTTCAAAAGTGCACAGACGACCATAGGAAAGACCACAGTAGGCGCTGAAGCCCCTTCTCAATGTCTCTACAGAGTAACCGATCAGGAGGGAGGGAGGCTCCATGACAGTATGTCGAACATCAGGAAACAGTTTGCTCCTTTGCTTTGATCATCACCATTGTCGTCGTCATCAATACGCTTTGGAGAGAGCCGTCTATATGTGTGTAGTTTTTGTTTAACGATGACTGGTCATAACGAAGATGATTAGCGTTGCTCCACTCATCCAGCCATCGGAAAACTGCTATTTAAAGATTTTAAGCAAAGTTAGATATAATATTTATTATAAATTATTAGGTTAAGCTTTAGACACCTTTATATCACCTCTTAACATTATTATGTATTTCTCATTTTCGTTGCAACGTTATTGAGTTTCCTATATTTGGGAGTGTAAGTTAAAAAGTCGATGTCCACGGCCCTGTTAGCCACACGATGTCATTAAACAGTGGATACTAATCCTAATTGCTAATTCTCCTCCATATAGAGTTACAAATACTACATCGTATTGTAGTTATTTCTTTATAGCAACGCTGTGTCATAACGAAGGTGATTACCGTCGGAATTCTCCTCCTTTATCCAGGCTACTGACTGGCACCACCAGAAAAAAGTCAATGAAGGAGTTTCAGCAACTTCTTCCTTCTGGCTGGAAATAATCCCTCCTAGGAGAGGGGTCAGCCACACGAATCCTTCTTTTCCATTTGTTTCTGTCTTCAGTATCTTCTTTCTTCAATCTGAGGAGCTTTAGGTCTTCCTGAATCATACCTCCCCATCTCTTCTTTTGTCGTCCACGACTGCGGCCTCCGTAAACCTCAGCTGTCATAATTCATTTAATGCAGTTTTCCTCCTCTCTCCTCATCACATGACCATACCATCTCAACCTGGCTTCTCGTACCTTGTCAGATATACATGCCACTCCCAATTTCTGTCTGATATACTCATTCCTTTTCCTGTCTTTCAGTGAGATTCCAAGAATCTATCGCAGCATTCTCATTTCCGTTCTCTCTAGCAGCTTCTCCTCCGCTTTCGTCAATGTCCATGCTTCTGCTCCATATATCACCACTGGTCTTATCATTGTTTTGTACACCTTTCCTTTGAGTTGAACCGGCATTTTGACATCGCATAATACGCTCGATAAGTCTTTCCATTTCTGCCACGCTGCCTTGATCCTGTTCTTAACATCATGCTTGCATTCTGCTGTAGCATACACTATAGCCATCGGACGTCGTTAAACTTTGGAAATAAATAAATACCCGCAAAGACTCTTTAATAGTCCTAAATTGTGATGAATCATTGTCTCACGGAGAAGACCCCAGGGTACGGTCGACGTCGGATTAGACTACATATGTAAAGTAACGTATCTATTACACTGCCTTTTCCGAATCTATACAGATGCAACCGGAGCCCTTCCATAGCGCCACTATAATAATAGGAGACAGTTAAAATAAATGGGGAAGCTACCCTTCTTTCTGCAAATCGCAGCATATGGAGCACATGAGGCTCATTTGAGTAATCCCGCTGGTCAGCACTGAAACAAAAAGGGAACGACATAGAGTCGGACCCGAGACAGAAATTTACAGCGTTGCCTCCCTTAAGGAAGCGATCGTTCAATCTTAAACCTTCCTTGGAAAGGACGAACACTGCGGACCAGAAATGGTGCGGAACGTCCACTTCAGCATATGTCGAAAATAGAAGGAACAGTGATGTGGTTGGCTGAGGGCATCGAACTGCGTTGTCGCTTGACCCACTACACCAAATGACCTACAAATCGCGATGTTTAATGACATCTTATGGCTGTCATGGTCGTTAATATCGACCTTATCACCGTTACATTATCGGCCATTAGTTACTTAGTTTAAAGACGTCTTATGACATCAAAGGTTGGTGCCGTCGCCCTCCTCCTTTGTTTAAATTAACCGACATCGACGGTATTCTATGTTCTTCTCCGCGGGATATCGATTCACCGGATTCATCGGAATTGACGATTTTTATATTTATTTCTGTTTAAGGGCGCTGTGCCATAACGAAGATGATTTGCGTTGCCTCCTGCTTTATCCAGGCTTCGAACGAGCTCCAACCGATAAAATACAGTGGAAGAGTTTGCAACCGATTGAATGCAAATGTACGATTAATAGTGATTTCCTTTGTTTAGCGACATCTTTTTGCTTCCGTTGTCGTTGATCTTACCCTGCATAGTCGGAAGGAAGGCAGTTGGATCTCGCACGGACAGAGGGAGCCACTGCTGACTATAGCAGCGCATTATTCGCCCACCGTGTAAATCAGAGCAAGATTCAACCATAGGGATCATACATTCAACTCCATAGTGTCTCACTGTGAATGCTGTGAAGAACGGAAGCAAGGAGTAAATGAACTATTTTAATGGCTAGTTTCCTATGTTGAATTCAGAATTTGAGCTGAAAATGAATTCATAATTGAAAAATTTGCTAATATACATTGTTCAACGAAATCGTTTGTCTGCCAGGGCAGTTGAGGTCGACCTTAACTTGCCTTCTATCTGGACCTTTGAAACATTTGATTCCCATTTGCTAAAGTGGCCGTTGACGCCTTTAAACTTCTTATTTAGCCAGAGTTTGGTGTTCATAAATTTCTGTTGATAATTCAGCTCGTTTATCGCTGGCTTTCTGGTGTATCTTGTGTCTTCTTGGTGTTCTGTGAAGACCGGAGGCAGATGATGGGGATCCTATTCACTTGCATTCGGTCTTCACAGAACACATAGATGCCCCAAAACACATAAGAAGAAAACACAGAGGAATTTGATTAGTAAGTTGGAAGTAGCGATAGGGTCGTTGATATCAACGTCACCCTTCGTCTGTAGCCTAATCTGACGCTCGTAATTGAGAAATGCCAGGCACTTATAAAGTGGAAAAAGTTAATTAAAGCATTAAACCCTACCCTACCATACGACATAAAAATCTTTCACAGTTCTCACTGTTAGACGATTGAACTGATAAAAAGGGTTTAAAAGTGTGCAAACAGGCGCAATAAATTATTAGTAGAATCGAGTGCTTAACGTGTGTGTGTATCAAAGCACTCAATGTTGGCACGTTTTAAGCTGGCCTGCCAAACAAAAGCGCTGCCAGCATAACTATACAACTCTGAATGTGAAATAACGTTTTTATTAGAAGTCTTTGCTCAGTAATAGAGATGCCATAACAATAAAGGCGGTTGTATGATAAAGTCAACGTCAACAAGGACAAGGTAGCCGTAAGATGTCGTTAAAGTCTTGGTCGTATCAAAATTATTACGCTCTTTTTAGACACCTTTAAATCGATTTTTCGGTTGTTATATAAAACTTATTTTCGTCCTATGATTGGGTCCTATGAAACTATCCGGTCCTATGATCGAAGACGTCAACGGCCTTAGTTGCCATAAGATGCCGTTAAACCCATGGACAACAACAACATGATTGGGTCTTTTTACTAGTCTCTCACGCGAAGCTAAACTCCATTGCAAGAGTCTCTGGCAGTCATGAAATACAATTAAAATTGAAAATTAAATATTTAATAAAAACACAAGAAGGTGGTATCACAGCAAAATTGAGCTAACCACCTCTTACTCCTCCTGCTTCTTCTTCCTCCTCCTCCTCCTTTTATCGTTTTTTCATCATATGCAATGTCTTGTACAATCCTCGCTTTCGTTCAATCGCAACAAATACTGTAGATATAGAAATAATTGTGACTGTCCATGAGAAAACCAGGCGCAAGTATTATTAATTTTATTTAGAAACTTGCAGAATGCTGGTGTATAATAGGTCTGGCAGGCATAACATGTCGTTTAATACTCGTTGTTATTAATTAACAAATTTATATATGACAATTAAAACTCTTAAATTCATTAATGTTTCCAATGGCAATTAAATGTAAAATATTGGAAGATCTACGTCACTATTAAATTACTAACAAACCTGTAATCCTAGATTCCGATTAGACACCTTTAAATGGATGTATCCCAAGCGTTATATTACCGATTATGCGTTCGATTAGTAGCTTTCGCAACTCCGCCACTGCCTTGTTTGGGGTAGTGCCAGTCCCAAGCCTGGATAAAGGAGGAGGGCGACGGCAACGGCCTTTGATGCCATAAGCTGTCGTTAAACTGAGGAACTACTACTTTAGTAGCTTTCGCAGATGGTAGTACTTTTACACGTATGTAACGTTAGATCGACGTGAACGGCCTTTTCAACCGTTATATATCGTTGAACACACAATGTCTCTCGCTCGAATGCATCGGAACGGGTTTTAAAGTGGGATGCCTCAGTTTTCAGCGTGTAAATGTAAATGTACTCGGTTTTATATAGCGACCGTATGGCCTGAACCCCGGTAATTTTTCACTATATTCGCTCAATCGGTAGCAAGAACTCCGCCACCGCCATAAGAGGTCGTTATAAACTGGAAGTACTACTAATCGCTAGCAACACGAGCAACCTTTCCAAATGAAAGGAATGGTCGATGTTAACGGCTCTGACAGCCACAAGATGTCGGTAGCAGTCGATACTACATATTAACATCTCTTTGGACACCTTTAAAATTGATTGATTCAGCCTTATATAATTCTCTATTTTGTGGAAATTTGAGTTAAACGAGGCAGTAGAAATAATTGTATTATCAAGTGTTTCACGACATCCTGTGGCTGTCAGCCTTTAACATCGACCCTCGCTTTTATAACTGTCCTAATTAATGACAAGCGTTTAGTAGTAGTTCTTCCGTTTAACGACAGCTTATGGCATCAAATGCCGTTGCCGTCGCCCTCCTCCTTTATCCAGGCTTGGGACTGGCACGCCTGGATAAAGGAGGAGGGCGACGGCAACGGTCTTTGATGCCATAAGATGTCGTTAAACTGAAGAACTACTACTAATCGGAAAATAAACTATCCCTGTGGGCACAAGAGTTGTGTGTTACTATGTGAGGAAGTATCTAGAAGTGACCGGTCTTGGTCACGTAAGATGTCGATATAGTAATTAATATTGCGCTATAGTTAGACACCTTTATCGCTTTTTCGAACTTAATATATTCCACTATGTCGTCAACCTGGACAATGAACTCAGCTACTTGTCCTACTCGTGTAGTGTCAGTCCCAAGCACGGATGAAGGAGGAGGGCGAAGTTAACGGCCTTTGATGCCATAAGCTGTCGTTAAACACTGAAAACTACTAGTGTCGTAGTTCTGAAAAACTAAATATGCTTTTGAGACTTAACGCCTTAACAATGGAAACGTTCACTAATCGCGCATTTTTTGTTTAATTAATCACTTGCAAACTCTTCCAGTGCCGATTCTATTCTGGTGGTGAAGTCTGGTGTGCCAGTTCGAAGCCTGGATAAAGGAGGAGGGCCACGCAAATAATCTTCTTTATGGCACAGCGTCGTTAAACAAAAACTATTTTAAAATATTCATAAAATTTGATGGAACGACGTCTCGTGGAGAGGAACCCAATTGTACAGTCGACGTCTGTTAGACTAAAAACGTTAGCAAAAGTAGATATCAACAGCCCTCGCGGAAATTAACCGTTAAACGCTCGATTCTATTAAAAGCGAATCGAAGGTGTCTAACACTAGCGAAATATTATTAATCGTTACAAACGTTTAGCGTCAGTAAGGAAGTCATTACCTCGGTGAAACAGTGAGCTGTCTCACTTTTAAACCGGACCCGCACATTGATTCAGAAGCATCGAGTTTTATCGATGTATACGCTTCCCATGTCGACCTTAACTGCTTAGGTACGCTATTTGAAAAAGGTCACCGTTAAAACGATAAGGGGTAATATAAGATATCGGATAAAGCTTTTTAAAGGTGTTTAAATGCAGCCTAGTATTATTAGTTATTTAATAGTATATTTCGAGTTTAATGATATCTTCTAGCTGTTATGACTATTTTCTAAATTTAATCACGAAGGGGTACATTCGAGAATTTCAGAGTTCTACTATTCATATGAACAAATTTGTGAAATAATAACATAACATCAGGTGAAATAATAACATCATCTCATAATGCAGACCCCACGGCTGAAAAAATAGAGATATAAAAAGTCGGGGAAATGTCTAAACATGCCTCATGC
Source organism: Norana najaformis (assembly GCA_964023275.1). Classification (NCBI taxonomy): domain Eukaryota; kingdom Metazoa; phylum Annelida; class Clitellata; order Crassiclitellata; family Hormogastridae; genus Norana; species Norana najaformis. The sequence continues at coordinate 2,156,854 of OZ029920.1, read as the reverse complement.
TATTAGACTAGAATTAAAAGTTTCTTCTATTCTCTGAACAGGCCCAACAGAGCATAAGCATTAAGTGTCCGAGAACGGGTAAATGTGACATAATGTAATCACTATCGCCATCCAGCGAATAAATTTTAATTCAATCAAATAAGCGAAGTCTTTTAGGACTTAATTTGTTGTTGCCGTTCGGTGGCAGTCTTCCAGCTCTTGCCTCCGTCTCCTGAGACTCATCGCCTTCCGTCTCTCCGTTCTCCTTCATCGAGTCCCCCCCGGCACAAGACGACAAAAACACAACACAAAATCTACTTCTTGGCTTACGGGGTTTTACGCCAAGATAGAGAGGCCTCTGGAATTCATCGACTAACACACAAACGCAAACACAGACGGATAGAGACGAGAGAAAGATAGGCAGCGAGGCACCATGGTATTCGCCACTCATTTCAGATGAATCTTCGTCATCAAGGATGCATATCTCCACAAGAAAGTTGAGAAAGTCCGTATAATTATTAAATATTAGGGCGCCTATATTAGACCTGGACATGTCAGGCCCACAGTCTCGTCGTCTTCTGTTTCATCTGCACGCATATTAACGTCATCTTATGTCATCGAAGTCCGTTGACGTCGCCCTCCTTCTTTATCCGGGCTTTGGACTGGCACCACCCGAAGTACGGCAGTGGCCGAGACTAGAGCAGTGACTTAACGGTGGCAGTCTTCCAGCTCATATATATTTATTTAACTGCATCGTAGACGGCTGCCACAGCAATTGACGTCGACCGTGATTTAACTTAAAACAAAAGCGGCCTCTTATAATTCATCATTATTAACAAATAAAATGTATCCAAAGTGGGTTGTGTAAGGTAAAGTTAGATCGAATTTAAAAATTTTAACAACCGCATAATCCTCAGAAAGTTCGTAAAAACTGGTTACTACCATTACAGCTTTGACACCTTTATTTCGTTTTTTTTACGTTATAGGTTGATCATATATAATCGAGCACATTTAACCGCGCCATTGCCTTTAAATCGGGTAGTGCCAGTCCCAAGCCTGGCCTTTGATGCCATAAGTTGTCGTTACCCATTGGAACTACTACACTCACTAGGTTTTTGTTCATAGCCGACTTTAAAGCAGAGTAAAATAAGATCAACGTTAATGGCCGGTTTCTTGGTTCCCACTGTTTAACGACATCTTATGTCATCGAAATCGCTGACGTCGGTAGCAAAAATTGTTTGTAGTAGTTCTCAATGTCAGAAATACTACTATAATAATTATGCAGTCAATAATGGTCCTGAAAGCCACGAGATGTCGTGTGCAGTCGAAATTACTAATACTAGCAATTTGAAGGGTCTGTGATTAGACACCTTTAAATTGCTTTTACGGAACTTATATATTTCAACTCCACCATTTCCTTGTTTGGGGGTAGTGCCAGTCCCAAGATTGGATAAAGGAGGAGGGCGACGGCAACGGCCTTTGATGTCATAAGCTGTCGTTAAACTGAGGAACTACTACTACTATATATACCTCTTAACTCCGCCAATGCCGTGTTGAGAGGTGCGAAAAATAAACAATTTACTCTTGTTTAGATAGTAGTAGCCTGAGCTTTAAAACAGGGCCCAGGTTAAAAACACGAAATGTAGTTCTCAGGTGTTTAGTGGAAAGGCATGGGTCACACCGTTGGAGTTAATTAAATTAAATTAAAGATAATCGTAATGTAATTGAGTTTATTTTGAGATCATCAAATGCACTGCTCTGAATTGTTAGCTGAAAGAATTTCCTAAGCCAAATATTAGTGGATAATGAATTCGTTTAACTGCTCTGTGTATCGAAGCGATTACAGTATCAGACTGAAACAACGAAAGGTGTAAGATAATAGCGACTTGAAAAGTCCCCGTCAGTCACGAGATGGCGACAAACGCATAATGCTAAAGATAAATTTTTGAACATTTATATAAAAATACGATAAAGTAATAGTGTAAGAATTTAACAGTGTAGGGCTCTCCCAAAAATAATTATAAGATCGACGTTAGCGGGCCAGGTCACCACGAGCTACTTATATCTTTTATACCAACTAATATTGAAAGCTTTGTTTCAACACCCTTAATTCGCTTTAAACAACGTAATAACTTCTTCAGTTTCGTTCAATACTTCGCTCACTAGAAAACATTACCATAGATTAAAAATTCACACTATTCGCAGACTAGGAATAAAATCCTCCAACAAAATAATCCTCGAGTAATTAAGTCCTCGAACAAAAAACTCGAATAACAGTTGTTCGACAAAAACCTGAAAATAAAAATCCTTAGAAGCTCCTATCTGCGATCTTCGATGTTTGGAGATGTCATGGGATGAGGCAGGAAGACTGGCGGTCACCAGAGATGAATGCAGAAGCTGTGTTGCCAAATGTGCAGACCTGCACAGGACTGACTAAGCACTATGTAAGTAAGTATTTTTCTTATTTGTTTATTTCTATATAGGTGCTAAATAAGTTAGCCTAATCGATGTTAAATGTAATTAAGAACAGAAATTCCATCAGTTAGGGTGGAGTATTTAGATAAATAGAAATGTCGCCAGTAGCAGACTCGCGCGCATATGCAGACACGATGAGTCTAACTAACAGGTTTCCATCTTGAGTTGACGGATGATAACTTATTCAACGTCATCCCTCGGAGGTTGAAGAAAACGTGGCTTTCGGGCAGAACTTGATCCACCAGATCGATCTGCGATGGACAGCGTTTCAATGTATTATAATCGTCGTGGCTCTGTTGGCTGTTGCCGTCGACCTTACCTTACTTCGCGTTGCAGAGATTAACGAGTGGCTGAACGGGAGTGATAAGTATATTAAGTCAGAGAAAGCAATTTAAAGGTGTCTAAACGCAGGCATTTCAAATCGCTGTAATTAAAAGTAGTTCGAAATATTTCATGGCATCTTTTGGCATAAAAGGCCGTTGACGTCTTTCTCCTCCTTTATCCAAACTTGGGACTGGCACTATCCAACTAAAGCCAAGGGCGGATTATAACTAGAGAATGTAGTAGATTTAATGTTTTACCACATCTTATGGCATTAAAGGCCGTCGATGTCGCCCTCCTCCTTCATCCAGGCTCGGGACTGGCACTACCAGATTAAAGTCAGAGGCGGAGTTTACTATAGATTGAACTAAAGTGAGAAATAAATTAGGCCGGCAAAAGCATTTAAATGATAAAGGTAACCTGTTTACATCATGAATTGCAAATAAGTGACAGCATTATACTGAGCAAATCAATTAATAATTTAGAATATAAGAGTTATTAATGTAATCAATGCCAGTGCGTAAACACAAACAAAAGCTTAACTAAGTGCATCGTGTAGATAAGATTTTAGACTTGTTTTGAACTGGCATAAAGTTGGCAAGCTAGTCAGAACAGTTGGCAGAGAATTCCAGAATGACGGTCCTCAAATAATAATACTAAACTCTCTATTTTTAGTTCGAACAGAATACTTATGATACATATGAGATGAGCGATTATAATGACCATGTACATCCGAGTTCATACAGCAGCAATGATAGAAATCCACAGGTAATAGATTATCTTGAGTTTAAACATAAATAAACCAATTTGTAACATGCTAATACATTCAAAAGGCCATATTCCTAGACTATGAAATGAAGGTCGAGTGTTAGTTCTAAAGGGTAAAATACGTATAATTCTGCTGATGCGATTACTACAACGTATTATTATTAAAATCGAGTGTTTAGCGACATCCTGTGACTGTCCGGGCCTTTAATGTCTACCTAACCGTATCTTGATGTATCGTTTAATGTGCAAGCTAGCCATTTAACGAAACTGAGAAGTGCATAATGCTATTTAAATATAGATATATAGATCCTATTATTATTAGCGGCATCTACAGTGCTGGCCAGAGCATTAGAAACGCATGAAAAAAACACTGAAAAGTGTATAAAATTATGCTTTCAATGCTCTGCTCTAGTAATATCTTGGTTTTTTGAATTTATTATATTCTTTGGTTATAGGTGAAGGTTAGTTTTCATTGGAAAAGAATTTTTTCATGGAAATTTCTCTTCTTTTGTCTAAAATGGGTAAAAGGTCAGAACATTAGAAACACACGAATGAAACTGTAAAACGTTCATGAAATTATATTATCAATGCTCTGCGCTAGTGATATCTATGTTTTTGAGTAGATTATGTTCTTTGGTTATGTAGGTGAAGGTCATTTGTCATTGAAGTAATTGTTTTTCCAGGAAAGTTTTATTTTTTTATTATCGAAAATGGGTAAAATTAAAGATTTAACACTGCGGAAGGTTTCTGCTGTGAAAACTTTGATTAAGGAGCAGTGCTACAGTCAGAGGGAGATTGCTAAAAAATGTGACATTTCTGCAGCTTCTGTTAACAGAGTTAAAAGAGAATTAGATCTTGGTCAAGATTTCTGTGAAGAAAGAACCAAGAACAGGCAGCGTAGCGGCATGAAATCAAGGTTTTCTACTCGGACCAGACGAATTCTGATCAAACTCTGTAAATCCAATCGTAGAGCAACAAGTTGTGAGCTCTCTCGTCAGGTATCAGAGTATGGCGTAAAGGTTTCACCCAGAACTGTGAGACGTGAGTTGTGTAATGCTGGATTAACTGCTCGGCGTCCTGTTAAGAAAGCCAAACTCGCACCGGCCATGATGAAGAAGAGGTTGTTATGGGCAAAACAGTACAAAGATTGGACTGCCAATGACTGGATGAAGGTGTGCTTCAGTGTTGAGAGCAAAATTGATATCCTTCGGGAGTCGTCATTGTTCGTTAGACGACGAAGCAAGGAAGATCTTCTTCCAGAATGTGTTTCCCCAACCGTCAAGCATCCGACTTCCGTTATGGTTTGGGGCGCTATCTCTGCTCAAGGTCCAGGCCGTCTGTATATCGTGAACGGAATCATGCGCCAAGACCAATACATTGAAATGTTGCGGGCTAGGCTGCTTCCCCAAATGGCCGCATGGTTTCCTAACGGCGATGGCATTTTCATGCAAGACGGAGCTCCTTGCCATACCGCGAAACGGGTCACTCAGTTCCTCAGACAGGAGAATATCCCTTTGCTAAGCTGGCCCGGCAATTCACCGGATATGAATCCGATAGAGAATTTTTGGCATCTCCTGAAACGCAAGGTTAATGCAATGAAACCCACCACTAAGCGTTCCTTGATCGAATGCATACTGCAAATCTGGCATCATGATCAAGACATCCGCGACATGTGTCCAAGCCTGATACAGGGGATGCCAAAGCGTGTTGCTCAAGTCATTAGCAGCAAGGGTGGTTACACAAAGTATTGACATTGACATTGACAACTGGGTCCATTAGCATTTGGTAGTGCATACCCCACTGCATAATGATTAATGACACACTTTGAACTACATGTAGACGTACACATACGTAGTTTCGTACATGCACATTTCATGTATTTCGGCTGGAAGCTATCTGTAATGTCTAAAAAAAGTTTTTTTGATAACAAATCATTAACTAATAACAGAAAACACTGTTTCATCTTATGAGCAACTTTTATTTGTTCTTCAAGTGTGTTCTGGCTAAAGAAAGGCATGCTAATTGCTAATTTCATTGTTTTTTTCATGATTTTCACAAGTGTTTCTAATGCTCTGGCCAGCACTGTATGGGTTGCAATGACAACATGGGCTGTCTCGGCCATTGGCGTCGACATTTTCTTTACATCGTAATTTCTTAATTCAGATTTATTGTTGTGGTTTTGCGTGTATTTGGGGATGAATGAGGCACTAACATTGAAGATGTTGAACTCCAACGTTATACCCAGTTCTACACATTATAATAGGATGAAGTGGTTAATGACTTCTTAAGCGTTTCAGGGCCGTTTACGTCGCCCTTACTTTTCCCAGACATTCTCTTTAATGTTTTTTATGTTATCAAGTGAAGAAAAAAGGAAGATGACATATATAACTTCGGAGTAACACTATTTAAAGGTATGTAAGCGTTACCTAAAACTTATCGTTAATATTTAAGAAGTATTCAGTGTTTAACGACATCTAGTGGCTCTCAGAACCTCTGGTCTTAATATTTCCTTCCTTTCTTTACACTTTGTGTACTGTATTTAAGTGTTTCAATAAACTCAACTATAAATCAGTTGAATATGAGAATCGAGTGTTTAATACACCTTATGGCTGCCTTCAACCTTACCTTACATTCGAACTGATTGGGAAAGCACTTGCAGTTTCCAGTATGTAACATTGATTATGAAAAAATGGTGTACAATTGTTTCTCACTGCATGTGTATTAATTACTTGCTATTAAACGAAATTGAGCATATAAAGTCTAAAACCCGATTTGAAGGTGTCCAAATCAATCTGTCCTTATTCAACTGAGATTCATTGCAAATCATTAATTCATGTCTCCAAATTGGAAGCCGACATAAATCCTTAGTCATTGCTTAAAAAACATCTGCACTCATTGCACATCTTTAGTCACAGTTAAAGGTTGAAGATTATTAAGATAGTCACAATCGTCAATTTATTTAACGTATTAAACATTGAGAATGGTTATATTTCAGATAATTTAATCTCGGCCTAACACGGTCCGTACACCAGGACCTTAAATTACGTGGCACCCATTCTAACGAGCAGCGGTGGTGAAGGGACGGATCTCACACAAGGAATTCATTAATAAATGAGTAGGGTCGAGGCCAAGCGGTCGGTATAGAAAACCGTAAACATTTGCATTTACGTGTTAGATTCTGATCTTTTAATGAACACTAATTATACATGTATACAGTTTGTAGCTTAACGGGTCTTCAGTCAGGACATGAATGACGAACTACTATCGACTGACATAAATCTATATGCAAACAGGTATGATATACAACATACAAACCCTTAGCCCTCGACCTTTCTAATGACGATTGAACTTCCAAAGCACACATTCGCTCACACCTCAATCACAAGTAAATAACGTTGACAGTAATGTATTGTAAATGTACAGAGTTTCTCAGCACCACACAAAGCTACGTCAGGGATACCAGCTGAACGACCGGCGCTATATCAATTCAAATCTGCAATACCCAGTTTGTTGGGTCAGTTAGTTCTCGTTGTTAACGACATCTGGTGCCTGCCAGGGCCGATGGCGTCGAGCTTACCTTACGTTACAATGAAAGTTTATAGAAAGCGATATACCTAGTAGAATCGAGTGTTTTACAATATATTATGGTTGTCAGGATTATTGGCATCGACCTCGCTTTAATTCAGTACAAAGAATAAGAACTATGAACTGCAAATAAAAGTAGTTTAAACCTAAGTTATGTATGAATATATGGACCGATGCATCAATTTATTGTGTGTTAAGAATTTTATCTACTATGAATAAAAGTGGGAAATTTAATTTAATACTAGACGTATTTTAAAATAACGTTGCTACCTATTTTAATGTCTATTAAAAAAGGAGAAATGGTATATTCTGTGGAGGGTTAACTGGTGTTTATTTTGTGTGTACGTGTGTGTGTGCTCGTGGGTGTATCTGAGATTCGGTGCATTGAGCAGCTTAGTGATCGGTGAGGTGTCTGAGTTAAAGAGAGGAAATATTTGTATGATATAACAGTAATGGTTGTTTGAAACGAGGGTCTAATAGCGCGTCTTACTGATGAGGGAGGGATGGAAGGTGGGTCAACGGTGAACAGACCGTGTGAGCTTATTTGTATTTATGAATATGAAGCAGTCTAGAAATGTAATTCGCGGGGTTGTGGTTATTCTATGACGAATAGAAGTTCCGATGATAAGGACAACTATTACAATGATAATACGGCTTTTGGATGCTAAGTATTCAGGCCTCTCTTAGATGTTTCTTCGGCATAATTACAATGGAACCATAAAAGCATAATCACTTATTATTAATACAATATAGCAATGTAACAATGTAGCGTCAGAAATTGAGAGCAAGCAATACAGACAATTCTTTTCGAAATTTAGTTTGTTTGTTATCATCTTATTATGTTATCACTGTCCTTAGAAACTGGGTACTGCCAATGAAGAATGATAATAATGTTAATAAAGGGCAATAGGCAACATAGAGGAAATCAACATTTGTCTTTAAAGTCATTGAACAAAGAGTAATTTGAAAATTGCGACTAATAAATCTTTAGAAGATGAACTATGCCATGGATCCTGTAATCGCTTGTATAACTGAGGTAAATTAGTAAGAGGTTTCTGCCTGTGCCAATCAGTCAGTCGCTTGCGGAACACGGGAGACCAGTCTAAAACAAATATAGCGACCAAGATAGTCATTCGCCTGCACAGATTGACCTCATTTAGCTAGCAACATATCTGAATAGGAAACTGTCGAGAAGAAATTGCAAAGTAAGAAAACATTTTACTGTTTTCTTAGGTCCAAACTGTCGCTTAATTTGTTAATTTGTTAAATCCATACCCTGTACTGTGATTGCTGGAGTTGATTATACAAATTGTTTTGTAGTGTAGTGTTGCGCCGACCGAAAAGCTGTCTTAGCCTGTAGACTTTGATGACAGGTGTAAAAAACAAGAAATGAGTGCAAATTAAAAACGGCTTTTTTGGTGTTGGAGAAAATTTAGATATTATTGCCTCTCATATGAATTTTTCTTAGAAAGTGCTATAAAAATAAATTCATTCGACCAGCGCAAATCTTAGAATTTGAAATCGAAAATAAAAATTAAGCAGTGGAAAACTGACCTGTTAATTGCCAATGACGTGGGATTACTAATTAACAAGTCATGCACTACGATTCGTCGATATAAATGAACTGCTGCCCTCAATGCAGAATTTAGCGAGGCCAATTTTGCTATAGGAAAAAACCATGAGATTTTTCTTGCACATTACCTACTCTTCTGATCTTTTGCTAGCATTTTCAAGCAGCTTCGTCCAATGAAATTCTCTGTAAAACGTTAATAATTTGTCATTTTTTTAAAAATTCATTATTAGCAAACTTCATTGGTGGTTCAAAATAATCCGAGTTGAAACGTAACATTTTGCTTGCAGACGGCAATTAAACCAATGAACATGAGTGAAGCGGGACATCAACTTCAAAAACTGACGGAATGCTGCATATGTTTTCAAGCATTTACTGATCCTAGAATGTTGCCATGCATTCACACGTTCTGTCTCGAATGCCTTAAACAAACGGTCGATGCAGCAAATAAGAAACCGGGAGACAGTATACCTTGTCCTTTGTGCAGAAAAATGTTTACCGTTCCAGCTGATGGTCTGGACGGATTCCAGAAAAACTTCTTCATAGAACATCTCAAAGAAGCCATAAATGATTTGCAACTAAGTAGCACGTCAGCATCTCTTTGTGATATATGCAAAGATCTGTATGAGGGCGACGAAAAGACAAGAACTGCTACGATGCGCTGCTTTGAATGCAGAAACAACTTTTGCGATATTTGTGCAAAATCACATAAGCTGCAGAAATTGAGCAAAAACCATCATGTTGCGAAAATTGGAAGTGAAACGGAAGAAGACATGAGAAAAATGCTGCGAACAGTAAATTGCACAGATCATAATCAAAAGTCGTTAGACCTTTATTGCGCAGATTGCAAGAAAATCCTATGCGTGTCGTGTTTTGTTGAAAAGCATTCATCACATAAATGCAAAGATGTGACTTCAGTCGAGAAGCAATTCCGTCAAACAATTCAAACAAATGTAATGAAGATTTCGAACTACGCAGACGATTTGTTAAAAGAGGGGAGAAGCGTGGAACAGAGAAAGGAAAATATCCTTTTAAAATTAGCAGAAACAGAAAATGAAATTCGAAAAAGAAATTTGGAACTTAAAGAAATGATAGATAACCACACAAACTCCCTTCTGGATGAATTGTGTCTGATAAAACAGACACAAATCAAACATTGTGAAAAAGAAAAGGTAGAAATTGAACGGATTCACATCACTCTGAAAGGTTTTGAGACTTACTGCACGGAACTAAGATCGAAAGGATCGGCCAGCGACATCTGCAGCTGTGTTGACAAATTGTCGGTGAGAGCAGACGAGTTGGTAAAAGATCACAAGGAATTCATTGGTCGTCCACGTCGATCATTCGATGTTTCTTTCCAAACAACAGATGTAGGAGAAGTTTTAGAGGAGTTCAACAGGAATGTTGTGGGACAAATTAAAGGTAAAAATTTCGAAAATGCTTAAGGTAACATTCTGATGTGGGTGGCTTCTTTTTTGAGCAGTGTGGGCGGAGAACTTGCAAAGAGGACAATTTCTCTCTTCGGTCTCCAATTTTGTGATATAGATTAGGTTTGGGTTTAAATCTCTATTTTTTCCCGATTGCTTATCTTCTGTGTCGAATATATTCTGGCCTGATAGACCTAAGAAATTCGACTGGTTCCATTTCGAATGATTTTTGGTTTTCAAATATGGTTTTGCTTAGAATCGACCGTCGATTGAGGCCACGTGCATTATAATATAAACGAAGCTATGCACGTTTGCAATGATGACAATTATTACTATTTTGGATAATATAATATTCGATTACATTACAATACACTCTATAAGATGACAGTAGATCATATCGTAGTTCTTGGAATATATTACATTGTTTTGACTAAGGTTATAATACGTCACATTGCACCATAATACATTAGATCGCATTGCATTTCATTAGAATACACAACCTTAGATTAAATGATTGCATTACGTTATATTAGCTCAAATTAAACTGCATTGGATTACATTACATTTGATTATATAATATTAGATTATATTACATTAGATTTAATTTTTCTGTGACAAATGTTCATAAGAAGTGAGCATTCATAAGAAGTGAGCAATTGCATAAGTGCTTGGCTAAATGGTCAGTTTCTATAATTGGTGTAGACTAATGAATATTTTGCCAGTTAAACCATCAATTTTCAATATGTCTGTTTCATCAGCTAAAACAGAAACCACTACACGGATTTGGAACTATGCAATGCCGTGGGTCTATTTGGTGGCACGACCATAACAAACGACGTCATCCATATAAAACTGCGTCGTCCAAATGAAATTTCAACTCAAAAACAGATACCGTCTACAATGCGCAGAAAAGCGACAGCCGCCGTTTACTGTAACACGATTTACGTGACAGTATTAGGACACTACTGTGATGAAATTTGGAAAAAAACGTGACTTCCGGTTGCATGAAATGCGCTTCTTTAGTTCAAGGCCGACGTAGACACAGCGCGGCGTTTTTCAATGAAGTACTGTACATGTGTGGAGGATTTGTCGATTCAGATGGAAGAATACGAGACAGCTTGGCAGCCTACAACGCTGTCATCGACAAAAATTAATGCTCTACAGTTGGAAAGCTCTTTCACTGTGTCGATAATTCAGGCAACTGTGTTCCATTCAAGACTTCGATCTACATTTTCAGCGCTTTCGATAAAGTTTAATATGAGGTGAATCACGTTCAAGTGTACGACACTAAATTGCACACATGCTCTCTAATTTCGAAACCAATGCCACGTCGTTATGGCTTGATACGAGCTGCACTTTGGAAGACTTCCGTTATTTTAGTTGGACACGATACCTGTTTTATATTTAACTTTTAGACGGAGACTTGGCAAGAAAGACGACAGTTCAAGACTGACGTTTTTCACTTTGGCTCGGTTCTTGAGAATGAACGACTCTTTGTCATCGGAGGAGGAATCGACTTAACGGATAAAGATGGAAAAGTGAAATGGAAATGCAGAGACGACGTACGTTATGTTTCAATTCGAAATATCGTCGAGGATAAACCGACTGAGTGGAAGATTCATGCAAAACTGCCTCAACCATCCCTGATACAGGCCTACGAAAAATTGTCTTGTTTTATCCCCTAGTGCAAAAAAACAAAAGTGTTTATCTTATAAATATTATTATGTGATTGTTATATTACTGTGTCCTATCATTGTTCCTCCTCTTTAAACATATTTATTATATGCTATATTATTATATATGCATGCATGCCTCTATGTTGTCAGTATTGCAGACTGATCTATTCTTCCTTTACACACCTTAAATCAATTTTTCACCGATTAAAATGAATTCATTATGTTGAACTCCTCCACTAACTCCGCCACTGCCTTGTTTGGGGGTGGTGCCAGTCCGAAGCCTGGATAAAGGAGGAGGGCGACGGCGACGGCCTTCGATGCCATAAGATGTCGTTAAACTGAGGAACCGCCACCAATTCCTCCACTGAATCTCCACTACTGCATTTGGTCGGGTACTGCTAGTCCCAAACCTCGGTAAAAAGGACGGCGACATCAACGACCTTTGAAGTCATAAAATTTCGTTAAACGTTGATACTACTCTTACATTAGGAAAAAGTGGAAATATTCTGCTGAATTACAACATAACTTGATTAAATGCGTTGGGTAATGAAGAGCGAAACCGACTTCAAATCGCCCTGAAGAAACAAAACATCGGGTTACGTTTGGACAGCTTTCAAATCGCTTTTACCCGCTCTATAGTATTCATCTTGTCTGCCAGGGTTGTTGACGCCGACCTTGACCTTTTCGCAATAACAAAACCAACCCGACGAACTAAACTGAGAAATATATTATGTCGGCAAAATCAATTTAAAGGTGTGTAAACACAGACACACTTCAAATCGCTATTATAAGTAGCGTCGAGTCATAAATGCCTTGTTATTGTTTTCAGGACCATTAACGTCGATCTTTCCTTACTCCATGTTAAACTCTAAAAGTTGAAGTTCCGACTTTGAGAGCATATGGTTCGCGCTAGTCCCATGAAATGTCAATCCTATTACGAAAACATGTGTTTTTGATACATTATTTCTAAAAGGACATCTTATCCCTTCCACGGCCATTGGCATCGACCTTTCTTTGAGCTATGAGAAAACAAAACTTGGCGATTATGTTCCCACAATTTAACTACAACTCGTGGCATCAAAAGGCCATTGAAGTCGGTTGGTAAAAATTTCGTAACAGTTCTCACCGTTAGGCCTATTATTACTACAAACCCGATTGTTTGATTTAAAAACCACGAGTTAACTGAGATTCTGCTTTTGTAGTAGAGGTATAAGCGATTTAAAGGTGTCTAACAATAACTTCATTTATTAGTCATATCGACTGCTTAGCGACATCTGTGGTCGCCAGGGCCGCTAAATTCGATGTTGATCTTACATTGGAATCCTATTTGCGACTGACTGACTGACTGGCTGGCTGGCTGGCTGACTGACTGACTGACTGAATTATATAGGCCTCATTTTCGATCAATTGATGCTTAGCCTAAAAGCGACATGTGGGAGAAGGTCGATGTTAACTACCATGAGAGCCGTAAGATGTCAGTAAACACTGTGCAGAGACTGCAATTTCTATTTTACTTTGTGTATTGTGGTGATTCCAACGCAGTTCTATGCCCTGAGCCACCCACATCACACCCCTTCTACTTTCGATGTTGTTTTGACTGAGTGCCTGTGAATATGCCGGTTCCCGCGACTTAGCTATAGAAATCTTGGATTACGATTACGTTTACGATTACTTTCGATATAGGCCAAAATTGTCGTTTCGTACAATCTATGCCAAGTAGCATCTTTTATCTCAAATGAAGATTCAGGAGTGGCAGCTTCCTTGTGGGATACAACCCTGTAAAGCTCTGTATTGAGATCCGACTCTACAACTTCCGCGGTCGTCGGATAGGCAACGACCCTAGGATGGCTTTTCTCAGAATAGGATTTATCCCCTTCCCGGCAATAATCTTTTTCCTTTCTGCGTGCTTTCTTTGCTACGGGTTTTCTCGTCACCAAAATTCAAGATCTCCAGAGTAGCTAGAGTAGCGAGAAGTCCGTAGTAAAGAAGGCACACAAAGAAGGGAACAACTTATGTCGGTATGAAAAGAAATGTCACCCTCAGGACGTTGTCCATACGGCGGCCGCGGAAGAGGCAGAGTAGGATCCCGAGACAGAGACAGCGTTGACTCCCTTAAGGAAGCTGTCAGTCCTGAATATTCATTTGAGAGAACAGGTTCGACTCAACAGAGATGATAGAGAACGGCCATTTTAACCTATATCGAACGTAGGAGTGGTGATGTGGGTGGCTCAGGCCATATAATTGCGTTGGAGTCACCCCGCTCCACCTAATATCATACAAATCGCAATGGTTACATAGTGTTTAATGACGTCTCACGCTGTCAGGGACATTTACATCAACCTTATAACACGATCATACGTAACAAATAATATCGTATGGACAAAATGACGAATATACTAACATGCAAACACGATTTAAAGGTGTCTAAGCGTAACCTAATATTTGTATAACTGCGTGTTTAGCTACATCGTATACGGCTGCCACTGCCATTTGCGTGTACCGTAACTTATCTCACAAGAAAACGGCAATTAATATGGACTCCCTTATAAATAAACTCTTTTTACTAATAATTTGTGTGAAGAGACTGTTATAGTAAGACAAAGCAGGGTCGACTTTAACCACAGCGGCAGCCACAAGATGTCCATAAAAACTGTGTATTACTAATAACGACTTTAAACAATACCCTACATTTATAGTTTCGACGGCTATAATTCGCTTTTTCCACTTTCCACAGATTAGACTACAAATGAAAGGCAACGCTGATATTAACGGCCCTAGCAGACATAATTCGTTAAATGCTTGATTCTATTGATAATATAAGATTAGTCTTAAACACCTTAAAATACTTTAAATCAGCTTTATATATGGATCTAATTTTCGTTAAATCGCTAACCTGGATTTTCAGCTCCGCCACTGCCTTTTTTGGAGGTAGTGCCAGTCCCAAGCCTGGATAAAGGAGGAGGGCGACGGCAACGGCCTTTGATGCCATAAGCTGTCGTTAAACTGAGGAACTACTGAATGAGGTCAAATGTGGGAAAAGGTCGAAGTCAATGGCCCTGACGGCCGTAAGGTGTCATTAAACATTCGATGCTAATCATTATTATTTGGCTTTGTTTACAGACCTGAACTAGAAATTAAACTCAATAATGCATTCCTTGTTTCCATTCTCCACAGCACACACAGTGAGTTGAATGTCTGATCCCTATTATGGTTATATCTTACTCTGATTTACTGCTAATACTGCGTTGCTGGAACCAATTGCTTTCCTTCTCTGGCCAATGCAATGGATGAATAGTGGAAGGAGAAATGTTGACTGCCACAATTCACATCCTTCGGCAAAACCAAGGTTCTTTTCATTCGGTTCGGTTCTAGGTTCTCGTCCTAAGGTTCTTTTCATTCGGTTCGGTTCTAGGTTCTCGTCCTAATGTTCTTTTCATTCGGTTCGGTTGTAGGTTCTCGTCCTAAGGTTCTTTTCGTTCGGTTCGGTTCTTGGTTCTCGTCCTAAGGTACTTTTCATGCGTGTCGACCGAAGCTGCCTTCCTTAAGCGTCTGGAGTAAATGGTCTAATATCGTCAATACCCTTTGCGGGTATTTCTACCGGTATATTTGCCCTCTAACCTTTGCTGCCCACGTTCTCAGGCTGTACTCGAGTGTTCAGGCAGTAGGAGCTTATATTTACGTCAGATTACATCATATTTTAATATATTTATTAAGCATGTAATTAGCTGATTTTATTCGCAGGTCTTGACGATTAATGAGTGCAAGATGACATCTCCTTACGCAAGTTTGTTTGTGGTGCAATTAGACACCTTTTTAAATAGTAGTCTTTTGCCTCATAAAAGGAAGAAAGAGAATTATATTTTAGTCTATTTGTTGACTTAGCAGGGTAAGATCAACTACCACGGAAGGAAAAAGAAAAAAGCTAAACGAAGGACACCACTAATGATCGCATATTTTCATTCAATCGGTTCCAAACGTTTCCACTGTATTTTAGCGGGTGAAGCCAGTTCGAAACCTGGATAAATTAGGAGGCAAAGCAAATCATCTTCGCTATGAGAGAGCGCCGTTAAACAGAAATAATATAAAAGTCGTCAATTCCGATGAATTGACGTCTCACGGAGAAGATCACAGATTACCATCGACGTCCGTTAACTTAAGAAGGTAAGGCAGCCTAGATATAGGCCGCTATACGCCCGATTCTCTGAATAATGTAGGTGACGCTTAGACACCCTGAAATCACTTTTCCTCAACGCTATATATAACTCATTTTCTTTAATATAGAGTTTTTCACTAAGTTAACTTTTCTTTGTGAGGAAGGGTAGAAGTAACCGGCCTTGGTAGCCGTAAGATGTCGTTATACATAAGAAACCACTAATTAATATTAGGCTCTAGTTATGACATTTATTTATATCTTCTTTGATATATATCCCACAATGTGGAATATATTTGCGGTTCCCAGGGCCGGTGACTTGTACAATTCCTCACATTAAAAACTAGCGACTCTCAAGATTACTGCACATTAACAGTAGTTCCAGTGTTTAACGACATTTTATGGCATCAAAGAGCGTTGACGTAGCCCTCCTCCGTTATCCAGGCTTCCGACTGGCACTACCCGGGTATAAGTAAGTAAGTAAGACAAATGTTAACACGCCGTGTGACCATCGGCTGAGCGAGGAATCGTAGGCGTATGACAGCGGAGGAGTTGATTAAACGAAGTGGCGGAGTTTAGATTTATACAGACCCTGAAAAACCGATTTGAAGAAAACAGATAAAACTTTGCATGTAACATACACGAGTTCTGCAAAGACGTCGAATTAGAACCTGTCTGGCGATGGAACTAGACGTGGGGTCGTTCATACAGGCCGTCCGGAAAAATGGCCATTTTGATCCCTCCATCTCTCTCTTGTCCGTATTTGGCACTAAACTCCCATTGAAGACGCAGGTGCAGAGGCTTCTGCGTCTTCGACGGGATGCGTTGTACAATTTGTCAATGGCTCAACCACTGGCATAACCAAATTCATGGCTTAACTATGACCCTGGTAGCTCTTTTTACGAATATTGCAACCTGCAACATTAGTCCTTTCACCTTTCATTGACAATTGCAAGCTTAGAAGTAGAAAGTAAATGTATAGGATTTATACAGCGGCCGTATGGCCTCGACCATGCTCAGTGTTCAATTAATTAATCCAGTGAGATCCTTCACCACCGCTGCCCGTTTGAATGGGTGCCACGCCATTTAAGTCTCCGTGTATACGGACCGTCAAAGGCGAGTCCTGCTATCCGTTCCTGTTAAAAGGCAAACGAATAGGAAATAGGACAAATGATTTTTACTTGACTTGCATTTCGAACGCGTTACGTTATTCCGGATATGTATAATTCTGCAGGTGGTTGTTTCTTTGCCGTTTTAACCAAAGAATATCATCTTCCGCAATAAATGGCATGGCGCCTTTTGAAATGAGCGGTTGTAGTGAAGGATCTCACCAGACTAATTAACTGAAAAATGAGCAGGGTCGAGGCCATACGGTCGCTAAAGAGAAACATTCATTTGTCTTCCTGGCAATCAATGATACTCCGATTAGGAGTCTGCTGCGTACATATCATTTATACTCTGCATTTAAAATCGATTTTCCGAAATTTGGACCTAAAAATCTCCCACAATCTCGTTCATTTTCTGTTTGCTCGATTAAAATTGCCAAAATGCAAAGTAAGGTCGAGGTCAAACACAAGATGTAGTTTAGCTCTCTCCGACAAATACATGATAGACAGGGTTCGTTTAGACATCCTTAAATCGCTTGTAATCAACGCTATATATAACTAACTCCGCCACTGCCTTGTTTGCGGGTAGTGCCAGACCCAAGCCTGGATAAAGGAGGACGGCGACGGCAACGGCCTTTGATGTCATAAGATGTCGTTAAACAGAGGACCTACAACTACTATTCGTCGGAGTCATCACGTAGCATGGCTTTCGTGGGAAGATAAGGTTGGCGTAAACGGCCCCCAGCCACAAGATCTCGCTATACACAAAATAAGACCGGAAGGTTGTTTAGAAGTATAACCAGATCATGCTCCAGGAGTTTTGAGTATTATTGCTATTGCTACACTGATTGTTTTATTATTGTTATTTTACTTTTATTGTATATATAATTTGTGGAATCGAATGTTTAACGAAATCTCCCGCTGTCGTCGACCTTTCGTTGCCTTAAACTTTTACTTTGTTGATACGTTTTGCTCACAATGGTGGAGTTAATCAACTCGAGGAATAAAGCTGGAAGCCATTATAAAGGTTTCTAAAGAGAGCCTGATATTAAATACAAGTTTTTAATGTATATAGATATTTCTGGCTTCAAGAGCCGTTGAATTCGAGCCTCAATCTCTTTTTAGTTGCAGGTTTGATACCAATATTTAGCGGTGAGGTTGGTAGTTCCAATGTTTAGCGACAGCTCATGGCATCAAAGGCCATTGGCGTCGCCCTCTTTTATACAGTCTTGGGAGTGGCAACACCCGACTAAAGGCAGTCGAGGAGTATATTTAGAGATGCACCTAAACTAGTAGGCCTAGTAGTTCCTCAGTTTAACGACAGCTTATGGCACCAAAGGCCGTTGCCGTCGCCCACCTCTTTTATGGCACCACCCCAAACAAGGCAGCGGCGGAGTTCACCTAAACTAAATTAATGTATATCAAGCTATATAGCCGTACAACAGTGATTTAAAGGTATCTAAGCGTAATCTAACAATTATTAGATTCGAGCGTTTCATTAGTCATTGCTATGACAGCACGAATAAGCAGTAATTTGAAAATTGCGACTAATAAATCTTTAGGACATGAACTATGCCTTAGATCCTATTAGCCGTTGTATAATTGAGCTAACTTAGTAAGAAGTTTCTGCCAGAGCCAATCACTCAATCGTTTATGGAGCACAGTAAACAAGTCTAAAAGAAGATTAGCGACCGACAGAGTTACAGGTAAATGGACTTTGATGTCGTTTGCATGCACACTTTTTGACCTCATCTAGCTAGCAAATTATTTGCATAAGAAACTGCCGAGAAGACGTTACAAAGTAAGAAATATTTATACTGTTTTCTTAGTTTCTAACTATCGCTTAATTTGTTAATTTGTTAAATCCATGCGCTGTGCGGTGATTGTTAGAGTTGATTATACAAAGTGTTTTGTAGCTGTAGTGTTGCACCGATCGAAAAGCTGTCTTAGCCTCTAGACTTTGACGACAGGTATAAGAAACAAAGAACGAGTACAAATCAGCGATGGTTTTTTTTCGCTGACGGAAAAAATTTTGAAATTAATGAATTTAACTTAGTAAATGCTAAACATAAATTTATTCGACCGGAGCAACTCTTGAATATGAAATTGAAAGTAAAAATTAAGCAGTGGAAAACAAACGCGTTGATTTCCAATGACATAGAATTATTAATGAGCAGGTGGCGCATGACGATTCGTCGATATAAATAAACTGCTGTCCACATCGCCGCCATTTTTGCAATAGTCAAAATTCGAGATGTTTCTTGCACAAAACCTAATTTTCTCATCTTTTGCTGACACAAGCAGCTTCGTCCAATGAAATTCACTGTTAAACTTCAATTTGTGGAATTTTGTTAAAATTAAACTATTAGCAAAAGACCTACTTAATTGATGGTTCGAAAATAATCCGAATTGAACAGCAAAATTTGTTTTGCAGGCAGCAATTAAATAATTGAACATGAGTGAAGCGGGACATCAACTTCAGAAACTGACTGAATGCTGCATATGTTTCCAAGCATTTACTGATCCTAGAATGTTGCCTTGCATTCACACGTTCTGTCTCGAATGTCTCAAACAAACAGCTGATGCCGCAAAGAAGAAATCAGGAGAGAATATGTCTTGTCCCTTGTGCAGAAAAGTGTTTCTTATTCCAGCAAATGGTCTCGATGTACTCCAGAAAAACTTCTTCATAGAACATCTCATGGAGGTCGCGACCAATCTGCAACTAAGTAGCACGTCAGTCGTTCCTTGTGATATATGTAAAGATCTTTACGAGGGGGACGAAAACACGAGAACTGCTACGATGCGCTGCTTTGAATGCAAAGACAACTTTTGCGATATTTGTGCCAAAGAACATCAGCTGCAGAAATTGAGCAAAGATCATCATGTTGCGAAAATTGGAAGTGAAACTGAAGAAGACATCAGAAAAATTATACGAACAGGAAATTGTACTGATCATAATCAAAAGCCGTTTGGTTTCTATTGCGCTGATTGCAAGAAAAAATTATGCGTTGTGTGTTTTGTTGAAAATCATGCATCACATAAATGCCAAGGTCTGTCTTTAGTCGATGAGCAATTGCGACAAACAATTCAAACAAATGTGTTAAAGATTGCGAACTACGCTGAAGAGGTGTTAAAAGAGAGTAAAAGCGTGGAAAACAGAAAGAAAAATATCCTTTTAAAAATAACAGAAACAGAAAGTGAAATTCGACAAAGAAATGTTGAGCTTAAAGAAATGATAGATAACCACACGAAGTCCCTTTTGGATGAGTTGTGTCTGATAAAACAGAAGCAAATAAAGGATTGTGAAAACGAAAAGGAAGAAATTGAACGGATTCACGTCATTTTAAACAGTTTTGAAACTTACTACACCGAACTAAGATCGAAAGGATCGGCCAGCGACATCTGCAGCTTTGTTGACAAATTGTCAGTGAGAGCAGACGAGTTGGAGAAAGATCACGAGGAATTCATTGGTCGTCCACGTCGATCATTCGAAGTTTCTTTCCAAACAACAGATATACTAGAAGTTTTAGAGAAGTCCTACAGGAATGTTGTGGGACAAATTAAAGGTAAAATTTTTCGAAATTGCTCAAGTTAACTATTTGAGATGGATGGCTTGTTGTTTTTTTAGCAGAGTGGACAGAGAACTTGCAAAGAGGATAAGTTCTGTCTTTGGTCTCCAACTTTTGTGATATTGCTTAGATTTGGTTGAAATCTCTTATTTCTTCAAGATTGCTTATCTTCTGTGTCGCATGTCTTCTGGCTTGAGAGACCTCAAAAAATTCGGGTAGTTATGTTTCGAATGATTTGCGGTTTTAATATATGGTTTTGCTTAGAAGCGACCGTCGACTGAGCCACGTGTATTATAACATAAACAAAGCTATACACTTTTCCAGATATGATATTGTATTGGAATACATAATATTCCATTACACTACAATACACTAGATAACATTACATTAGATCACATCACATTTCACTGCATTATATTGCATTCGTCTTGATAAGGTTATATTAAATTTCATCGCATCATAATATATTGGATCACATTGCATTAACCAACTTTAGATTCAATGATATGCATTAGATTTCCTTAGTTACATTAAACTGTTCGATTACATAATATTAAATTACTTTTACATTGCATTCGAATACATTACATTAGATTTAATTACTCTATGACAAATGTTCACAAGAAGTGAGCAAATGAATAAATGATCAGCTAAATGGTCAGTTATAAAAAATGGCGAAGATAAATTAATAGTATTGTCAGTTTAATTATCAATTTTCAATGTTTCTGTTTCATCTGCTAAAACAGAAACCACTGCCCGGATTGAGAACTATGCAATTGTCGTGGGATTAAATGATGGTGCGATAATAACAGAGGACGTCTTCCAAATAAATATGCATCGTCCAAATGAAATTTCAAATCTACAGAAAATACCGACTACAATGGACGCCGGAGCCCCAGCCGCCGTTAACCGTAACACGATGTACGTAACAGGAATAGGAGCCGATAAAGATGAAATCTGGAAATACAACATGGATTCCGGTTGGACGAAATGCGGATCTTTAGTTCAAGGCCGACGTAAACACAGCGCAGCGTTTATTGATGACGTGTTGTACATCTGTGGAGGATTTACCAAGTCAGATGGAAGAGTTCTAGACAGCGTGGAAGCCTACAACACGGTCATCGACAAATGCTCAGCAGTTGGAAAGCTGGTTCACTGTGTCCAGAATTCAGGCAACTGTGTTCCGTTTAAGACTTCGCTCTATATTTTCGGTGGCAGAGATAAGTATAACAAGGCGCTGAATCACGTTCAAGTGTACAACACTAAATTGAACACATGCATTCCGCTTTCGAAACCAATGCCACGTCCTCATGGCTTGTTGCGAGCTGCACTTTGGGAGACATTTGTTATTTTAGTTTGATGTGATACTTGTTTTATATTTAACTTTGAGACGGAGACTTGGCAAGAAAGACAACAGTTTAAGACCGACGTTGATCACTTTGGTTTGGTTCTTGAGAATGAACGACTCTTTGTCATCGGAGGAGGAGACATCGAAACGAGTGAAGATGGCATAGATGTATGGAAATGCAGAGACGACGTTCGTTATGTTCCAATTCGAAATATCATCGAGGATAAACCGACTGAGTGGAAGATTCATGCAAAACTGCCTCAACTATCTGAGATACATGCCTACGTAAAATTGTCTTGTTTTATCCCATAGTGCAAAAAACAGCAATGTTTCTTTCATTCATATTACTATGTGATTGTTATATTTTGTATCCTATCCTCATTCCTCCTCTTTTTATGTCTCTTGCGTCTCCAATTCTATCTACGGTAGCCGTCTACTTATCTGCTTCACTTTTGTAATAATAAAAATGACATTTTTATATGAGTATTATCCTTTCACAGAGATTGTGGTTCAATAAACAGTGGTCGTTGATATAACTGTCTGTAAATAAATGTAGAAATTGGCTGACCCTGATAGGGTTGATATCCACTGGACTGCTTCGCGTGACCAATATATATATATATATATATATATATTGGGTAATACAGATATTACAAAAAATAAAGGCTAGCGAAGGTTATGGAGAGAGAACCCTTACTGTCAGAACGCCACAGAAACCCAACCAGTATCCATCGAAGCAGAATTTATTAACTGTGTTGGTCGATAATTGCCAAAAGAGTGACTCGGTACGAGACGTGAAACCGTAAGTTATGTTGCATGACATGAGGCGAGAAGGCCTTCACATGGAGCGAGAGATGTGTGTTAGTAGGGAGATATGCCCATGCCTAGGGCACAAAGACGCATAGACTTGTCATAAGACTCAATTGTCTAAGGAACCGAGAGAAGAACTCGTGACTCAGGGCATTCGCGGAAGTTTCATATTACTAGACGTGGAATGGTGAGGACTGTACTTCGTTTTTTGAAGAACTACTATAAAAGGGTTTCAAGTCCTCATGTAATTGATTGAAAATGTAGCGTAGGGAAATGTTGACGTAAACGGCCTTGGCGGCCAGAAGACGTCGTCAATGAAAACTACAAGTAATCGCTAGGCGATTCATCAAATGTTTGGCATCGCACCAGATGTGGATTTTGTATCAAATGTTAAGTGGACGTCGGCGTCACTGACAGCCACAAGATGTCGCTAAACTACTCGATTCGCAAATATAAACAAGAACCTCCCGCTTTCTGTAATTGTCGGGGTATGGATTTGAACAATTGCATTAAATCACCTCCCTCGCCAGCTATGTATACTTTGCTAATTACCTTAAAACGTGAGAAATGTTACGAATTTTTTTCTGCCAATGTCAACGACCTTTGATGCCATAAGATGTCGTTAAACTGTGGGAAGCACCAAATTCTTTGCTATGACTTTTAAAACCCGATAATCTGGTATACTTTGTCCACAGAATCTCCCGCTTTCTCAACCAATTCTCTCTCTAACTGTAGGGGTTTCGATTTGAACAACTGCACCAATTCACCTCCCTCGCCTGCTATGTATAGTATACTGTGCGAGAGAGGGTTTCAATGAGTTTTCGTCGTTGCTCATCTGTTAAAGCCGGTCTTGTTTTGATAAAAGGACGAGTGTTTGACTCACTCCGTTCCTGAATGGTGGAGACATTAATAGACCCATTGTTAAGGTTAGTGTTGTTTACGTTATTAGGTCTATGCATTTTAGGTGCGGTCTCATTAATTGGGGTGTCAATCCCTTGCACCACATTGGGAGCCGTTTCAATCGCTTCTATATCTTGAGTTTTAGTAATATTTTCAAGAATAATGTTTTCACAATCATTTGGCAAAGTAGCCCCCTTTAACAGACAAATTAGGAACGTACTTTGCTTTCCAGGGGTTATTTGTGCGACTTTTGCATCGCAGACTCTTACCGGCGTTGGGTTGTAGTTCTGTTTCAGTCGGTCTCTTAATGAAATCGTCTCTTGCCAACCTCCTCTGCCGCGTCTAGTTATTCCTCTAGTTGATTGTGAAAAAACGCATGAAAGGTCTAATTTTAAGACAATGCTAGGTCGACGACAACCGGCCTGTCAGCCACTAGATTCTGTTCTGCTACTTAACATAAGGCTCTGTTTAAACACCTTTATGAATATCGCTTCTTCCAACTTTATACATATAACTCCGCCACTGCCTTTAGTCGGGTAGTGCCAGTCCCACGAATGGGTAAAGGAGCAGGGCGACGTCAATGTCTTTTGATGCCGTAACATGTAAAACATTGGAGACTACTCCTATAAATCACAAGTCACGAGAAATAACTTTGCATATTATATAAATATAAAAATAAAATTTATTATTTAAAGCCTCTATAACTCCGCACTGCCTTGTTTGGGGGGTAGTGCCAGTTCCAAGCCTGAATAAAGGTGGTGGGCAACGTCAACGGCCTTTGATGCCGTAAGATGTCGTTAGACATTGGAACTACTACTAATAAAACCTCTGCTTACACACCTTTCTATCACCTTTTTTTGCGAAATTATATAATGCCTCGTTTGCGTTCGTTTGGCTGATTCATCTGAAATAGTCCTACACCTTTTATTCGCTTCCTTCGATGATATTTACTCTTCATTTCGTTTAATGTCACCGGTGTTCCATTAAACGTCAGCATGAGTCTGGTCACAAAAGCACGAAAGATGTCGTTAAATCTTGGAACTTTTAATATGACATCTTTAAATCGCTTTTTCCGAGTTATATTCGTAATTGATAAACAAAAAGAGCCCAAAATGTACAAAACCATTCCATTCAAAGTCAATGGTCTTTGATGTCAAAACTTCTTGTTAAACATTGGAAACTAATACTTTGTCACATTCGGTTCCTGGACCAAGGGAGTCTTACGACGAGTTTCCGCGTCTTTTCGCCCTAGGCACAGGATATCGGGGACGCATCTTCCCATTATAACCTGTCTCTCGCTTCATATCCGTGTACTTCCGGAGTAAGTTTCATACCAGGTCTATGTGTTGGCAATTATCGACCAACACTGCTTCAGGAGCTAGGATACCCTATGGAAATTTTCCATTTTCCTTCTCACCGCCAATTAAAAAGTAGAATTAAACTCAAATGCAGACATTCAGTTTATTTCTCTTGAATTTCGTTGAGAATACACCAGTTCTGATTTCAGAAAATTCAACGACCGTTCTATGGTGAGATACAAAGCTTCATCAGACGACATCAATATTATACCGCAATTCACATTCACGACATCGATCTTTCCACGTCACTTCCTCTCGCTACTGCAATATTACGTAGGTAACATTAAAACGTGACATGATATCCCTGTATGTATATGTATACATGTACGCCATGCATGGATACATGTATAAATGTATGTTTATATAATTGCATGTAAGTATGTATGCATGAATGTGTGTTTACAATGCATATATGTATGTATTCAAGTACAGACATCCATATATTTATAAGTGGATTTATGTATATATGAATGTATGTACATGTATAAGTATGTAAGTATGCATGCATGGAGATCTAGTCTAATTAATCTAATCTATTGGCTTCTATAGCGCCGTGATCATAATACCAAGGCATCAGTCGATCGTCGCTTCTAAATAAATTCGCTTTCCTGAATCACATAATTCATTGAACACAGCCGTGGAGTGAAAGTCCCTGAAGTCCAAAGCGTAGGATACATCATGATGTGGCCACGTGCAATTCTAATTCCTTTAATTATAGTTTAATTAATAATAATAATAATAATAATAATAATAATTAGCAACTTCTAATGCGCCAGTGTCTAATGCACAGGCATCAACCGATGGCACACCAAAACCAAGCCGCAATCAGGTCTATATCCAGAAGGTCAGTCCGCACGACAGAGAGGCAGCCTATGGTGGATAAGCAATTTGAAACAGGTAAGTTTTAAGTTGAGAACGAAATGACAGGAGCGACTGAGCAGAACGAACAGACACAGGGAGGGAATTCCAAAATTTTGGTCCAGCAACCGAAAATGCTCGTTTACCAAGAACAGTTCTAGCCCAAGGTATGACAAGAGAAAGACAATCAGATGACCTTGCAGAATAATGGTAAGTCTGGGGAATAAGGATTGATTTCAGGTATTGATTTCAGGTATTATATAAATTCACACTTACATGCACTCATGCATACACACATGCGTACATACATGCATGCATAAGTACATAAATACATTCATACATATATTCATACATGCATACATACATACATACATACATACATACTTACATGCATACATACATACATACATACATACATACATACATACATACATGGACAAATGCATAAATACACATCTTGTCGCTAACTCATCGCTTGGTTATATCGACTTTATCGTAAAAAATTATTCGAAGTCAAGCGATTGAACGAAAATGAAGAATTTATAATTTCGGAAGAAGCAAATTAAAGGTGTTGAAAAAGATCTTTTCAAATATAATTGGTATTAAAGACACTTAATTGTTCGTGTGGTCTAGGGCTGTTGATGGCGTTCTATTTACTTGTTAGTTTTTTGGGAGCCTGAGTTTGTATACATCTTACATTATTACCTTATCGTATTTTTGTATTATTGTACCAAATTCAAATTAAACTCCGAAGA
>OZ029920.1:1934571-2130189 GCA_964023275.1 Norana najaformis | reverse complement strand
CCCTAACCCTAACCCTAACCCTAACCCTAACCCTAACCCTAACCCTAACCCTAACCCTAACCCTAACCCTAACCCTAACCCTAACCCTAACCCTAACCCTAACCCTAACCCTAACCCTAACCCTAACCCTAACCCTAACCCTAACCCTAACCCTAACCCTAACCCTAACCCTAACCCTAACCCTAACCCTAACCCTAACCCTAACCCTAACCCTAACCCTAACCCTAACCCTAACCCTAACCCTAACCCTAACCCTAACCCTAACCCTAACCCTAACCCTAACCCTAACCCTAACCCTAACCCTAACCCTAACCCTAACCCTAACCCTAACCCTAACCCTAACCCTAACCCTAACCCTAACCCTAACCCTAACCCTAACCCTAACCCTAACCCTAACCCTAACCCTAACCCTAACCCTAACCCTAACCCTAACCCTAACCCTAACCCTAACCCTAACCCTAACCCTAACCCTAACCCTAACCCTAACCCTAACCCTAACCCTAACCCCTAACCCCAACCCCAACCCCAACCCCAACCCCAACCCCAACCCCAACCCCAACCCCAACCCCAACCCCCCCAACCCCAACCCCAACCCCAACCCCAACCCCAACCCCAACCCCAACCCCAACCCCAACCCCAACCCCAACCCCAACCCCAACCCCAACCCCAACCCCAACCCCAACCCCAACCCCAACCCCAACCCCAACCCCAACCCCAACCCCAACCCCAACCCCAACCCCAACCCCTACCCCAACCCCAACCCCAACCCCAACCCCAACCCCAACCCCAACCCTAACCCTAACCCTAACCCTAACCCTAACCCTAACCCTAACCCTAACCCTAACCCTAACCCTAACCCTAACCCTAACCCTAACCCTAACCCTAACCCTAACCCTAACCCTAACCCTAACCCTAACCCTAACCCTAACCCTAACCCATCTGGTCAACCGAGAGCTCGTCAAATGGTCGAAAATGTTAGTTATTGTCTTTCGTTGGTATTCAGCCGCTTGGTCATCGGTGTATATTGTATAATTAGCACCATCCCCTCGCCTCCTCGGTTAAGCAGCATTTGGCTAAGACAGGATTAGTTTAATCGCATTTAACTTAGGCCCTAATTGCTTTAATAGAAATGGCCTAGATAGAAATGTATGGCTTATGGCTTAGGCAAGAATGGCTCGTATAGGAATGACTTATATAGGAATAATTTAAATGGGAGTGGCTTAGGCAGAAATAAACAGTTTGCTATTATCTAATGCCACTGAAAATATATGTAGCAACACAGTTCTAAAGCGCCTGTTAACTCTGCTCTGCTCCTGATTTAGGGGAGTGCATGGACACAAGCATGGCGAACTTCCGTGGGTACTGTGCGACGAATTGCTAATCGACCAGATGGCGCCTTTAGTTGGTAAGGAATCGATCGTTAAGATATTTTAGTCCACTTAAATTTTCAGTTCGATAAAAGAGGTAAATATTGGAGCTGATTTTAGCCTAAGTCTTCTCGGAAGTTGAAATACAGCAGATTCTAAAAAATCTGTTTGGTTAAGCTTGACAGACTGCCGCCTTTGGAATACGGTGAGCATCTAAGCAAACTATCAGTTACTTCTACTCTATACGTAACATATTTCAGCAGATCTGCTGTACAGGAAAACAATAACGCCATAATTATAGGTTCATAGCGAAACACAAGTCTACAGAGAGCTTATATTGAGAATTGCTGACTACTACAACTCTTGGATGCAGTGAATTTCTCTGAAGTCTACGATGTTCCTTTGCAGGCGCTCAGTCAAACGAGATTGCCCTAATTAACGGGTTAACGATCAACGAACACCTGTTGTTAGTGAGTAATTCTATCGTAAGATTAATTGTTGTCTTTTCCTATTGTTGTCATAGACGCTGTAGAACATGACACAGCAGACAATCAATCAATCAAACACAGTCGATTGTGACGCAGTTTCGTTTGTTTTTCAGTGAGCACCTTATAAATAGAAATGGCTGAGAATCAAGACTTGCGCTACACAAACCCAACCCTCTTTAATACATGCGCTCGTTAGAAACTGCTGACATCTTAAGTGGCCTTGAAGAATCCTTCGATTGAAACACAAACACGACGACAGAAAGACCACAACTTTGTTCACCTCACAGTTTGTCTTGCACTTAATACGATATATATTTCTGCAACGGGTTATATGTCTATGATTATGTATGTTTGTACATACATACATACATACATACAGGCATATATATATTCAAGTTTGTATGTTTGCATGTGTGCTATATGTATATATGTATGGGTGTACGTATGTGTGTAAGTACGAATGTACGTATGTACGTACGTAGGTATGCATATATGTATGCATGCATGGTGAAGAGCCTTTAATTAATGTGCGATTTTTGTTGTTTTCTTTGGGAAGATTTCATTTTAAATTTTATACGCTCCTGGATAGGCAGCCAGTGAAGCTCCTCTGAAATGTAAGCACAGATGTGGCCAAACTTAGGGATACCTCCGATCAGACGAGCAGCAGCGTGCAAGACAGATTGCAGTTGCGAGATGCAGGAGAGATTCAAGCCAGCAAAGACTGCATTGCCATAGTCAATCCTGGAACAAATAAACGCATGGACCATAATGGTAGCAGCCTGGGTCGTGAGAGAGTGGCGGATAGTGCGCAGTTGACGCAGATGACAGAAACACGTTCGACAGACGTTATTCACATGCTCCTTCAGAGTAAGTTCCTAATCCAAAATTAATATATCTTTAATGGCATCTAGCGCTGTAATAGTTATAGTATTAACAGCATACACAAAAATTCTTGTAATATACACAGGGCCCTCCTTCAGCAAGTAATCCGTGTAGCCTCCTTGTACGATTTGTCCCTGCGCTGAATTGTCATTGAACCCAATCTAGGCATTGTAAAAGTCTCTAAGCACCTATCGGGGCCTTTGACCGGTTCTTGACCGGTTCCAACATCAGTGTACAGCTGCACAAACAAAAACAGTCTGTAAATCCATGATGTTGCACGGTTTTCTTTCTTGACATCTAAATCCTAGTTTAGGCTGAACGATCCATCACATACAGTAATTAGTGCAGTTTGTCTGCTTTGTTTCTCCAGTACTGCGTTGAGTCTCAGATACGCCAGCGGGGTTTTGATCCCGCAACCAGCTGGTGTCTCATCGCACCAAGACAGGTAGGAGTCCATGCATCTGACTCAGACGTCCGTCGTAAAAGCTAGTCTTGTAAATGCTCAAATAGTAGCAGGTTTGACAAAGAAAGCTGACAAATAATGTTACGGCCATTTCTGTCAAACACATGATTTCTGTGTTTAAAGATTAATTCTGTTTTAGCACAGTCGCCATTTCATTGTTGTTAGATTCGGAGTATTAGATCAGACGCCTTGTTGCTGCCGTACGGTTGGTCTTTTTGTAACAGGACAGAAAAGCTCAAACGAAAACAGATTAAGAGCGAACTGTTTTAATATGACCTCCAAAAAATAATTCATTTCTTTCGTCATGAAAAATGCTGACGACATTTCAGCGGCAAATGCTGCAGTGACTTAAAATGAGACTTAACCTGTTGGTTGGTAATTATATTTCATCCATCAGTGCATATGCGTTTCTTACGACCTTCACGACGGTGCAGTCCGTTGTACTATTGCGTTCGGCGCAGGGCTGCAGATGTCAAATTGTCCTTTGCAGGGAGAAGACAACATTAGAACGGAGGATATTCTGCAGAAGATTGAAGAAGAAGGGCAGAGCATAGCAGTCGTCTTGTTACCTGGTGTCCAGTATTTTACTGGACAAGTCTTTGATATGGCGGCCATCACAAAGGCTGGTCATGCAAAGGTAAGAAAAAGGTGAACTCTACTGCACCTCGTACAAATCTTGTTCTCATTGTAAGAGCTGACTTACACGTTCAATATTAACTTCTTCCTTTTGGATTTCAAACTGACAAAAACAAATATGACACATAATAGTTCAGATATTTTGGAGAAATAAAATACAAACTTTGCTCGTGTTTACACCTACTGACGCACCAAGTCGTTTGCGAACGAGGCTGCCAAGTCAAAATTTGTTTCGCCTTTCTTATGAACATCAATAACAGGTCGCCTTTTAAGATGTTGTTCCAAATTTTTTCCTTCCCTAAAATCGATCACTCCGCTTTCCTCCCCAAAAATTCATGTGACGCATCGAGCGTTTAGAGGTCCCTGATGAAGTCTGTCACTTACAAGCCATGCCATGACGTTCTAGATTTAAGAAATACTTTATGGTTTTGTTAAGACTTCGGGCGATAGCCTTGAAACACAGTTTTGGGTCCTCTAAACTGTCATTTATTTGCGTTGCTGCAAGTGCTAGCCCTCAAAGACATAGGCCCTACGTGTTTTTGACACATTTAGTTTAATTGTGATTTGAGTTACTTAATCATTGAAACCGTCTTATATAAAAAGACAAAATGATCTGTATTTTTCAGGGTTGCTTTGTTGGTTTTGATCTATCGCATGCTGTAGGTAACATCGAATTATTCATGCATGACTGGAATGTGGACTTTGCTTGTTGATGCACCTACAAGGTACTATTTCTGGATTAGCGCCATTGTCTATCCCCTACTTTCATGAACACATATGTACATCTTCATTTGTATTGATTTACTAATCGATCGATCGTTTGATTGATTAATTACTGTATTTATATGATAGTCTCGTTTATTCCTCTTGATGTCCAGCAATCACACACATGAGTTGAAGTTGCGGACAGCGATGCATATTTAGTCCACGTCTGTCGTTAAGGCATAAAATGGTGTAACAAAATTAGGCGGAAGACGGCGATGGAGATGCACTAAACTAAGAGCTTCGTACTTTTGTTCAGTGTGTAATTTTCTTCGATAGAAATAGAAGAAGCTTTTGAGCAATAATAATCAGAGGCAGCAGTGAAGTACATCAGCTGCTGACAAAGGAAAACTAAGAAACCGCAGACCGATTGACATAATTCGACAAAAACCATTTCAATCCATTTCAATAGAACACAATAACATTTTAATACCAAAATGAATCTTTCTTGTCAATGCCTTTCCAAATAACATGCAAGAAAATAACATGCAAAGCTGCCTAAGCCCATTTTGTGCTTAAATATGCATCTAATGTAATCTAAAACTTCTATGGCGCCGTTTTCACAATGCCCAAGGCATCAGTCGATGGTCGCTTCAAGTGAAATCACAATCAAAACACTGGCCAACACATAATTTGTTGCCTCAAATGTTAGAACTGTTTCTGGGTATATTTGACCTGCTGATTCCAGAAAAGGGACCAGTTTTCTCCCAGCAGGTCTAGTTTTCGAGATATAGAACATTATGCCATATACCAGTCCTTGCCTCTGCTCGCCCATAAAACATAAGGCTATAGCTATAATTATGTAGTGCTCAATTTATTATGTGATACACTAAATAAGCATAATAATACAAATACTTAAAAGAAAATGGTAGTACCTGAAACTGTACTTATATGATACCAAACAGAACAAGTTTGTTATAAAAATTTCAGGTCATTCGACACCGAAGAAGCTCCTTTTGTACGATTTCCGAGTGTGGCATCTGCCGGAACAATCGCGCATAATATTCCAGCAATAGTCTGCCATCATGTGTGCATCCCATCTTCCTTGATATCGATTTTCCATTGTTTTGATGTCTTAGTGAAATCTTTCACCTTGCTCTTCGCTGAAGTCACCAAGATTCTCTGGATAGCGATCTAAGTGACTGTGGAGATAATGGACTTTAATGCTCATGTTGCAGCCAAGCTTGTTGAAATGAAGAAGCATATCCTCTACTAGTTGTGCATAATTGTCTGCCTTCTTGTTGCCAAGAAAATTTTTAGTTACAAGAACAAAGGAAGACCAGGCACAAGATTCGATTTCATTCATTGATGGTATGAAAAGTGGGTCATTCATAAGTTGCCTGATCTGTGGACCATCGAAGATTCCAGCCTTCAATTTTTCCATTGTAATTCCTGGTAACTTGTGTACTATGTATTCGAAGCATGAACCTTCTTTATTCAAAGCCCTGACAAATTGTTTCATCAGGCCTAGCTTTATATGTAGTGGTGGCAGTATGATCCTATCTCGTGCCACCAAAGATTCCTTGATTACATTTTGAGCTCCAACCACCATGTCTTTCCTCGAAGGCCAATCTTTTCTTGTCCAATGTTCATGCTTGGCTCTACTGTCCCAAAGACACAAAAAGCAGGGATACTTTGTGTAGCCACTTTGTTGACCAAGGAGGAAATTTACCATCTTCAAGTCTACACAAATTACCCATTGATGTTCTTTGTATTTTATCTTTTCCAGTACTAAAGAGATGGCATTGTACTCTTCTTTCATCCTGGTGGAGTGACCGATTGGAATAGAACCAAATTTGTTGCCGTTATTTTAAAGCACACATTTCAGACTACGTTTTGAACTGTCGATAAAAAGACGCCACTCATCTGGGCTGTAATCCGACAGACCAATTTTCTTCAATAAGTTGCTGATGTCATTACAGAATACTAGGTTGTTGTCTTCGGTAAAGAATGGCAGCAAATCCTTTTCTCTGTTTCTATAAATTGTAATTTTCGTTCCAGGCTGAAGTGCATTCTTTTCCTTTAGTCTGGACGCAAGCAATTCAGAGGACTCTTTGGAAAGATTTAAGTCCCTGATCAGATCACTCAACTCTTTTTGGTCAAAACGTTCACTGTGTGAAGTTGATTGGAAATCACTGTCACTGCCCCCACTTTCTTCACTTTCGTCATCTTGTCCGATATTGGACATGCAAGTGTCATCGTCTGAGAGCTGAGGTAGTTCGCGAAAAGGTGGAACTGGTACAATATCCGAATGCGGAACAGGTCTCCTGGCTGAAGGTATATCAGGGTAAGACAACTTGTGACGATTATTTCGATTGATGCCTATGATATTAACCATACAAAAGTAACAGTCGTCGAAGTGGTTTATCTGTTCCCTCCAAACCATCGGTACACCAAATTTCAGGCAGCTTCTCTTTCCAATTGTCCAGTGGCGCAATTGTTCAATACAAGTTTTGCATACTGTATGAGGAGCCCATTGCTTATCTTGATCTCCAAGTTTGACACCAAAATAACCTACATATGCTCTTTTTACAAACTCAGAAATCGGTTTCCTGTTTGCTTTTAGTGTGTATTCCCCACAAATGTAGCAGAATATGTCTGGATGGTTAATGCAGCTCCGTCTGGAAGTAGCCATAACCTTAAGGATGTTCGCATCTGAGGAATTAAATGACTAACCTAAAAAATTGTAAGAACATGTAGTTATTTAATGCTCATATTCACAGATTGTTCTTGCGACCAACTCTTAATATGCCCTAAGACGACTGCGGCTGCTCTAGCTTTCAGGAGGCGGTTTATATAGGCTATAAATGCTGACTTCAGCATAATCTATTTACATAGTTCGAAACCATGAAACGCTGTATAAGCACAAATAAATTCTAAATGAGGCCATGAATTTAGTGCTGAGTAAACTGTAGGCTACGGAATAGTTATTTCGTTGAATCAGCAATATCTCAGCACGCGGCAAGATATGCTGATTTTACATTATAAGGATGTAGGCATTATATGAATCAGCAAGAATTATAATTAGCCATAAATAAAGCTTATTATGACATTTTAGTTTTGTCAAAGACATCGTTTAAAGAGTGGACTGGGTTTTCTTTACAAAATCGACGATATCTCAGAAACCAGACCTGATGCACTCAATCCAATGACATTTTCTGAATCAGCGCCCAAAATTACCCCAAGAACAGGTCTAAAACCGAAGGCAACAAGAAAAAAATTTTTTTCTGTTGGCCAGTGAAATCATAATCCGTTGAAGCCGGGTCGAATTCCGATAGATCAGAGAGACCAGAAGCCGGGCTACGATGGGTAAGCAAGTTGAAAGAGACGCGTCTTTAGTTTAGATCGGAATGACATTCAAGAATTGCTAGAACGAACGGAACTGAGCAGCAAATTCAAAAGTTTTGCACCAGTCACTGAGACGGCTCGAGGGCCAACACTGATCGGTTATGGGGCAGAGCAACAGTCACAATGTCCATTGATCGAGTGCAATATATGTTAGTGTGAGGGATGAGCATGAAACGTTAATAGGTTGGCTGATATAAATGTAGTACTTTGTGAATTATAAAATGAATTTTTGAAATGAATTTTTTGTTCAATGGACAGGCAGTAGAGTGAATATAAATATTGGTTTAATATGCTGATATTTAGGGGTCTTTGTTATGGCTCTGGCGAGGGAGTTTTGAACGATTTGTAGTTTGTGCGGATCTTGTGTAGTGACGCAAATAAGAAATGAGTTAGAGTAGTCAAGTCTGCTGGAAACCAATGCATTAGCGAGTTGGCTTGAGACAAAATATCTGATTCTACGGTTTTATCGGATGTGAAATTGAGCAGATTTGCATAGAGCCTGAACATGGTTTAGAAAATGACATAGTGGAATCAAACACGTGCGCATTCAGTGGGATAATAAGTAAGCCAACCAAGTGATTAGACCTAAGGCAATCAAATTTACGGAGTTGCTGGCTTGTACCTAGGAGAAGAAATTCAGTTTTAGAAGGATTCAGAATAAGTTTATTCATATCCATGTGTGTTCTTGCATATCTACTCTGCATGTATGTATGTAAGTATGTATGATTTTGTATGTATGCTGTGTACAGTATGTATGTACTGAGTCAGACATTCATACATATGAACGCATAGAGCTGTGTAGAACAGGTTCTTGTTATGTCAGCGTTTCCGTTATATGTTTTGAAAATATTTTCTAAATATTACGCTACGTAGGACACGATGAATTCTTGCAAATCTACTTAGCCAACATGTTCGCCAATTATAACGCGTCGTCGTCAAGGAGATGAACTGATCCTGACCTCTGCACCGTTGGTGGAATGAAGCCACAAACTGTACCAACATTATTGGTCTAATCTTAACAGAGAAGGGCGAAGGAAGAGCAATACTTTCACGCACTCTGTATATTTAGAAGGCAGATAGCAAGTGCAGTTTTAGTCTTGTGCTTTTGCAGTACATGTCATCCAGAGCAGGTGGAATGGCCGGCATCTTCTTCCACGAACGACATGCTCAAACTGACCTTCCGAAACTGACCGGATGGTGGGGACATCGATTCGAAACACGATTCGAGATGGACAATAGTGAGACTGAGTGGCATAAACTTCCTTTTTAGTCGACCAACTAAAACACTCCTTTGAGTCGTAAAATGTAAATTACTAACTGACTAGGTTTCAGTACGTATTTAGAATCAAATGATTCAGTCTAATTAAATGGAAAGGAGTCGAAACTGCTCTACCAGTGCCGAAGTTGAACCAGGCGAAGTAGGAATTCTTTGACCGCCTAACTATTTGCTGCTGCGAACTGCATCGGGTGGAGAATTAAGAGCGAAGAAAAGGAGTCAACAGAAACTGCAAAGCAGACGAATTGGTTTTCGCGGCCATTGAACTAAGTTTCAGTTTACACAGTGCGTCACGGTGGCTCGGTATTTCAGCTTTCGCCTTGTAGAACGAAGGATACATATGCACTTTTCTTCTCTAAGGCTGTCACCGTGTATAGGGACCTCGGGAAAGTTCTGAATGCACCAATGATGTCACTAGATAGTGGAACTATATGAATACGCGGCATAAATAGTTGTGTACAGATATGATGACACAACACACGATATAATCTACAGTGATAAAACTTTACATGTTAAAATCGTCAAGATGTAACGACCAGTTGAGATGAGTTTAATTTACGAAATTTTTAACTTCTGATTGATACGGACTGTTTGCAGAGTTGGATCTGTATCCTGGTCCGCAAGGTTATCGCGCCTCCAATCCGTCTGGTCTCCTGGCTGCTGCTCTCCAAGGAGGTCTACAGGTCAGCAAAGCAGAAGATGTTGGCAAATCATTGTCACTATTTGCCTGCACGATGTTGCATTTACAGATATTTTCTAATAATTTTTTTCATTTGATTCCGGGATTTTGGCTTCTATTGCATTTATATTTTGTGTCTACAAGAGCGCTATCATTGTAGATCTGCATTTGAAAATGTTATGAATAGATAAAGCAGTCTGAGCATTCTTCCACACAGATTCTTATGTACAAGTAATTTCCTTTCGCAGCCTTTAATATTTACTTATGTGTATAGCTTGGACACATTGAGGACAACGAGTTTTTCTGTTGCACATTTCCTTCGTATAACTAAAAATTGAACATTCGTTGAGATTTTAAATTCCTTATAAACCCCGCTGCGTTCAACATCGTTCAGCCTTTAGGCCTGCTTGGTCAACGATATGTTTACAGGTGAGCGGAACACAGTTCACCTACATGTAGACTTAGTCAAAGGCATTTTGTAGGCTACATCTGCATTATTTGGATTTTTCTCGTCTCTAGAACACTCTCACTTCTTCTGCAATCTACAGAATCTCCTCCAGGCGAGAACAAATTCGTCCTAAATTAAAGTGATTCCGTCTCCAGCGTATCTCATTTGCAGGAACTTATAATTCTCCAGTAAGTCAAGTAACAACTTTCGCGAGATGTTGTCAACAGTTCAAAGCCTGGAATTAAGAAGGTTGCATAATTTTCGTTTCTTTTGCAATCTCCAAACACTGGTACGTCCTTTAGTGGCGCTTTTCTCTTGGCAACAGTTGAAAGCCGCGCCTCGGGGATCTGCTTATTCACAGTCGCTCAGTCAAAGCAAAATCGATAGGAAAAAGGGTTCGGTCCCAGGTCAAGATCCAAAAGTCAGACGGAGCAGCGATGGGGGTGGTGATGTTTAGGGTTGGAGAGGAGAGAGATATATATAAGAGGAAGAAGGGGTGTCAGGATAGGATATGTGAAAGAGGAATGTTTTGAGTTTTGAGTGAAAGGCCGAAGTAG
Source organism: Norana najaformis (assembly GCA_964023275.1). Classification (NCBI taxonomy): domain Eukaryota; kingdom Metazoa; phylum Annelida; class Clitellata; order Crassiclitellata; family Hormogastridae; genus Norana; species Norana najaformis. Next base: position 2,119,283 of record OZ029920.1, on the reverse strand, counting down.
AAATTGCAAGCGGTGGACCATAGTCGAATGGTGTTGGAACATCACTCCAGCAGCTGAGCCACGCCGCACTGGAAAGACAAGAACATTGTGAGAATGGCATCGGACACCTATGGACTTTGAGCCCATGTTTTATGATGATGATGATGATGATGATGATGATGAGATCGGATTCCGCTACTCGTTTACGAGTTTTATACACGTTTTGACGACTTCTTTTCATGCCTTTTGTCAGGAGATCCGCCTGTGTCTGTCTTTGCCTGTCTTTGTTTATAAGTGAAAACTGAACTTTGGTTATAGTAACCAATCTACTATTTACAGGGGTCACTTATCTGATCACGCAACACACAGTAACCGTCTCAGAGGAGTTTCCAACCAAAACTCTACGCGCTTCAAGCCAGTAGGCTACCGTGCCTCTGTCATCATCGCCGTTATAAATAGCATGATCGGGGCTCCACATTTAAATAGGCCCACATACCAACATTTGAACAGGCCAACCCCATTCGCCTTTACAGCGGGGGAGGGGGAATTGAAGTGGGAAGGTCACGATATCTCCCGCCAAACGCTTAGCCACATCTGTGTTTACGCCACTCCTACATGCGAAATCACTCATGCGTGAAAGAGCGTCTAGTGCCCTTCTGGCTTCGTCCACGTTATCCTCCCCGAGCATTGCTCGGTTTACGCCGGGAACAGAAGCGATCACATCGTCCAGTTGCTGGAATTGGCAACTTCTTCGGGTGCCTTGCGCACTACGAACACGGCGCTATAGAAGTTTCGCATATCCGCCATTTACCTCTGCAATTAAGCAATGCACTTTAACGAAGCGCTTTTGAGAGGCGGCTAGGTGTCTTATTACATACATACAGGCCCAAATACATACATGCATCTATACGCACTACGCACATACAGTTGAATACATAAGTACATGCATGTATACAAGCATATTATACATACATACATACATTCATACATACACACACATACATACATACATACATACATACACACATACATACATACATACATACAAAATAAATATTATACATGCATACATACACTCCGAGCATGCACGGAGCAAGAGCCCCTTTGCTTCGAAACTACATGGGGCGATCTGTTTTGGGGGTCTGGGGATCAGAAATAATTGAGAAAATTGGGAAAGAAGTTGACGAAGTTACGTACGTCCCGCAGCCCGACCTGTGGATCCGCTGATGGCCATACATGACTCCAGGTCACATGACTTGGCTAGGCATTAGCTAGTGGTCACATGACTTGGCACAGAGCCAGTGAACGATTTACGGATCCATGTAAACAGACGTAGAGTGGTGAATGGAGATACAAACAGAGATAACTGTGGGAAAGAGAGATAGAAACAAACAGACACCAGAGTGACTTACAGGAACACTTTGATGACCGGAATGCATTTAGCCTGAGACTATTTATATATAAGAGTCTTTTACAGAGATACAAATAGAGATAAATACAGTAGTATATATAGATAAAGAGACTTCCTACTATTTATAGGCGTCTATGAATAGAGATACACAGTGAAGAAGAGAGATATAAATGGAGTGACGGAGATCTATTTCAATACACATATAAGAGCAAGTTCCATGATGCTGTCGCATTGCAGCGAGTATGCCTCAAAACGAATACATCGGGTGTACAATAAGCGCTACTAATGGAATGGGTGGGGGACGGAGCTATATGCCACGGCTAATAATCCCCATTTTCTTAATTATCCTATTTTTGTTCCGTCTAAAGTTGAGAAATATTTTAAAGGATGGTTTTGTTACAGCAATACTATTGGAAGATTTCAACATAGAAGGCGCTATATAAACAGTTGTATAATATGGCGCTTTATAACAGGCCGATCAGTTATGAATAATTGTTAAAATTAATCAGAATAGAAATTATGAATCTTAGTTTTAGGTGAAATATTGACAAGATTTAATTAGAAATATTTCAGTTATGTTTGGCAAGAAGATTAGCAAGACAGTTAATCGATTGATTGCTATGAGACAGTTAATTGAATTAGGCCTACACCTAATTTATGAAGCGCCTTGATAAAAGAGGTTGTTACCTGTTTTAATTTAAAAATCGAATATCATCGAATGATGCCTTGTGCATCTGTGTATTATTATAGCGGCGCTATAGAAGTCAGATTTGATTCGATTAGATCGGACATTAGATAATTTAAGCCGCGGAGCTAACATTAAGGTAACACTTTTTTTATGTGCATTTAATTAAGCTGCAGGATCTAAATATCTTAGGGCAAAGTAAGAAAGGGGAAATTCTCTTAAGGACGCGTGGAATGTAATGTAATGTAAATTTCATAACTTTCTCCGCACTATACAAAAGCTGCGTCGGGAAGAACAGCTTTGCACTGACGCTGCATCAGATCGGGACTAGAAGGGCCCAGTTATATGCTTTTAATTGGAGAAATATAAGGAATGCTTATAAACATCTGTAACTATATTAATTGCAAATAAAAGTTGCATAATATTCGAATTAATTAAGTCTGAATAACTTTGCTCTGTTTAGATTAGATGTAAAGAAAGCTGTCTTCAAAAGCAACTTCAGAGTCAACAGAGTCCTGATGAACTTAGCAACAGGTACAACAAAACCTCAACCAAGAGATAACACTGGCCAACACATAATTTGTTGCCTCAAATGTTAGAACTGTTTCTGGGTATATTTGACCTGCTGATTCCAGAAAAGGCACCAGTTTTCTCCCAGCAGGTCTAGTTTTCGAGATATAGAACATTATGCCATATACCAGTCCTTGCCTCTGCTCGCCCATAAAACATAAGGCTATAGCTATAATTATGTAGTGCTCAATTTATTATGTGATACACTAAATAAACATAATAATACAAATACTTAAAAGAAAATGGTAGTACCTGAAACTGTACTTATATGATACCAAACAGAACAAGTTTGTTATAAAAATTTCAAGTCATTCGACACCGAAGAAGCTCCTTTTGTACGATTTCCGAGTGTGGCATCTGCCGGAACAATCGCGCATAATATTCCAGCAATAGTCTGCCATCATGTGTGCATCCCATCTTCCTTGATATCGATTTTCCATTGTTTTGATGTCTTGGTGAAATCTTTCACCTTGCTCTTTCACCAAGATTCTCTGGAAAGCGATCTAAGTGACTGTGGAGATAATGGACTTTAATGCTCATGTTGCAGCCAAGCTTGTTGAAATGAAGAAGCATATCCTCTACTAGTTGTGCATAATTGTCTGCCTTCTTGTTGCCAAGAAAATTTTTAGTTACAAGAACAAAGGAAGACCAGGCACAAGATTCGATTTCATTCATTGATGGTATGAAAAGTGGGTCATTCATAAGTTGCCTGATCTGTGGACCATCGAAGATTCCAGCCTTCAATTTTTCCATTGTAATTCCTGGTAACTTGTGTACTATGTATTCGAAGCATGAACCTTCTTTATTCAAAGCCCTGACAAATTGTTTCATCAGGCCTAGCTTCATATGTAGTGGTGGCAGTATGATCCTATCTCGTGCCACCAAAGATTCCTTGATTACATTTTGAGCTCCAACCACCATGTCTTTCCTCGAAGGCCAATCTTTTCTTGTCCAATGTTCATGCTTGGCTCTACTGTCCCAAAGACACAAAAAGCAGGGATACTTTGTGTAGCCACTTTGTTGACCAAGGAGGAAATTTACCATCTTCAAGTCTACACAAATTACCCATTGATGTTCTTTGTATTTTATCTTTTCCAGTACTAAAGAGATGGCATTGTACTCTTCTTTCATCCAGGTGGAGTGACCGATTGGAATAGAACCAAATTTGTTGCCGTTATTTTAAAGCACACATTTCAGACTACGTTTTGAACTGTCGATAAAAAGACGCCACTCATCTGGGCTGTAATCCGACAGACCAATTTTCTTCAATAAGTTGCTGATGTCATTACAGAATACTAGGTTGTTGTCTTCGGTAAAGAATGGCAGCAAATCCTTTTCTCTGTTTCTATAAATTGTAATTTTCGTTCCAGGCTGAAGTGCATTCTTTTCCTTTAGTCTGGACGCAAGCAATTCAGAGGACTCTTTGGAAAGATTTAAGTCCCTGATCAGATCACTCAACTCTTTTTGGTCAAAACGTTCACTGTGTGAAGTTGATTGGAAATCACTGTCACTGCCCCCACTTTCTTCACTTTCGTCATCTTGTCCGATATTGGACATGCAAGTGTCATCGTCTGAGAGCTGAGGTAGTTCGCGAAAAGGTGGAACTGGTACAATATCCGAATGCGGAACAGGTCTCCTGGCTGAAGGTATATCAGGGTAAGACAACTTGTGACGATTATTTCGATTGATGCCTATGATATTAACCATACAAAAGTAACAGTCGTCGAAGTGGTTTATCTGTTCCCTCCAAACCATCGGTACACCAAATTTCAGGCAGCTTCTCTTTCCAATTGTCCAGTGGCGCAATTGTTCAATACAAGTTTTGCATACTGTATGAGGAGCCCATTGCTTATCTTGTTCTCCAAGTTTGACACCAAAATAACCTACATATGCTCTTTTTACAAACTCAGAAATCGGTTTCCTGTTTGCTTTGAGTGTGTATTCCCCACAAATGTAGCAGAATATGTCTGGATGGTTAATGCAGCTCCGTCTGGAAGTAGCCATAACCTTAAGGATGTTCGCATCTGAGGAATTAAATGACTAACCTGAAAAATAGTAAGAACATGTAGTTATTTAATGCTCACATTCACAGATTGTTCTTGCGACCAACTCTTAATATGCCCTAAGACGACTGCGTCTGCTCTAGCTTTCAGGAGGCGGTTTATATAGGCTATAAATGCTGACTTCAGCATAATCTATTTACATAGTTCGAAACCATGAAACGCTGTATAAGCACAAATAAATTCTAAATGAGGCCATGAATTTAGTGCTGAGTAAACTGTAGGCTACGGAATAGTTATTTCGTTGAATCAGCAATATCTCAGCACGCGGCAAGATATGCTGATTTTACATTATAAGGATGTAGGCATTATATGAATCAGCAAGAATTATAATTAGCCATAAATAAAGCTTATTATGACATTTTAGTTTTGCCAAAGACATCGTTTAAAGAGTGGACTGGGTTTTCTTTACAAAATCGACGATATCTCAGAAACTAGACCTGATGCACTCAATCCAATGACATTTTCTGAATCAGCGCCCAAAATTACCCCAAGAACAGGTTTAAAACCGAAGGCAACAAGAAAAAAAATTTTTTCTGTTGGCCAGTGTAATCTTTTTAGACGTACTGAATTTTCATGAGACTTGACATGGATTTTATCAGTTCTAGTTTTGCTGTGTTACGTTGAATTGTATTGTGTAGCTGCCAGTAGAACGCAGTTCTATTGACCAATTTATATGAAACGAATCTTACAGAAGAAACTGCTCGATGGTGCTTTTGGCATCAGCACCTTGGAAACCGATGAGCGTTAACTTAAGGCAGTGAGTCGTGACAGTCCTGTCTCCACCTGAGCTCGAATAGAAAGCGTTGATGCAAGATCTACTGGTGCCTGATTGTGAGTTGCTAAGCAGCTCAGCAATGTGCGCAGGCAGTTGAAATCAGCTTAAATCTTTGCATGTGATTCGCCGTTAATCTCCTGTTGCAATTATTGTTAAATCCAGTAGAGCTATTCATTAGAACAAAGAACTTAGTCTACTTAGAAAGGTTTCTAGTCAGCATCCAAAGACCACTGCAGACTCGTGTTATATTAATTACCTGCCTTCTGCTTTAATCCAGTAGCAAAATAAAAGTTCTCTTTGGCTTCTTGTTTGAAGGTCTGTGAGGGAACTGGAGGCAAGAAGTTCAACTCTAGGTTGAAGAAGACACTTGGAGGTAAGAGTGGGTGTTGATTAAAACACACTAAGGCTGATCCACAACAGTTTTGATGTCAGGTAATGTATTTGATTGGCTGAGTGGCTGGCTGGCTGACTCACTGACTCATTGATTGGCTCACTCGCTCACTCTCTCACTCACTCATTGATTTCAATGTATTTTTAAATTTTTTAAAACTAGAATTACACTGAAGTTCACTGATTCATTCAGAGCATTTTTTGAATTTAGAAATTAAATTTTTCCCATTTGTTTTTTTTGAGAATATTTGAAAAAAATTTTCTTGTGCAGTTCATTCACTCACTCATCCATTCATTCATTCATTCATTTATTACGTCTTTCATTGATTACTTTATTCATCAATCGATCCATCTGCCTGTCAGTCCATCCATCAGTCAACTCATTCTTCCATGCATGGTTGGCAGTTGACGTCATATTTGTTTACATTTTATCTTCTCCAGATGGGACCAAGTTGCCTGCAACACAGAATTTTTGATGATTAGATGCTGATGCTATATACCTTTAAAGATGTAACTCAGTCTGCAGTTCAGGTGGACCTTTGCTACGTCAGTGGGTGTGACTTGTCCAGCAAGACAGGATCAGGTTCATCGTCTAGTCTGGAAACTTCTATAGCACCATTATCATAATGGACAAGATGTCCTTCTGGTGTCGCTTCTGAGCCAAGCCACATTCCATTGGACAGAATCGGTTGGGAGCCATAAGATACCTGAGACCAGAAGACGAGGTGCAGACCTAAATAACGTCACAACACTTCAGAGCAGAAGAAAACAATTCTAGAGCTTTTGAAATTGGCCTTGTTCTGGTTCTTTGTTTCCTATTGAATTCCTGTAGTTTTCTGTTTTTTACAATTTTCTTTCTTCGTTGACTTCTTTCTTTGCTTATCACCTAATCGTTTTTTCTGTTCTTCCTTCGGGTCTTTTCAATTGAAAGATTTCTCTTATTTTCCTTCTTTCTTTTGTTCTTTTCTTTAATTCTAAGTTATAACACAACCTTGTAAGATGGTTCACTTTTTGAAGTTTTATTGGAAAACGAAATTTCTACAGCAGTTTTTCCAAGCTTTTCTTAAGAGCATTTTAATCATTCTATTTAATATAGAATATTTAATATAATAAAGGTGGCCATATCGGTTGACAGGTAGGCGACGTATTCGGACAGACTAGCAATTATATTTTGACGGTCCTTCTTGAATCCGTCGCTCTAAAATACAAAGGAAATGAATCAGATATTCCTTTTCTGTATTCTTCGTCCAAATAAGGATGCCATAGGAGACACGCGTATCCGATAACAATACTTTGACCAGAGTTACTGTATTACTTTCGTGGTTAAGCGGTCTACAGACGTCCACCTTATTATAATAAATCAAACATTGAAACCGCCGCTTGCTCAGATGCGACAGATTAACCATTGATGTTGTAAAGTGAACAAAGCATTGTCAGCACACGGTACCCAAGATATGCTACCATCGACGGAAGCAACTGAATGTAACACGAAGGGGTAACACCTTCGATCAGATTTTGCAGAACGTCAGCGATTACTCTAATCGCTCACGATTTAGTGAATTCTAAAATGTTAGTGAATTCTAAAAAGTTTACTGAATGCGGAACTCTCTGCGCTACGTAGGCCTAAACCTTGATTTGATCATTTCCTAAGAGGTTTGCAGTAAAATGAGTAATCCACAGTTATTCAGAAGTGGTCAAAACATTGAATACTATCTTACTCATCAAAACCCCTATTATGAAACAGAAATTGGCATCTACTTGAATCGGCAGCTCACTTCTTCTTTTGGATAAATAGGGCTGAAATTGAAAATAATAATTTCAAGAATTATGAAATAGATCAATCTCAGTTGTTTAGAGGTTGTTTAAAGTTAACTTAACTTCTAAATATATGGTTCTAACTACAATACTGCTTATCACAAACTAGCCCTTCATATTAGTTTCCTTACAAAGGAAGCTTCCTTCTTCTCTAAGATGAGAAGGAGGACGAAGCCAGGAAAGAAGGGAAATGGTGTGATGTGCGGCAGAGATGTTGCAAAACTGTCGGAGAGGCAGAGATCTTGGCAGAGATGTTGCAAAACTGTCGGAGAGGCAGAGATCTTGGCAGAGATCTTGTGAAACTGTCAGAGAGGCAGAGATCTTGTAAAACTGTCAGCAAGGCTACATGACGATGAATAACGTATGCAGCAGACTCCCACTTCATGATAGTTAGTGATAGACAACAGTTGAGTCTGTTCAATGACGACGAATTAAAGCTGAACCGGAAAAGACTTTACGGAGCGAGTGGAAACGATTGCATGTTTTACCCAGGTAGCACAAAATAATCTTTATATGGAAAAAAACATGCTTAGCTACAATTGCCGACTATGTTCGTGCGAGTCCACAGTTGCAGTTTGAGTCAAAATGCTTCAGTCAGATCTCATTTTAGAAGAGATCATTCAGTCTTAACACCTAACCTAGATAAGCCTTCAGCCTTCAATGCGCATAAGAAAAACATGTATGGCGTCTCTCGTTTACAGCATTCTTACCAAACTGCGTTGACGCGAATTCCATAGGAGGCCAAATCTAGAAGATGAAAAAAGAAACAATGGAATGCGCTTGTTCTGTTGCATAGCATACTAACAGTCGCACTTAAACATTTGGTAAAATGTTGTTCAATAATGTAGAAGACTTGCTCATAACTTTATATTAATGCAGTGATTTAGAATTAATCATAAGAACAAGACTTCGAGGTTTAGTCGGGCGACACCAGCAAACCGACGCATAGCCATATGCGTGACTTTATAAATGATACATTATACAGAACACGTGATAAATGATTCATGATACATGGTAAATGATACAGCATTTTTATCAATGATAAATGATAGCTGATACAAACCAAGAGCCATTGTGCGAACTAAATGGTCTTCTGCAGCTTTTGTCAGTGCAAAAGGAAACACTCCCACAATCTATCAACAGCATTTTACTACACGCTGTTATTACATTAGCCTTAATAGATCATACAATGACATTAATGGAATATAGGCTATTACATCAAGCATTTCATGAAGTAGGCCCTATTGATAGTTCTAAATTTATTCTTTTAATTCGCCTTGACTGGTTTATTTTGATAATGACGCACAGTCCCTCCCAGAAGATGCATCCATGAGGCTCCTATTTCTAAAGGTCTGGCATCGAGATCTGGTTGTTCTCTGCTCTGTCTTTCTGTCTGCCTGTTTGTCTGTCTGTCTCTTTCTCTCTCTCTCTCTCTTTCTCTCTCTCTCTCTCTCTTTCTTTCTCTCTCTCTCTCTCTCTCTCTCTCTCTCTCTCTCTCTCTATCTCACTCGTGTTCAGCTGATTTCGGACAAATCCCACGTGGAGCGTAGAATAGACGTTCATTCCTGTTCTTTGACCTGGAGTTAGTGTCGTGATATGAAGTCTTTCCAAAACAGTCTCTCCCGAGCTGGAATAACGTCTCCCCGGAGACAGTTTTTGAACTAAGTCTCCCTCTTTGAAAGTAAATCTTCCACGTATGCGATACAAAGCCGCCTCACTTAAAATCTCCCCATATTTCGGTTGTCGTTTCATTTTACATAAGATTATTATATACATTATTGAAATAAATAATTTCTATATTTTTGTTCGTTTAATTGGATATGAAATAAATTCTTTGTAGCATTACATAACAGAGCATTGCATTTTATTGTTGTTGATGTTATTACTATAATATGTAATAATAATAATAATAATAATAATAATTTTAATATTTTTTATTATAAAATAATGCCTTAACTGAAAAGGATTTAAAATGACTGGGTTGGGAAAGGTAAGTGAAGCGTTCAAGTTTCGGGTGACATAAGAAGGAAGGAAACTGCCCCACCAAATGAGTTCTGCCGAGGTTCATCTAGAAGAGAAAGGGAGGGATGACATGTCCGAAATAAAGGAATGTTTTTCACAATTTTGAAACTAAGCTTTGTTGAGATTAAGATTATCTACCGGATGACTTGCGATGCATTTTTGGAAAGAAAAGGACTTATTCTGGGTAGGATGGATATTCGGATAGTTGAAGTTAATGGTATCAAGACTCACCACCAGCGTTTAGCTCAATCTCGTCAGAAATAAAGACCAGACGTTTGAATAGCGACAAGTAATTCTGATGAATTTTGAACCGAGATCTAGCTTCGGAAAAATGGAAGTATTGTGGAATAACAGTAAACGAAACAAGTAGATATAATAGACATGGCCGGTTGAGTAAAGAAATAAGCTACAGAGATATACCGATAAGTTTGTTCTGACAGTAAGACGAAATGTATACCATTGAGCAGAAAAGAGGGACATTATAATACACCGTTCCTCCAATAGCCTATCATACGCCAAATCTCGCTCTCCCCACCCCCTTTCTGCCAGTTTTGCGCATGTCACATTTTACTCTCTTCTTAAACAGTCATCACTGACCTAGGTAGCTACACTGGCTTATGTGTATTTCAGAGATAGGAATCTCGGGCTAGCACGGTCCGTGCACGGGAACATCAAATGGCGTGGCGCCCACTCAAACAGGCAGCAGAGGTGAAGGATCTCACCCGATTAATATTAGCAGAAGGGTCGAGAAAGCCATACGGTCGTTACAGAAAAAGGTTTACATTTACATTTACTTCTCTTTTGAAAAGTAATAAAACTACAGTTATGCACATTCTTACTCTTAATTTCCTTTCAAAAATTCTGGACCAGGCTGTTGCAAATCGCTTGGGCTGCCACCTCTTGTCCTACGACCTCCATCTCTTTTCCACAATGTCTATCGTAAATAGAGCTAGAATGAAATTGGACTGCTTGCTGTTCACAAACACATCACCTCCATGGACAACAGAGTAGTGACTTTTCATTGTCCCTAAATACTCATTCACCTCCTTGAAAATTGGTTCTGTCGAGCTAGCTCTGGTATCATTGGTTCGTATCTTACCTCCAGTCGCATCTTACCTCCAGTCGCATCTTACCTCCAGTTCCGTACTCAATCTGTAAGACCAATCAACTCACTTTTTCGTTGTCTTCAACTGCGGTGTGTCACAAGGTTTTGTGCTGGGTCCGCTCCTGTTTAAACTCTATGCAACTGGGTTCATTATTTATTTATAGCTCTCTCGACTACCATTTGTATGCTGATGATAATCAGATATTCCTTTCATACTACATTTCAACAACTGTCAAATGAAAAATATGTATTTGACAGTGCCATACCGGTTTTCAACTACTTGCATCTGTGTATCGGCGATGTTCAGTCTTGAAGCCTAATACCAAACTTATCCTGATTCCTTCTAAAACTGAATTTCTTCTTTATTGCAAAAGTCATCCCAATTTAATATGACCTAATGACTTCTTTAGTTTCGCTATCATAATGCATAATTATCAATCGTTGGTCGCTTCAATTGAACTCGTAGTAAAAATGCATAATTCAATCGAGAACCCAACGAAAATCGTTAAGTCAGAAAAACCAGAAGTCAATGTATGTTGGGTAAGCAATTCGAAACAGATGAGTTTTAATTTTAGTTCTGAATTACATTAGAGAACTGATAGAAGAACTTGGCAGTGAATTCCCAAGCTTTGGACCAGCCATGGAGAGCGTTGGAGAGCCCAACAATGTTCTAGTGCGAGGCACAGCAAGAATCAGAATACCACTGATCGAGTGCAACATTTTCTGATATGACTGGTGAGCAAGAAGAGGAATTAGGTCGGGTGATTTGAATGCAGTGCCTTGTGAACTGTAAGACAGATTTTAAACTGAAAGTAAAACAGCTCAGTGCAATTTTGATTCGCTTACGTCTGTTCAGTTAGGTGCAATGCTCACTGGCCATACCAAATATGAATGCAATGTAGGCTGAACATTTGTAAATGTGCAGTTGTACACGGTTTTCTATAGCGACCGTAAGGCTCGACCCTGTACAATTTACAATGAACTGATCGGGCAAGATCCTTAAACACCGCTGCCCCTTTGAATGAGCGCCACGCCATTTAAGGTACCCGAGATTTAAATCTCTAAATTATAGCCATTATCGGTATGCGAACCGGCATCCTCACGTACACAGACTTACAGTTTAACCATTGAGCTAACCAGGTCAGTTGACGCCGTCATGTCATTTTCTGACCAAATTCCGACCGTATACAAATCAGTTCGTTTCACATGCAGAATATCCGTAGAATCAGATCCCTGTTGAGTGTACCCTCTAAGAGGCGTTTTCTAAATCTTGAATTACAATTACAAATTACATGCCCCTAACTGTCTTTTTGACTAGCAAATGCTTTGGTTTCTATTTGACCCGAATACTGTGACTCGGTAGGCCTATATCGTTGTTATCATTTGAAGATATTTGCACAAGCCACAAATATGGTTCAAAATTCACTGGTTAGAGCCAAAACAATTCCCTCTAGATATCATTATATTGCACCATGTATCAACATACTACACCCACATTGCATTCACAACATTGGTTACCTTTTGAGCAAAATTCCAGTTTAATATCTGTCTCACAAGGCATTACTTTTAAATCAGTCGATATGTCTGCTCGTTGCCCACCTTTCATATGAACAACTTTTGCATTCGATGAAAGGACACAATCGACTCTTGTTGCGCCTAACACCAGGGTTGCTTTGGGCTTTCTGGCATTCTCAGTGGCTTGCCCGTGCAGTTATCGGGAACTAAGTTACAGGTATTTATGTAACGTCTTTCATAGGCCTAACGTAAAGACTACTCGTTTCAACTTGCTTATCCACCGTAACTTGACTATTGGTCTCTCCATAGGAAATCGGTTTTCATTTTGATTTGCTTGAGGCCATCGTTGACTGATGCTTGTGCATTACACCTTATGAAATAACGGCGCTACAGCAGTCATTAGATTAGATTAAAAGGTTACAGCAGTCATTAGTTTAGATTAAATCAAATTGCATAAGATTACAATATGAAACACCTTAGTCATAGTATTTTAGGTTCTGTTAGGTTCAGTTAGATTAGATTAGATCGTAATGTGATCTCACAATTTCTTCACTGCCCAGCAAAGCTAAGTCACGGGAAACAGATTATTTACAGGCAATTAAAAATAAATAAGGCGGTTACAATTAGATCACACTGCACTGGATTAGACCAGATTGGATTAGATTAGATCACACTGGATTAGATTAAATGTTAGAAAAAAATGGAGTTATATTCTTAAAATGTGAAAGAAAAACCAGAAAGAAACAGTCATGAAACATTGATTGTTAAGTCAATCATTGCCCACAGACAATTAACTTCATGAGACGCTTGATTAAATACAAAATTAGGCTTACCGGCAATCTTGGAAAATTTATGTTCACGTATTATCGTAATCCCAAGATTTCTACAGCGCCCAACGAAAGCCGCGCCGCGGGGACCAGCTTATTCACAGGCGCTCAGTCAAAACAAAATCGATAGGCAAAAGGGTTCGGTTCCGGGTCAAGATCCAAGAGTCAGGCAGAGAGAGACAGCGTGGCAGCTACGGTGGATGATGTTTGGGGCTGGAGAGCAGAGGCAGATAAGAAGAAGAAGGGGTGTCAGGATAGGATCTGTGGAAGAGGAATGTTTTCAGTTTTGAGTGAAAGGCCGAATCAGAAATTGCAAGCGGTGGAGCATCGGTGAGTTTGTATGATGGGTCCGAAAACTGTCGCAGTTCTGGGGGGAGTTTATTGCAGAGTGGTGGGGCAGCTATGGCTATGGAGCGATTACCAAATTTTAAGGATGAGGTGAGTGGAGGCCGGAGAATGTTATATTAATTAAATATTATGTGTATAATTGTTACTGTTGGACACAATTTTATTTAAACTGTCTGCAACCGTCTATAAATTATGACGTTTTGTGTCACGTCATTGCATTTTGAACTCAGCGCCGACGTTACATTGAGTCTGTGAACACGTAGCTGGTTTAGACAATTTAGCACATCTCGCGCTCTCATGGTTTTAATGGTGACATCCTCTATAAGCAGATGAAACCAGTCTTATATCCTTACGCCTGAAAATGTAAGTTCTCTGAAATGACTGAATTCAAATTGTATTCACACTTAGAACTTTAAAAGTGATATAGTTAGTCAGAGTTGTCTCACAACTGTTACAGGGTTAGGGTTAGATGCCTCTGACCCATTACATTAGCATTAAAAGCTCTGGTTTCCGATAGAATCTTAACAGGTTACGAAGTCGTAATAACCTGAACCCGTGTATAACTCCCACTAAGGCTAGAAGGCTACATTGCTAAGATTTTGTTCTTGTCTCGTGAGGGCATTGGCTTAAGTATTGGTAAGTGGCTTTGCTAATTGCTCTTTATGTTATGTTGCGACCAATCTAAAACTTTTGCCTGCTACACATTTAGTCCTATAAACCAAAGGAGCCTTTAGAAACGTAGTCGAATACAATTTAGATCTATCATGATGACCATCTGATTAAGCTTTGCAAATTGCGCTAGCCCATTCAAATTGGTTACGATGAAGAATGATCTCATCCGATGAAATTGTCAAAAATGATCAGGTTTGAAACAGTATGGAAACGCGCACTGGCTAAAAAAGTTTAATAAACTAACGAATTAAATACTCATTGAATTGTATATTTGCTGGTGTACTTACTTACGTAGCAAAACGGTCTGTTCTCTCGGTTGCAATGCAACATCTACGATGGCGGAAGTGAGTGCGTTGTATTGTTGCTCTGAGCATCTGTTTCGTTGACGTGTTTCTCTCACATTCCGCCGGTTCAGTGGACTTCATTTTCTGACCTGAGAATTTCTGTTTTAAAATGGTTGAGCTAAGCGATCCAAAGGGACCGATCAAAGAGGGAATCGACAATACGATTTTCATAGTTCCAGCCATTATAGTCGTTTCGTTAATCGGTAGGTGCCGTAGCCTTCAGACTCATTGAATCTAGCAGCAGATGGTGTGCCAGCTGTTCTGCCGTCGTGTGAACAAAATTGATTCTCACCAGTACTTTGATTTCTTTGTGAGTCCATATGTGGTCCTCCTATCGTCACGTGAATGTCACTTCCGTTTACTAATTTTACAGGAAACATTACGATCCCAGGCATTTTTAATTATAGTACAAGTTTCAAAGGAGCCTCACATCTCATGTCATGTGAATATCACCTGTCAGGGTTTTCACACCAAGTACCTCTTCCAAAATCTTACCGTTGTTAATCGCATTGTAAACCTTCGTAATATTTCCTTCTAAGGACCATCCTTTGTAACATCGTGTTTCCCTGCGTCCCACCATCTCTGGTATCTTGGCAGCCGGATCTTGTAATGCGTGAAAACTGTAATTGTAAATTACATCTTTGTGAACATTATTATTTACATAATTAAGATTTAATGTAGGCCTAATTTGGCAGTTGTTAATGTTTTGCCTACATGTATCAACAATTGTAATAGTTATTTGAATGAACGTTTGTTCCAGAAGGAATGAACATGTCAGTAGGTAGAACTCAGGTGTGAACTTTGCTATTTTACTTTTTTTTGCATAACTGATACCTCTGAAATATAGGCCAGAATCCTGCAGTTGTAAAACTGTAAATTTTAGTAAACATCTGTAAATTCTTTAACTGATGTGAAATGCAGACGTAATGGAAGTGCACAGATACTTTGCGCGGACAGTTAATGCTATTCACCGATTCAGCGCAGCAGACATTAGTGTTCTGCTTTAGGTTGCAAAACAAAATACAAGTGCAACTGATCAAAGTCGAATTTGGAATTTTAAACATAATATTTTAGAAGTAGAACAGCAGAGGACAGCTGCTGTAAAGAACCCTTACTTCAGTATCAATTCCAAAAACATGACATGTCGGGGAAAAAGTGATTATGGCCCCCCTTTTCTTGTAAATGTCTCGGGTGTTGACTGATTTAACGAGGACTGTTTTATCATGTCTTTGGTGTGCATGTATTTTCAGGCTGTCTGTCTCATCTTGGCAATATGCTCAGTCTGGTGTTTGTCAAGGACTATGACTGTTTGCACTGGCGTTATTTGCTGAACATGGGCTTTTATACCTGCTGTGTGGTCATGGTGAATCCATGACAATCAGGTCATTTCTTAGATTCTTGGGGCAAGATGATCATTTGAAACTGTTTGCAGACTGTTCCTTTGTAGGCTTTTGACTCCACTGCAGTGTTTTCACGATCTGGGGAAATTTAGACTGGAGAAGATTTGACTTTTGTAACTGACCTGAAGCATTTCTGGCATTTTATTAATTTACCTTTTCAGAACTTTTGTGGATTTTCCTGGAAATTAAGTTTAACAAGTCTGATGTTACTGGACAGGTCATTTGATTTGATGGAGACTGGAATGCATGGCTGAATTTCTAGTGGCTTTGATCATCATTATAGTAATTGTGTTAATCATTTTCAGTTACTGTAGAAAAACGAGATCATCTGTATTCTGCCTATTTATATGAGAACTCAAGAGATTATGACAGTTTAATCCGTCCAGCAGTTGCTGAAGAAGTGGTGGCTGCATTCGGTTAAATCAAGACTTCGTCTCTGACTGTTGCTTTTATTTAAGCCAGAAGATCCTTTAACCCGTGAAAATGTAGCACTTACCTCTGCTGCATTTGATAGAAACAGGGCTATTGTCACTAGTCGTGCTCTTCTGTTACTTATTTCAGGTGCCCAGTTGAATATTGTTCAGTAGAATTAGTCGCTTTTCACAAGAGCAGACAAGAAAAAGCATTCAGTCTTCAGATACTTTCTGACTTATGAGCTGCACATTCTGTTGTGGCTTCAGACACTTTCTCGCTTATCAGCTGCTCATTCTGTTGTGGCTTCAGACACTTTCTCACTTATCAGCTGCTCATTCTGTTGTACTTTTGATTATTTTCTGTTGTAGGCTTTTTCGTATACAAACTTGTTCGAAGTCTACGAGAAAAGGCGCTCGCACGAGAAGAGAAGAAGAAGCTCAAGCAGCAGAAAAAGGAAAAAGAAATGGCAAAGAAACAGAAGAAGAAATGAACTTGTGAAGATAGCATAGAAAAGATGAAGAAATGTTACAACACAATAGCCTCACAACCATGACGTACTTTTTAGCAGACTTTAAAATGGTGTAATCCAGGTGTGAAGGGAATCGGGGCAAATATCTGCCACCTCCCTTCTTCCATGGATGTAGACTATGCTTTAAGATGATGTCACTGACAGCCTTTTCACTGTCGTGACATTTTTCTTCAGTAAAATGGTGTTGATGAGAAAGTAATGTTAAACATAGCAACAGCAAACGTGATATTATCGTTCTCTGTTTGCTGTTACAGTTAATTGACCCTCTCTGTCTCTCTGATATTGCTGTGCATTTCCAGTGTGTTTATTTTGTGTCTTAAGATGGTAATTTCTTTGTAAACGATATTAGGGAATTTCTGTATCAGTTGGTTTGCTTGCACTGATTTAAAGAGATGTTCTCTGTAATAAACAGACTTGTGCTGTGAAGTGTTTGCAAAAAGTGCAGTGAATTATTTGCTGCTTGAGTCTGACTGTGGATGAGTGGCAGAGGATCGCAGATGTCATTGAAACTGTTCTGGAGTTTTGCATCATTTTTTTATTCCCATTTGATTTTGACTTTTTGCTGAAATTCATAATGAAGACTTTTCAGTGTCTGACACAATGCAATTGAATTTCTGCTTAACACAGTTGGTTACTTTTGATCGTTGTACAGTAGTTTGGAAAATGGTTGCACCCATATATGTCGACTTTTATAGACAACCACCTTCGACCCCTGTTGTAGACTTTTGTCGACAACAGCCTCAAAAATGTTAAATTAACAGAATAAAGATTACTGAAATTTAACGAGAAATATTTAAACTCAAAACTTGAGTGGAAAACGTCTGAATAGCCATTGACAAAGTTGAGCCATATCTGAAAACGAAATGGCTGAGGTTGAAGTTGTTATGAGTCATTCTTTGTAGCTGATTGATTTCATTTAGATCTGGTCTTCATTTTTAGTCCATAAAGACGTAAAGTATTAAGAAGCTGATGCATGGCTATATCAGCACAACTGGTTAGAAAGCATGCATCAGCTGCATCTGTCTGTCTAGTTGTTTGCTTTGTCTGTCTGTGTGTGCCTGTCTTTCTCTGCTTTTGTGACATTGGTTTCAAGCATTCTATAGGGACTACTGCCTTGCGCAGAAAGAAACCCATGCAAGTGTCATTTGCTACACAGTTAGCAGAATTAAGCCAGTGTTTTGTTGGAGAGGGTTTTGGGAACACTGCCCCCAAACTTTGCCTCTTGGGATGATAAAGAATGTGCTGCGGATTACAGTTTGAACCAGTTGGACCCAGCCATATCTGTTAGACTTTTGATGGCATTACATTCCACTGATTTCTCACTTGACAGATATAGGTATATAAGTGTATACAAGCATGTGCGTGCACACACTTTCACTTAGATATGTATGCAATATGGTTGCACATACAGGGCTGTGCATATATATTTTCGACAGTGTATAGATGCAGACCACAGAGGATGGATTTTCCAGATGGAATGCATTTGAAGGTATTCAACAAGCAGTTAGTTAGTTTGGTGGATATGTTCCTTGTAACTCTGACCAACCATCATCGATTGTTTCGACATGTCTTAGCGGAGAGACGTGTTGTCCTTCATGACTTCCTTCATGACTTCCTTCATGACTTCCATGAGACAGACATGATAGATTTTGTCTGTCAAGAGTCCATCCTTCTTATGGTGTGTTGACTGCAGTTTGGCTTATGCAGTGATGTTCAGGGCTTTCTACATGCAGAGAAGAAGGGTAGCTCAAGGGGATTTCCCTGCAGAACGGCGAGATCGGACAGAAGAGAGTTTTGGCTGAAGTGGCCTTCAGATCGATGGTGGTTCATTCAGTGCTTGATATTCATGCAGACCTGTTTGGCAGTTGAGTCCATTCTGGTCATCTTTGAAAGGACAGTTATTTCTGCTTGTTCCATTTTCAGTGGGTTAGCCCATAACCCTAACCCTTAAGCAGAATTGCGGGTGCTATTGTACAATGGGTGAACAGAAGGAAGTGGAAAATGTCAAACATCTTAGCCATGCTGAATATCATCCCTGAAAGATATTTTTTTATTTGAAAGTCATTCAGATTCTATTCTGACTAGAAGTATAGTTTTTTGGGTGGTTTGTTAATGTGATGTCATCTTTTGCTCTATCACTAAGATGTATCACTTGTAACGTAATATTAGTAATTTTTACTGTTTTGATGAAAGATAACACTCTATGTCTGTCGTTCTGTTATTCTGAGTGTTTCTGCAGAGGGTGTGTATGTTTGCTGAGCACCCGTTGACTGTCGTTGCAATGAATTTGCATTGGCTGCTGTGGTGCCTTGTTTCAATGGTGTTGGTTAGTGGCAAGGCATTTGTTTGGCTTCAGTGAAACTGGCTGATAAATAAGAATTTAAATGGAAACGAATTGCCTCAGGATAAGTAAATGCAGTGACCGTTGGGAGTTTAAGATGTCCACCTGAGATTAACTGTGCACTTTATTTTACTGGCAAAACTGTTTCTCTATTCAGTTGTTTCTGGAAATGAATTGTTATTGACTGAATCGACCTTCAACCTAATTAAATTTTGGATGAAGAAGGTGCCATTCAGTGTCACATGCTGTGGACTTTGGAGTTATATATCAGCAGATGTCATATGGTGTCACCACTTCAGTTGACCACTTTGGGGTTATGAGCCTTAGAAGACTTAATACGAAGTTTTGTCAAGAGGTTTTGCTGCTAATTAGTTTAGCTATGTAGGAGGACGTGTCCAATGTGGTCAGAACTATTTTCCAATAATCTGGCTGCATTTTGAAGCCCTCAGCAAATGCAAAATAATTTTTTTTGATAAGAAATTGGTCACGTGGTGTGTAAGTTTGCTTGTTCTGTTATCATTTCTGTCGTTATTTGTTTAAAGAATCGTGTTACGTCATGTTGTTTTGAAAGGCGGACTAAAACAAGTCGTAAAATGAGCAAGGGTTTGTTATTGGAGGATAGAGATGCGAGAGACGTTATCTTGTAACCGATCCAGCGATAGTACAACACCCTAAGTACTACCTCCGTTGATATCATGACCACATAAATCTGCCTTAGCTACTCCAAGGTGTCTTCCCGGCCGGATAGCCGAATTATGACATCGCACAGAATCAGATTCAGCAACGTGCATCTTGCGGACTTGTTCAATATGGCGCTGGTAAATAAGTTGATATCCCTGTGGCAGCTTTTATGTGGCGCCAAGTTGTTTCGGAGGTTTACATTTGATAGACGCAGCATGCAGCACTTGATAAGGCAGATAGTAGTTTAATCTTATTTATCAGATAGGCCTACCACCTCCGTTTCTTTCCAAAAAACCTGCAGTTAAGAACTTTACTAATCGATTCCACGTTGTGCGAAATTTGTTTTGGTGATTCAATCTTAGCATTCTTGGTAAGAGCACTTTGATCGGCGTATGTCGGCCGATAAGCTGAACAGGTACAAACGCCCTGACCGAACAGTGAGCAGGATCTAGGCCATACGGTCGCTATAGAAAAAAACATTTATTTATTTGGGCCTATATAAATAGGATATTCTCCGTCGCTCAGCCATCTCGCATTCTAAGCTAACTTCAGAAAGGCCTAATTTTTTATTTCTGTATTTATTAGGCGCCACTTTCTAATGACAGCATCAATCGATGATGCAGAGCAATTGTAAGTGAAGGACTTGCTCAAGGTCCCTATACAGTAACAAGGGAGTTTCGAACCCCTATTCTTCGTGTTACTTTCAGTAGGCTACCGTGCCTCTATAAATGTAAATGTATAGGTTTTATATAGCGACCGTATGGCCTCGACCTTTGGCTCATTTTGCAATGAATTCATCGGGTGAGATCCTTCAGCACCGCTGCCCGTTTCAATGGGCGCCACGCCATTTAAGGTCCCCGTGCACGGACCGTACTAGCCCGAGATTTAAATCTGAAATAAGCCACGACCGGGACGCGAACCTGGGATCCTCACACACAGAGGCTCCTGGCGTACGCACTTATCGATGTAGCTAACTATAATGATGGTTACGCGAGGGCGCTTATTTAGACCTTCGTTACAAGACGTGAAATTGCACGGATCGAATGCCGGTCTCTGATTATTTTCCTCTGAGGCGGCGCTAAATTCTAAGTACAAATTACGGTTCGAGAAAATTGGTTGAATTACTGGGAATTTCTAAAGCTCTACTTCAAAGCTAGCGCAGGTCACCAGCTTATACTCGAGCGCTGCATCAAGCCAATGCACATTGTTTAAACTGCGAGCATCTGGGTTGGAGTCGTTTGAGATGGTTATTCAGACAGTGTGCCTTGCGTAGTAATTAACCATATGTTTATCTCGCGCCAATCTGGTCAGATGGATTCAACTAGGAAGCATGCACGGAGGGATGAAAACTGAGTCTTCAGTTTCTTAAAGGAGACCAGATTGAAGGAAGGGTCACGCAAAACTGACGCAACGGCTGAGTGCGAAAGACACGGGAATCCCGTCTTTCTTTGAAAAGATGGCCAGACAAGCAGTTGGCCAGAGAAAGCTAAACCTTAGTCGGTCTTAAGTGATCTTGAAGTTGCAATATGCTGAATTTATTTAGCCTACTACAGAGGCACAACAATTACACTGAGCAGCAGATTAAACACAGTGCAGAAATATGGTCTAAATATTCTTTCCTGAGCAACATAACAACACCAGACTGTATTGTGGCTTGTTGGCCTATGTATTTGTTGACAACATAAAGGCATGTAATACAAAGCACTGTAAATTCCTTTTCACCAATCTTTCGATAGTCCTAAGAGCTAACAGTTTTAGGACTGTCGTTTGATATCGCTAATAAATATGCACTGGGTTCAGCTGGCTACATCAGTGATGAGATACCCATGAAAAATTGTATTTTTAGGCCCTGTATTAAGTTGTCCGGCATTAATGCTAGTGTTTCCTCCGAACAGACGGCCAAAATACCAGACTATCCGATACCTAGAAATCCATAAATAGCTTAGGTTAAAATCGTGCAATACAAATTAGCCCTAGGTTACGGTCAGAATAAAAATTTTCACATTGGTTAAAGCGTAGGACCTACACAAGGTGCCCTCTGTGCGTTAAGATGTCGGCTCGCATACCGACAGTGGCTATATGCAGAGATTTAAGTTTCGGGTTTGTACGGTCCGTTCAAGGGAGCCTCAAATGGTGTGGCGCCCATTCAAACGGTCATCGGTGGTGAAGGATCTCACTCGATAAATTCATTGAAAATTCCCTGGAAAATATTGGAATTTTTTTAATCTTTGGGCGGTTTCGCATACCATCTCTTTTGTGCGAAATAGTCCGCAACGGCCTTAGTTCAGGCAGACGAAGAATTTCATTAACTTTTTGTGACATATTTTAGATATTTTGTTTATTTAAGAAATATTTTAAAAATTTGCAATGGATGGCCGGGGTGAATGGAGCCAGTCAGTTACCGATCTGGTTAGAATTACAACTGTGATTAGTACAATTAGCCTGAAACATTGAAAAGTGTTATACTTGTTTACATACGCAGACCTATTTAATAGTGTGATTCTGTTAGCAACCTGGAATAAGGACAATGAACAGAAAAAGGATGACGTTTACGGATTCCTACAGGTTAGGGTTAGAAGAAGAAGAGGAGGAGGAGTAGAAAGAGGATGACGAGTGTGGAAAACAAATACCTGATGCAATTCTCCAATCCAAGCTTAAGGCAGATTGATTTCTTCCATTCCATGGCAAACCAAAACGTATCAACAACATCTGACTCTGCATGCCATCGGCATCACCCCAGTCTAAATGACTGTCTGTGCATCTGACTGTGCTTTTGTATCAAGCGCCCTCTCTACTGTGTTTTCTAAAAAAATTAGGAAGCTACTATCCTGTCAGAGACTCTCACTGATTGGGCAAATAGGCCCTTTGCATTACCAGCTGTTGTAGCCAATGCCATTATTTTGGCTGAACAGGTGTTGACAACAACAGAGTTCTAGTCACTGGAGGACATTTCTGTTCATTACAGGGGAAAGTACTGACTGAAGTGAAGGTTAATTCAGAAGGTCTTTGCCGTGAGTTTGAAGAACTGAAGGCCTTTCATCAATTCAACTCTACAGACGTTTTGCAGGTGTATTTCATAATTTAATAAAATGACTGCAAATAAAACTGACCTCAGGATCAGTTTTATTTGCTGTCATTGATCTAAGTTGCATGCTGGAGGTTATTCAGTGCATTCTTCCATTAACCATTGGACTGCAACACGCTGGTGGTGGTGGTGGAGGGGTGAATGGGTGGTGGAGGGGCAATGGGGTGGTGCTGGAGGGGTGATTGGGTAGTGGTGGATGGGTGATTGGGTGGTGGTGGAGGGGTGATTGGGTGGTAATGATGAAGTTAAAATTAATCCATCTGGAATTAATATTGAAGCACTAGGATTTATGGTAATGTGGGACAGATGCATTTGGTTCAGTTGAACAAATAGTATTGCATAGCTTCTGTTTTTCTACTAATTTCAGTGGCTGAAAATTGCTTACCTTCCGTAACCTGATGTCTGGTTTCTCTGAAATATCTGAATTTGACCTGACTTCTCCAATGGATTATGATTTTTGATCAGGATGTCACTTGAAGCGACCATCGATTGATGCCTTGTGCATTATGATGACGTTGCTATAAAAATCATTAAATTAGATTAGAAATTACTTGTCCTTTCTGCAGCATTTGAATGGTTTAGTAGAACCCCATAGGACATCGTAGAACATCAGAGAGCTTTAAAGCCATGCAGCAATGCTTTATTGAAGGTCAAATTCCCTGTATGTTGTCAATGCAAAACAAGCCATCGATTGATAAAATAGATATTTAAGAACAGTTGCTTTGGTTGCAGCATGCAACAGAAGAAATGTGTGGTTGTGATTTGTGTGCCATTATTTGTGAACCGTGTTACCTGTGTATCTGTTGTTGAAGGCTTCAGCTGATGAAAGTGTGAACAGTGATTTGGTGTTAGTATCAAAGAAAGATCTCTGGAGACTTGGACGAGAGATTCGTATCTTGAGAGATGTCTTGCCTCATGTCATCAACGGTGACATCCCCCTGATATATGGACTGCTGCAAAACACAGAGAATGGTCTCTGCTTTGATTAAACTTTAACGATAAACATTTGAGTTGTCTCTAGACGTGATCATACATGTGCATTGATAGACTCTTAGCATCTCAACTGCTTTTGGCCAAACGTAATACCAATATTTGCGTCTAGGATTGGTTGACTTAACAGCATTCTCCTCTTCTAGTGCTGTTTACTCAGTTTTAGTGTTATTTTTATGCCATTTGTTTGTGTGATTTAAGACTATTTGCAATTCTAGCTAGATGTCAGGAGATGCTTATATTGTTTACTGGCTCTGCTTCAGAAGCTATGTTCTTTGCAAGGCGGATATCTTGGTTTTCCTGATAGAAGTCCTCTTTCTGCTCTTATGTCATTTTGTTCTGCTTACCTTAATTGGCTTATCCCATTGCCTGCCTCTCCGTTTCAGCAGGCTGACTTTCTGGATATTGATCTAACGGAGGATTGATTTCGGTGTACCATCGGTTGATGCCTTGTGCATTAGACACCGGCTCTATAGAAGTTGCCTATTATAAATTACAAATAGGATGGAAGTGAGATTTTTTTCACTGTCCGTTTAGAGTTGGCGTTCTGTCAGCAGCAGTTGGACCTGTTCTCTGATGACCGAGATCACTGGAAGACACGATGCGAAGTGGCGGTGGCTGACTTAGAGAAACAACAAGAGGTAAATATTAATCATTTTATTGTTTTCATTTACAGTAATTACACTGTGAATTTGAACTGATTAACCTCAGTGTAATTACTTGACCAGAATGAAAATATCAGTTTTGTGTTTCCCAAGTATTTCTTTTTTTCATTTCTTTAATTGTTAGCAGGATCTCTCCCTCTCAGTAAAGATGGCAGTTACAACTCTTACAAACTGATTCAACTACAATCCTTACTACTGTCTGGAGACTACTTACCTTAATTATGCATAGCCATTGCACAAAGCTTATCTTTAAGTTACTGCTTCAGTTACGACTGCATGCTATAAATTTAAATTGCCCCATGTAAAAGAGTTGTGCACTGACAAACGTAGATATCAGATTTCGTATTTTGCTCCGTTGTATGAATTTCTGAAGAAACAAAGAGGAGAATATGGTTCGTTGTTTGTTTCATGTGATCCTCCTGGAGGCTGTTCTTTTGAGTGGCTATGTTGAGAACTTATATGTTGTTGCTTCTGTTCAATGGTTATTTGAAAATCAAAGGCAGTGGTACAGATGGAGCATCGGCTTCAAGAGATCAGCAATCAGCTCATCCAACAGTCGGAATATTGTGCCAACATGGGAGCAGCATGTGCGACTCTGCTGTGGCGTGTATCCAGGCGTCAGGACAGCATTGAATCTGTTCTCTCTGGGGTAATCTGCAGTCTTTCCATTTGCTGTTTTAAATCTCGTCTCTTTCTGTTCCTGTGTACAATTATGTTTATGAAGGTATCCATGGAGATTTATATGCAGGATCTTGCCAAAGCGTTGGACACTGGTCTGTGTTGCCAGCCTGGCTCAGTCAAATGTCTCTAAGTTTCTAAGGATGGTTTGACTGAGGCTCAAACTTGACCATAACAGTCCAAGAACAAGACACTCCCGACCCTGAAAGGATGGTAGACTGAGTGGGTACTGGGTGGTAGGGTGTTTCAAAGATGATCACCTACCCAAGTACTAATCCAGCTCAATGGTGCCTAAATTCACAGGTCCTGCCAGCTTACACCATGTGTGACTAACTAACGCATGGCCAAGCCCTTGTGTCATGCTTATGCCTATGCATCATATCACGAAAACTCCAAAATACAGTCATATATCACCAATCCTAAAATCATTGCATTAGTTCCCCCCCCCCCACAGAAAAGTGAATAATGTTCAGGATTGGGTTAATTGTAATCAAGACTCTACGTTTCAGCCAACTTCACTATCTTCACTCTGTACTGACTCCTAAGCTCTATTCGACCAGTTGTTAGCTTGCTGTCTAATTCTAACTATTCTATGGACAAGGACAGCTCTTGACAGACGTTCCTTTTCTGTCACTGGCTGTAGACTCTGAAACTCTCTTTCCGTAAATGTTCGCTCTGCAAAGTCTGTTTTGACCTTCCGATCTCAACTAAAAATTCACCTGTTCCTTGACTCATTTCCTCCACAGGCTGTCTCTGTGACTTCTGGGATTCCCTTGGCTTTTTGACCAGACTCGCATTGGAATTTGGCTTGGACAACGATTTTGGTTAGAAGCGACCATCGACTGATGCCTTGAGCATTATTGCTGTGGCGCTATAGAAGTGCTTAGATATGGGTATGATATGTAGGCATTCATTGGTGTTTGTTTTTGGGCAGAGTCAGGTGAATGAGTTTCTGTCAATGGTCATCAGTACGATTGACAGTTATGCCAGAACCTATGCAGATGCTTCAGTTGCAGCAGCAGCAGCAGGCAGTGCCTCCGATGATCAGCAGGACAATGAAGCAGAGCAGAAAGAGGCGGAGTTTGTTCTGGCTCTCTGTGGCATCACAACAAGTAACGAAAATTTGCACTGAACGAGTAATAGAAATTCATAGGAAACTTAGTATTGGCCAGAGGTACATCTGTTAGTTAGAGGCCTTCCTGTCCAGATGTCCAAGTCGCTCAAGTGAAGCCATTGTGGCCTCGCCCTATGGACACGAAATGTGGATAGCTTACCGTCCAGTGGCTGTGGCGATCCAGTTGTTGGTCTGAAATGTGTTGAATCAGTTGAAAGTTGCCTTGATGAGAGGCTGAGTCCACTTAACTCGATTTGAACTTCGACCCAATAACGCAATTGTTGAACTGGTTGTTGTCATTGACCCAAGACGTCTTAGGTCATGTTTTCTGAATATCTAAAGGATGTAAGTTTTAGCTTTTCATCAGGATCAGATACCTTCACTGATCCAGATGATAAAATGGCGAATGCTTCGATATTTTATTAAATATAGAAGTCGTCCTTAGTGGAAATTTGACAACCAGTCTACATGTCTGCTATTTATCTGTGAAATGCTAATAGTTGTTACATTTGTTGGGAACAATTTCATTGTAGTTCTCACGTACATAATCTGCTTCTCTTCCTGCAGAATATCTCTTTAATTGAATGTTTTTCCTGTGTTGTTGCTGTTGACTGGCAGACATTGCGGCTTCTCCTCATGGACGCGACTTTCTGTTGAAGAACGAAGAGGGATGCCGCCTAGTGGACACATTCGCAACTATGATACAGCTCATTCCAGTCGGCAAATGTACAAAGCTGAAAACGTCAGTTGATAGTTTTTCTGCAACATTTAAAATATAACTTCGCTGAGCTTTGTCATTTCACGCGTCCTCTGTATTCGGAAATTTACATTTACTTTCGCTGAAGAGAATGTCTTTTGGGTATAGAAATAAGAGACGAAAAGAGAAAACTGCCTAATGTTTGTTTCTGTTATTGTAGTCTTCTTCTGATGACAATCTACAACGTCAGCATCAACCAGAGTGGCTGGAAACGACTTCACTCGAAGCCTGGCCTTATCACGTTCCTCGCCTTCCTCGTCAAAGGTCTTTCCTCCTCCTCGTTCTCTTCACTGCGTCTGCATAGAGTCTGTGTGTTAATATGCATAAGAGAACTTAACTCTGGTCAGCAGCATGAGGCACCTCACTCTGCTGACGTCTGCAGTAACGCTTTCATAATTATCATGGAACTGTAGAAAGCGAGCAATAAGCTGAATGGATCAGATGCAAATGATGACAGTTTTTGCTGAAATTTGGGTCTTTGGATCCAACGTGATATTCCTGTCCTTAGAGCAGCTGTATATATCGATGGTAATTGAAGATAATCTGTTCAGTCAGCAATTTGCACATAGAAATTGCAAAGTATGTTCTGGTGTTTTCATTGTTCCCGTCACTTATGTGTTCTTTTCTGTGTTTCTGCAGAGGAGAAGGACACAGAAATGCGACTGAACTGCCTTCGTCTTCTTCAGTCTTTGCTCTACGACGACGACTGTCTGCCAACTCCAGCTCTTCTTCATGAGGCCAGAGAAGTCGTGAGTTACCAGTTCTTAGACTCAGTTCGTAGTTCTAGTCATGGTATGAATTAGTTTGCCTGATTGTGCTGTTCTTGAGCTACGAGCATTTGTAAGAAGATTGTTGCTTTACTGCTTGTTATCTTATGTAAACTAATTGAACATAAGTGATATTCTGGCCGGAGTCGTAAGGCTAATGCACAGTTATTGTGCTGCGTCTGATTTCTTTGCGGTCTTTACTTTGATCTCGTTTTCTGTTTCCTTTCAGTTGACACCTGATCTGCTTCAACTGATCTCGTCTGATAAATGTGAGGAAATTCAGATGGTGGGACATGAACTGCGAGCAACGTTTGGACGACGACGCGCAGTCAGCGAACAATGACACCGACCTCTGTTTTTGCCTTTGGATGAACTTCGTTATTAATTGACCGACTTTGATGTTTAGTCAGTTTGGACCACTTCATTTTTCGTCATAGTTTCGAAGAGTTCTGGTTCTCTTGGGTCTCGTTGGTTTCGGTCGCTTTATCGTCTTTTCCTTTGAGAAAAGCTGCCTGTTAGGCTACATAATAATATGGACAAAGGCGCTTCATGAATGGTCGTTATTTCGGATGGCGCCTGATGTTGGAGAAATCAAATGCAGTGGAAGTAGCCGCTTGTGGGCTCTGCCTGCACCTGAAGTATCGCCTCCGTCCTTACATCAAAAGACGACGAACGTCTAAGCTCTAATCTTTTTAATTAAATTACACCTCGATTGCATGTAACCGAGTGCTACCTCCTGCTTTGCTCCTGTTTTCCTCGCGTGTTTGTTGTTCAGCTTTTGCTTGCTCTTTGCCGTTTGCTTCAGTGTCTTTCCATCTCTCTCTCCATTTTCCTCCTCCTCTCTAGTAGTTTTCTCCTTTAAAAGGCGATGGTTCTGTTAGAGCGCCTCTGTGCAGCCCCCTCATCCATCGTCTGCTGCTGGTCCTGTGTGTAGCTGGTTCTCTACTCGACCGGATGTTGCGGCTGTAATGTTTGCGATCGGTTGATGGTAGGGACCGCGACATCTGTCGATTGTAGAAAGAGGAACCCTAACCCGAAGCATTAGGAACGAACCAGTCAAACACCCGAGGGACAGGAAGAGTGCTCGCAGGGAGACAGTCATCGTTTGTGCGCTTGGCATACTGACCGGCGTTATTTAAATGAATCGGCGACTGAGTGGGAGAGGGTGATTTGGCGATTGGCAAATGGAAGACCAGTGCAGGATGGCTGGTAGGGAAATAATGGATGGAATCAATCAGCCTCTGGTCGATGCAGAAATTCCTTTCGGTCGCTGCGAGACAGTTTCAGCCAAAGGCGTCGACAGTGATTCCTGGCGCTCTGCCAAATGTCCACAACAGGTCATATTCTCAGCATGTGTGCACAGATCCGTGTGAAGATGTTCTTCCACGCTTTGCCTGGAAGTTCTGTCACAAGAATGAATCTATGGCAACTCTTCCTTAATCTTGTGTGCTGTAGTTTGTAAGGCAGGATAAATTACGTCTACTGGAAGACATGTGTTAAATTTCAGTTAAGTTTATTACAGTACGGTTGTTTAAACGACGCGCGTTCCTGGAAGGATTTCTGTTGAAGTTCTATACGATCTTTCGGCTAAAGTAGATGCGATGTTTTGATCATATAGCATTTCGACTGATACAACATTTCTCCTCCCGTTTTTCCACGCTGCCTTTATGTTTCATATTCGGCTTATCTGCTGTTCTGCCGCTCTTTCAATCGATCACTGGGCGTCGACTGCGTTTATCTCCGAATACCAGAGCCCCATTGTATGTGAAGGGGAGCCGCTGCGTTTTATTTCTCCATCAGTCGACCCATAATGCATTCTGGTCGCATCTTATCTCGTCCTCGTAACTACGACTGCGCTGCTGATGGCGGCGGGTGCTGCAGACGATGAAGAGCATCATATATTCCGCTGTGTCTAACCGATAAGGGTTTGTATTCTTTCCGTGTCTCTGTGAGTCTCTTCCTCCGCAATCATATCCGTTGGCTAAACATGTCCAGATTTATTCCACTTCCCATTTCAACGTATACCTATCTGCGCAGCCTTCTCTCAATCTCCTTCCTACCAATCATCATGATGCCCTTCAATCCCGTTGGCTGTTTTTCTTCGTTTTCCTCTTACAATTCGACGTTAAATGTTCCCTTCTCGCTGTCCTATCCGCGCACAACCCGTCTCTGTAAGAGCGGTCTGAGGCAAGGCTGAAATGGTTTGACCCTTATGCTGTAGAGATGCTTAAGGCGAGTTTTCAGTCGATTGTTGCGGTATAACTAAGGCAGGAACAATTTGTGCAACAGACCCTTTTTATAATAGAGTACTAGTAAGTCGTCTGGAAATAATAATTACAATTTCACTTGAAGCGACGATCGATTGATGCCTTGGACATTATTATTATAGCGCCTTAAAGATCACTAAATTATTTTAGATTAGAAAGTACTTTTCCTTTCTGAAACACTGGTGGGTTTCGTAGAGCTTCATACCGCACAGTGGAACCTCGGAACAATGCCTTATTGAAAGTGAAATTGCCTGCCAGTTGTCAGTGAAAAACAAGCCATCGAATGATAAAACAG
Source organism: Norana najaformis (assembly GCA_964023275.1). Taxonomy (NCBI): domain Eukaryota; kingdom Metazoa; phylum Annelida; class Clitellata; order Crassiclitellata; family Hormogastridae; genus Norana; species Norana najaformis. The sequence goes on along the minus strand of OZ029920.1, from coordinate 2,088,779 downwards.
ATATTTAAGAACAGTTGATTTGGTTGTTTGAAGTTTCTGCTCTGCATGCAGCTAAATAAATTGGTGGTTGTGATTTGTGTGCCATTATTTGTGAACCGTGTTAACCCCCCCCCCATTGTCTGTCTGTTGTTGAATTTACATCAGTGGACTTCGCTGCTATTTTTTTTGTTGACTATGAATCATTTGCTGAGTTTACTGTTTAGATTTGACTCAAAGAAAAACCTATTCGCCTAATGCATCGAATTATGATACACCAAAATCAAGTAACATCGATCTGTTAAACTAAATATCGAGTAGGCCACCATGATGGTTGGGGTAACGGACAAGTATGGCATCGCACGTTATGAAAAGGTGGTAAACTGTTGCGCCTAAACATGTCTTAGTTCTCACGCATAGTTGTTCTATAAGAGTTTACGTCTATGCCCACTGCCTCACTCTATGTAAATGTAAATTTAGGCCTACAATGTTGTTCTATACCGACCGTATGGCTTGGAACCTGCTCATTTTTCAACGAATTAATCGGGTGAAACTCTTCAGCACGTGTGGCTGTTTGAATGGGTGCATCGCCATTTAAGGTCCCGTGTACTGACCGTTCTAGTCTGAGGTTAAAATCTGTGAAATATCTTCCTGCTTGTCCTTTGAGTCTCATACAGGAAGAGCAGTTAGGATATCTTGTGATTGAGATGATTAGGAAGTCATTTCATGCTTTCAGAGAAACTTACCGAATTTCTCAGGAGTAGGCCTAGGTCTATAGCCGTGGCTTGCAAACCCATACCATTCATGTGCGTTGTATGAAATCCCATTTTTAACATTCACCCAATGGCAGTGAAAAAGATAGCTAATGGTTAAGAAGAATTAGGAATAATATGCACGCCGTCGTATATATATGAAACCTGGGTTATTTCTCAATGTTTATGTTAAAAAACAGACACATTAGCTTGCATAAAACCCCTATTTAAAAACGTTTAATAAAAATACCATCGGTCAGTAAATAACAGTTATTGCATTCTCCTATTCACTAAGAGCGAAGGAAGTCAGTTCAGTTATGAACGGCCCATATAATGAAGGCTAGACGCTCAACAATCATTATCTCAGGTTTTTCAGCTCCCTAAAATGCTAAATTATATGCCCACTGTTCAAAAACAAAATCACTGAACCAGATATAACCAGTCAGGTTCGATTTGAAGTTCCGATGTGAAGGTCAGGCGGAAAGGCAATGGGTACTGTGTCTGGAATTGGATCGGCGAGAAAGATAAGAGCAATCGGGACAGGATATTCATAAAGAGTAGGCTAATTTTACGTAGTTTTTAATGAAAACACTGCTCATAAATTTCAAGAGGAACAGAGTTGGTGAGCTGGTGACATTGGTCACATTGCGTGGGAGTTTATTCCAAATGGGTGGAGCAGCTAGAGCTAAAAACCGATAGCCTGGTTTCAAGTATGAGGAGACAAAAGGGCGAAGAAGCGTTTGGGCGGAAAAGGAGCGAGTTGAGCGGGGTGGTTGATGTTTAAAAAACTGAAGAAGATGGCTACAGATGACAATGCGCAGATACCAATGCTACGCAAATGCCAACAACTAGAAGGCCAAAAACAAGTCAGACATTCACGGCTAAGAATGCTAAGAACCACGAAACCTCGATCAACAACAACTGCGATTTTTGCTCAGACCGTGAATCGCTTCCTTGGTGTGGAATGATTTAGTTTAAAAGCACCGACGTTGGAAGTCATTTCTAACTTCAAATAACAATTGATCACAGGTACATTAGGCGCATTATGCACGTTTAGGCTAACGACCTAGAATTGCAAAGAATCGTCTTGAATGCACAATAATGGACCTACATCCACAACAACGCACGTAGCCTGACTTCAAAAGTCTCGCATCCCACGGAAACAGTTTGGCCCGCATCTCGACCCGTATGCGACCTCAGAATTTAACCTGCTGTAGTCGTGGAAAGGCTTTCTAGCACTCGATTCTTTTCCATCTGAGGCTCAAAAAAGCCTTTTCAGCTTCTGCATGCGTGAGTCCAACCGATGTTTCATAGGACTGTATACGAAGTCAGTGTTTGTTTGTTTGCGGACAGATCTCTCAGACAACCTCCAGTCTTTGTCCTCCATTGAGTCGAGACTTGCTGACGTGTTTTCGTCCTGGCTTCTCAGCAATGAGCCGTCTGTCGGGACTGTAGTTGTTCCAAAGACCACAGAGCGCCTCTCCTGCCACCACTTCGCCCATGTTCATGCTGATTAGGCGCAGAATGAACATTCCGTCGCGCCGGAGGTAGTTCTCCGTGAACTTGGCCAGAATTTCTGGTTCTCGCTGGGTCGTGTCAAACGAGCGCAGGTGCTTGCGTACGTGCTGGACCTGGCCAGGCCAGTAGAGCGACCGGAAGAGCCACTTGAGGACGTTGACAGACGTAAAGACGACGAGGAAGACGAACCAGAACCAGACGAAAATGAAGATCTTTTCGTTGAACAGGTTGATCGTCAGCGCACATTGGACGACGTAATTGTGAACACGTGACTGGTGACGTATTTCGAATTCGCAGAGCGTCACTCGAGGGAAGCGCTCTGATTGGCTCCAGTCTTGGCCAAGTATCAGTTTGTCGACGACGTAGGCGCCGTACCAGTGGTACTCGATGCCAAGAAACGTTTCCATCAGGTAGAGCTGCGCTACGGCGTTGACGATGTACAACAGCTTAACGGTCAGGTAGGCAGAGATCAGGTAGTTGCCATAGAGACGTCCGCCAATCAGGCAGCAGACCTTGGCAATGAAGTGTTTGATACGGATGAAGCATCCGGTGCGATATTCCCTCTGAGCCAACAGGTAGCGATCCATCTGGCTGACGATGTAACGAACCGCCTTTTCGCGGATCTCGAGGTAGGAAGCCTCCGAACAGACGTGAGCAGCGTCCATGACCGTCACCAGATTGATTCCGGATCGCTGGTTAAGGAATCGCCAGATCTGGCATGGAATGAAGGACAAAACGGCCTAGGCAGACACAACAGAAACACACGGAAGGATAATTTAGGACAGAAGAAGAGGCGCAACTAACATCACAAGCTGCTGGACAACGCATGCAATGAAGAGTATCAACAATGAAAGTTCATCGGTTGGGCCGATACAGGCTTCTTGGATTTGCTACAGAAGTTTGACAATATTTTATTATCGCGTGATTACGGGAAATAAAACAATTTATTGAGCGTTCGATGTTTAATTAGTTATTAAAGCCCGGCGCTGCAGAAGTCATCGGAACAATAAATGGCGACTGAATTGATCGCACAAAAAAGAACAGCACTAAGTATCCCATTTGAACCTAGTGGGTCTATCATCTAAGCCAAGGAGTAATTGAAAGCTGGCAGAGATATTATTGATCATATAATCGCAGTTGGATGATTGTACAATTTGACATTTGATTGATGTATCAATAAGACGGATCGCCACGTCTTCAGTCAGCTCCGACTGGCTTAAACTGGTTCCCAACCGTATCAGAGATAAAGCCAGATAAATCTTCTTAGAACTATTTTATGTAGATTTCAAGATGATAATCCATTTACTAAAGGACAGTTTAACATCAGCTAATTAGAAAATAGAAAAACATTTGTTCAAACTTAAGAAATGATCCAGAGTCTGGAATGAGCGCAGGATGACTGCGATAGAAGCCACAGATTGAGGCCTTTGGAAGGTTCTTATGCGATCTACAGATATCCATATACCTATTGTAGATATATAGATGGCCGTACCTGGAAGATGAGGATAAGCGGCGCCCACTGGTAGTAGCAGATCGTCTGCTTGCTGTTCTGCAGAGTAAATTTCTCCGGCGGAATCGTCTCTTCCATCGGAAGGTAGAAGGTGTTGCTGACCCAGCAGATCGTGTTGGCGTAGTCGCGGTGGCTGTCCGTGAACTGCGCCGGACACCAGCAGCTGATCGGAAGCCCGACGAACTGCTTCGTGCTGACGAGGAACGCGAAGCAGACGAGGATGACGACCGTCACTTGACGACTCATTCGGTCGGCTTAGTCATCGTCCACGTGTAGCTTGATCTCTCGAACGCTCAGGATCGACTTGAAGAGACGCTCCATCGCCACCGACAGACGAAACGACGAACAGTGGAGTCCACGGAGGAAGAGGAGTGGAAGAAGACAATGGAATCCACGGAGGAAGAGGTAAGCAGCGAATTTAGAGCAGATGTGCAAATGGGAAGAAACGTCTGGATGGAGCAGAGCACATCATACGAGTCGATTCCTTTTTTCTTATGTCCAGTGAGTCACTTGAAACTAGAATCAGAGAGAAAGAGTCGACTGAAGACAATTAGAACTCAAACAAAAAGACGTTGCATCGCTTGCTATAGATCAAAACAGTTTGCTTTGCAGAGCTGAATGTAGGCCTAACATCTGTGGTCAGTTTAACACAATCCTCATTCACATACTCATCCTCTTAATTTTCTCTCCATTTATCCTCCTCCTCCTCCTCCTCCTCCTACTCCTCCTCTCTCCTGCTGCTGTCTAAGCATCCTCTGCTGCAATTAATCGTCGTCGTCGCAAGTGAATTTATTCGTCTGACTCGTAGCATCCAACGCAATTCAATAGCAGGAAAATATGAATTGCTTGCTGAAATAACGGCATTCCACAAACGTATGGATAGAGGCAGTTCTTACCATATGCTGTAAAGTTAAGTAGGCAGTTCTTAGCATATGCTGAAAAGTTAAGTAGGCAGTTCTTAGTACATGAATTTAGATGAGAGGTTGTTAAGATACGCTTGCGTAGACTGGAGAAGACCAGGTACAACGTAGGCGCAGGATGATCTTAGGTTAAAATGGTTCTTTCTTCTGTTTTGCTTCGTTTTCTGATCAGTAACATTCACAGAGACTAAATCGGTCTAATTATAGGCTACAGCGCCACTCTATTCTCTACTAGCGTTCCTTTATTCGTAGCAGCTGATCAGAGTTTATGCAGTGGAAATCATGATGAAATTTGAACAAATAGCAGATGATTTGGTTGTTCAGTTCTCTGTCTCTGTTAGCTTATCTCGCAAAACAAGGAGCTGGAAAGAAGGAAAACAGCCGTTGAGAAAGTACTTCATACAGACACAGGCAAACACATAACAGGATGAAGAGCAGAAGGAGGAGAAGGAGGAGGAGAAGGAAGAGAAGGAAAATATAGCAATAGAAAGGTGAAGTGAAAAGGAATTAATTGGCGATGACGGTCATCGTCTATCGATGTCAGTGGAAATTCAGCTGATGTAATTTTCTGGTAGGCCTAGGCCTACATTCGCTTACCCTAATAGCCAGAATCAACTGAGGAATCTGATCAATAATTCAGAATTAAAAGCCTCTTAAAGGCTTCCTTTCACTAGAAATACGACCTTAGGTTACGTGTGCACAATATAGACATGTCTAAGAACAGATGTTGATGTATGCATGAACAATGGGAAAGTGGAAAAATCTCCTTCTAGACTTAACAAGCGATTAAAGTAATTTTCTCACGCACTTATTCCTTCCGGTTCAGTTGATCATAGTTTCATCAAAGAACTCCATCAGCCGAAAATCACAGCAATTAATTCCTTTTCGTCGGCTCTCGTCTCAATCCTATACGCAAAAATATTGCGTCAACGCTCTCTCTTTTCTGTGGCGGAATAATCCGACTTCTTTTCTTCTGTCAATTACTTTCCTCTCTCCGTTCCTCTTCCTGTTTTCCACTCCCACTACTCACTGTCTTCCTTGATAATTTCTTACCGCTTCCTGAAAGCTTTCCTTTTGCCTTTTCTTTGCTCAATATCGCCTACCTAGACTGTTGGGAAAAGATAAAACGCTCATGCGTTAACCAGCCATCAGTTCGATCTTCGCGGTCTCTTTGCTGACGCAGACAGACAGGACAGCGTGTACGTCTACAGCAATAGAACTGTAAAGGATAAACTGCATATCATCGCTGTCATAGCACAGCAGCCTGTCAATCGCTTTGGCGTCTAGTTCTAATCTCATTCAATCTTAGCCTAAACTTTCTGTGTTGGCCAAATTAGGCCTAATGCACAAGTACATAGATGGTCGTTTCCAAATGCACAAGACCCACCAACAATCGAGGTGGCTGTAGTCGTAACCTATGACCGACGAGGGAAATCTATGGAGAAGAGGGTAAATCTGGGAATGTTTGCTCATACTTTAGAGTTCGTTAAAGCTCCAGGAAATGGATTTGCACTATTTAATGTTTGTTTGTCAAGCCAGTCTTGAAAAGGCCAAAGAGAGAGTGAAACTGCGGAGACAGAACGACTTGATTGAGGCCAATGGCTGGCATTTCGCTTCATCCTAAGAACACTCACATGACTGTCGCTATGGTGATGGTGGCTATGGTTAACCCGATTAAGCCCAGGCCCAATCCACTTAAAAATGACCCACTTTCAGAAAAATCGACCTCAGTCTGACCCACTTAAATTAGGCCAACTCTTTATAAATCTTCAGAAGAGCTAAACGCTATGTAAGCGATTACGAGTCTCACAGTCATCCGAGAAACACAGCAGCGATTATCGACTTTTTACCAGTTGCGTTACACAGTTTTGCAACAGTTTTTTTTAAAGATTGCATTAAATTCAACCAACTCCAACCCATCCAACTCCAACCTAAGCCCTCCAAAACCCTCTTAGTCCCACAATACAGCTGCTAGTCCAACGCAGCCCGCTTCAACTCCAACCTAAGTCCTCCTCCTCGTTTGGCGTGGTTCTTCTTCGAGGTTGCCTGGAGATTTGCATAGCATTTGCTTGAAACCTTTCAAAGGTGCCTGAACATGCAAGGCTATCTAGCAGATCGATCGGAAAGGTGCATCTAAAGAATAGCTAAAGACTGTTCCAAGAAGCCTTACATGCTTATTCACTTGAGGGCAACGCCCAAGACACCTTTCATTCACCTTCCAATGATGACGATGATGATGATGACGATGATGATGATGATGACGACGACGACGATGAAGACGATGCTTACCTCAGTGAACGTCAACCACAGTCAGCTGCTGTTATACGTCCATCATCAGCTGGGCTGTCAAAGGCAACAGCTATTGGCTTCGGTTGTTTAGACATCGAATCAAAGGCAGAAGAGTGGAAAGATCATCCTCTGCAACCAATATCTTCTTCCCTCACGTGCGTCGTCTGCAAGATTCCATATCGAGGCTTTGTTTGTCTCTTTCCAATCAGTCTAAATGCCTCTTTCTGTCCCTGTCTGTCACTTTATCCGGAGTTATGATTTAGCCAAAGACGAACTGAAAAACGAAGACGAACGACAATCGCAACGATTGCTTTCATCTGACATTCAACTCAAAGCCACAGACCTAAGAGGACTCTGTCTATCCACGTGTCACTCTTTGTCTCTCTGTTTCTCTGTCTCTTTCTCTCTGAGTCGCTGTCTGTATCACTCTGTCGTCCGTAGGCCTCTGCATCAACTGACGTCTGCGTCTTCCTCAGTTAGACGCAGCAGCAGCAGCAGCAGCAAGAGTAGCAGCAGGAGGGTTGCCTGCGTCCAGCTCCGCCGCCACAGTGCCATCTACGCTGTGCTCCACACGACCAAGAAAGCACCGAGGCATCCCTCTCATCCGCCCATCTGCTCCTATATATCGAGTCTGTCTGTCTGTTTCTGCGCCCGTCTATCTGTGCTGGTCGCAAAAATTGATGCTGCGCATTGAGCTTGATGTGTTGCCTCCGCTATCATCAATTGTTTGCCTCCGCCATCCCTCGTTCTCTCCTTTCCTTCATTTCTCCTTTGATCCCAACTTTCCTAACTCTTCTCCTTCCCTTACTTCCTCTTTCCCTTTCCATCCCTCGTACCCTTCTTTCACTCATTCCCATCCTCCTTCTTTCCCTTCCCTTCTGTCGTTCCCTTCCTCCCTCGTTCCGTCCCCCTCCGTCTGGCTCTGCTCCTGTTGTTTACTCGTCTGGTTGTCCAGCGAACTGAGCTCAGCGATCGCTTTTCATGAAGAAGGTGCATCGCATGGACGCTTATGTAGCGCCAGTAGTCATCAGAGAGAAGAAAAGCAACAGTAGACCAAGTGCAAGTAAGGCAGAAGACGAATTCGAATGCATGATTCCGCAACGAATGAACTCAACCTCACCAAATCAGTCACTCAGTGCTACGCGATGTACATGTATATCCATTGAATCAATGATTGGTTGATGGATCGATGGATGAAAAAATGAATGGATAGAACGGATCTAATCTAAAAATTTCTATAGCGCCACTGTAATAACGCTCGAGGCATCAGCCGATGGTCGCTGCTAATAGATAATCGAATGGATGGATGGGTGACCGGCTGCCAAGGAAATCTCGGTGCAGTTGTATCGATCGATCGACCGCAGCATCTCCGTCCTGTGGCTGCTGCTGCTGCAGAGCAACTGATGCTGTCTCTCTTCAAACCACAGGCAGCAGAATCATTTGCATCTCCTTCCATACACGAACTTCCCACTGATCCACCCACCCTCCCATCCATCAACCAACCAATCAATCAATCAGTCAATCAACCAACCTATCTATCTATTGAGTGATGATTGATGCATCCATTCAACCATCAGTTTCACTCAAACTTTGTTTGGCCATGCAATCCAAACAAAGTAAAGGGAGGCTTCTCTGTTGCCATAGCAACTCTACGGGAAAACCCAGCCCTGTCCCCCACTTGTCTCTTAACAGATGACCATAACCCAGTTTGCACCTAGTCGTAAATGGTTCGGTAATTAGTAAATACGCTGATCCACAAAATAATGGACTAAAAAACAGATGATGATTAGAATGATTTTATTATAATCTTAATAAATAATAATAATAATAATAATAATAATGACAAAGTGATGATGATGATGATGGAGATGACGACGACGACGACGATGCTGCTGATGATGTCACTGATGTACCAGAGGCAAATTTCGAACGTGATGCAACCAATTTGATGGTTTAAATGAATCCAGTTCTGAAACAGCCATTCCATGAATCAGCGAAGTCCAAGGAGTGAATGACCCTAAGCAAAAACACTCAGCAATGCAGTCACTCGTTCAGTTAGGAGTTTAGGAGGAGGGAGGGTCGCCAGAAGGAGGTGGAGGAGAAGGAGCAGGAGGAGGAGGGATGGAGGAGCAGGTGGCAAACACTTGTCGGACGTTGATGTTGATTCTAGCCGTCTTCAGATAGTCTGTCACCAATTCGTCTGCAACCGATGAATCGTCACAGAAGTCTGTCTCTAAACTGTCCTCTTCTCCGCCTCCTCCTCCGCTCTTTAAATGCAGAGGAGTGGCAGATGAAAAGCTAAGCTGCTTTTTGCCACTTGACCCGAAGTCATCAGGAGAGTCAACTGAAACACCATCACTTCCTCGCTCTTGTGATTCGGAGTTCTTTGCAAGTGACCCATCATCTGTCACAACACAGGCTGCTGATCCAGATGAAGAGCAAGTGGATGATGATGAAGTTGCCGCCTTGGAAGCATCTTTCAGCTGAAGGAAATTGGAGGCCAACTGCGGAGGATGGCAACATGAAAGATCCGAAAGCCACGATTCTGGAATGATCCTCGCAACTCCGTGATAGTTCAGACGTCCGAGACCGAACATGGCCACCACGTCACCAGAACGAATGTAAATCGGAATTGGTTTTGTATGCTTTGTGGCGCCACCTAGCAGGAATATGGCAGTACAGCCAAAGCTAAAAGAAAAAGAACAAGCACAAGAAGGTCATCCAAAAGATGAAACAACAGATCACCTACTTTTGTACATAGGAGCTTAATAAGAACATGGCATGTTAATCAATGCATTACATACTTACTTAATAATTATCAACTTCTATTGTACCAGCCAGCGTCTAAGGCACAAAGCATCACTGAGCGTCTAATGCACAAAGCATCAGTGATGGCACTTGGGTCAATTCCCCAGATATTCAGTGGATCGTTCAGAACTCTGAACCAACAGATATTAATATTTGTTCAGTGTTGACAACTTTTCCCTCATCTCCAAAAATTCAAGTCATCCGACCAAATGACGAAGCGGTGACTGAACTCTGCTCAACTGATCTCGGAAACTCAGTTGAATTCATTGGCTGCCATCCTCCTCACCTGAATGAGACGATTGGCGACTGATGGTCCAATTCCGAATGGTCAGTGTGTCCACTCAGAGTGGAGCCGAGTGGATAGAAGTTGACAATGGCGGCCTCTGGCAAATAAGATGGAAAGCCAACAGCACCGGCCACGTATCGCGTCAGTTGACACAGATTTGGTGAAAATGGAGAATAGTCATCCAACGAATAAAACTACAAAAATCAACCAACCTTCAGAAATAAAGTCTTCCCTTCTACAGAGTTCATTTCAGCCGGGTGGTCAGAGCGCTGGGCTTGTAATGCAGAGAGAGTATGGGTTTGAGCCTCTTTCCTTTGAGACAGTTACTGTGCAGGGACCTTGAACAAGCCTTCACTGACAAATGCTCAGGGCGATCAATTAATGCTTAGTCATCAGATAGTGGTGCTTAATAAATGCAGAAATACTAATTTTAAGTGAAACGTCTCAGATAGTGGTGCTTAATAAATGCAGAAATACTAATTTTAAGTGAAACGTCTAATGAAAGATCATTACATAATTTCTTCTTTTCATCAGAGTCAAAAGAACTCACGCAGTGAAATCGAGATCTTGAAATCCACTGCATCTACAGAGCACCATAGATACCTTTGTGTCCCAGTTGTGATGGTAGCCCAGCGTCACCCAGCGCAGTTTATTCAGAAGACTTGTTCTTTGACTTGGATTACTAGCAACAAAAAACAGATTTCACTGAACAAAAATAAAGTGCATAAACAAGAAGAGTCAATTCTGTGCTGGAAAACAGTTCTTTCAATTGAACTCTCGGTGGAAATTCAAGAGAGAAGCACAAGAGATAATACATTACCTTCTAACAACAGATTCTGGCTTTGAAAAAAGAGATGAATGAAGAAGGCATTGATTCTAACAACATTAAGTATCACTCAACAGGAATTCAGTTCATATTTGGTAAAAAAACTCAACTTCAGTTACATCTGTGGGAACAACCACAAAACCTTCTTCAAACATCTGGCAGAAGCAGAACAAACCACAAGAGCATAAAACCACTGAAAAGCTCAAAGTCAATTCAGGCAGTGAGCATAAGTTCTATGATTCTAAGGTGATCGCTGCATCTGAATTTTTTTAATGTGGCTGCACCTGATACATGTCTGCCAGATGTCATCAGCCGCTGTCTGTGTCTCGTGTGCATCTAAGTTGCTGTGGTTTGGCTTTTGAGTGAAGTCTCGCAGACAGTGTTTAGCCCAGACTCTGTCGTATGACGGCAGAAATGGATTCAGAATAAACAGGAAACCTAAGCGGAACATCAACATACACACAACAATCGGTCGTCCTAACAGTCATCCACCTAAACATAAATGTTAGTAACCGAGTCCCCACCCCACAGACGTTCAGACGAACAGTTTCAAGAGAAGCCCAACCCTACCCTTAACTGAACTTGAATCAAATGCACTGCTATCTCTATATCCAATTTATCAGTTGGGGCAGCAAAGTGATGACAGGATTTGGCAAAATATTAGCTTTTACGTCAGTCCCAAAGTTTAGAGGGCATACCAGGTAGATCATTTGACAAATCTTGATCCCATGGTAATTCAACCACAATGTATGACTGGTGGTTCAACTGGGCTGCAATAACTAAAAGATGTACCTGGATGATTTGGAAACGTGAAAGCCTGCCATGAGTCCACAGGTCGAAGTCCGGGCACCTGTTCGATGTCTGGGGTAACAACTGGAAATGGCTTCAATTCAGTGAAATTCTACTTGACAAAGAAAACAGTTTGCAACATCACCAAGACATGACTCACTTGGCAGATAAAAATATGCAGCAGGGCTAACCTTCAGCTGGCCATCTTCACTCATTCATTCATTCATTCGTTCATCGATCGATCGTTCGTTCGTTCGTTCATGAGTATTTATACAGTGCTCCTCTAAGATATCTACACAGAGGTGCTCACTCTTACTAGACACTGTTACTTTACAATTAAAATACTTGATTGACTCTTGGATTTGTAATATTCCTCGAGGCACAGCTTAACTCCAACATTCAAAGCAGCATCAGGTCGTTAGAACTGGTTTACTCTTTAGCACTGAGGACTGATGAATCTAAGTACAGCAGTTGGATGTTTATTTATGGATTGATTTCCATGGTGTCACCAGTCACTCTTTGGACAGATTGGGAAGCACATTTAGTTTTTTAAACGTGGCTTACTGAGTCTTTTCCAGATTACTTCAGAATTTCACCTTTTCTGCCTTTCTATTGTTATATGCAAGTACCTGAGCTTTTATATAGCACCTTTCAGAACTCTACAAAGCCGCTATATAAATGGTTATGTATATATATATATATATATATATATATATATATATATATATATATATATATATATATATATATATATATATATATATATATATATATATAAACTCTAGATATTTATATAGCACCTAGAAAATCCTGTCAAAGCAAGACTGACAACCAACCGAACTGGCTCTTCAGGAATTGGTTTGATGTAGCGCCGGTGTTTACGCTGGTTTCCCTTACATGGCTTTTCTGTGGCGCTGAGAATCTCGGAGAATTACATCCAAATTCACATTTACATCGGGCCCAAGTGACAAGTCTCTATTATCGCTCAGGCGTGCCAATTATAAAATTGATCGTTTTAAGTGAATGAAAATAAACCTTTTCCTCGGATAAACGACGAACATCTAAAACATCTGAAAAATCTGGTGGCGGTTTCTTTCGCTTGAAGTATTTGAAGACTTCACGGAAATTATCAGCAGCGTTTCTAGCTTCTTCCATATTGTTTACATCGGACAACTACATGCCGTGTAGTAATTATTTTTCTAGCGCTAAGCTATTTTAGTTTACGCTTAGTCGTAAAGTCCAAGTTTCATACACAGTTACACAGTATATTAAAATTTCAAATCCTTTTTGCTTTTTTTAGTGTAACTTTGCGATTAAAGTACAATTCTGTTATTCCACAGGAAATGCAGAGATCTTATTTTTGTTATATCTTTTTCACAATTGGTTTATTCTCGACAAGGTTTTAAGTAGGAGTGATGGACCACTATAATTCATCTTCTGCTGTTCTCTGTTACATCAGAAATAATCCTGTGCAGGAAGTCCTCCTATTTGGTGCAATATTATTAGTCTCAATTCATTTTCAGCAGTAACAACAGTTGTCCTCTTCAAAAACTGACCAGTCTTCAGTCTCCTAACTTTTGTATTATGTGATATGTCTGTTTCTCAGATCTATGCTAGAAAATTTCTCAAGTAATTTTTTTCAAGCATATGACAGTACATGTACTCCATATTTGATTAAACGTTTTTAACCCGTGTCCTCTTTTCAGAAAGGTAAATCTGTTATCTTTAATTTGCTCACATAACTAATAATGCAGCTCTCTACAAGTCCATCCAAAGAAGAGGGCTAACCACCCATCTATCGTTGCTCGGGAACTCCTCCTTGTCCACTGAATGCACTGTCACCCTAACATTTCAGTTACAAAGACACCTACAATGCGATATAATTGACTGATTTAAAAAAAACAACTTGAATTTGTAAATATTTGTGATGCATTGAAATGGTTTTATGAATTAAGTGACAACATTCATTGATTATGTTACTGTGTTGTAAGTGAATGCAGAAATTGAGCCATTGAAGTTGTGGGAAACCATGAACTGCTATGACAGACAATAGTAAGGTTTCTGTGTTTTTGGCAATCAATAAAGTATCCAAGTCTAACAGAACAAATGAAACCGACTTGTTAATGGGTTTTAATGCTAGTGATAGTACAGTACAGTGTACCTATGGGGTAAGAAATGCACCTTCGTTAACTCTGACGTCACTTCAATTGCAGCATTAACAAAACAAACAGCTTCAGCACTTCTCACGAAGACCGTTTTAGTTCTGAATTCATTGCCTGTACATCTTTTAGCAATAAGAAAGCAACCATCTGAACAAGAGAATACAGTGGCAATACACATCAATTCCTTGTCCATTAGCAGATGTTTTTTGGAGGCTAAGCCTCCCATACAATGCATCTCTCATGTGCTGACTAGCATTAGGAACACAGCACATGCCAAGTGCTTTTACAGCTGAACCTATTAACTGACAATGACCTTAGATTGCAACAAAAAGCATCATCAGTTGGACAGCGACTCACTTCAGATGTAAAATGAACATCAACCATTTTCAACTGTCAACATCTCAGCACTTCTCAACTAGAAACCAAGCAACTAAGCACAAAAGGTCTGTTGCAACTCAAATGACCCCACGACAAGACACTGTGTGATTCAATCATCAGGGACTTGCCTAACTAAAAAAAACATTTCAACTGGAAAACAGATGAGCCAAGCATTTTGTTATGAGCTCTCAAAAGCCACAAGTGACTGAGTTGGGACATAGAAAGGTCCCTGAGATGCAAAGGTTCTCAGGCGCAAGAACGACTCATTGCCAAAGACACTTGAAGCAGTTGGTGACTCAACCAGAGTCTGAACAATCTCAAACTTCTTCTCCATTCCCTCCTTTGTTGTTTCTGTCCGTCTGTCGAGAAGGTACTCCTCAAACCCTGGCTGGCTGCTAAGGTAGTCCTGTCCCCATGGCAACCCGGCCAAAGACTCGATCACCCGGAGTCCAGGTAGGTGCAGCTCTGCAAACGGTTGCTTAGCAACACCCAGGATCTTCTTCAGCGGATCGGAGTCGGAGAGGAGATCGAACCAATCCTTTGTTAGCATCAGAAGCTCACTCGTCTGATTCTTCACCTGCAGCCAACAGAAACAACACGTTCTGCAGATGCTACAGTTACCAATTGTTATTACTATATACTTTACAGCATTTGCACTTGAAAGTAACAATTTAAAGTGCCCCAGAAGAAGCATGTGATGCTCTATAAATTGTTGTTCTTACTATCGGTCAAAAGAAGGATGAAACACAGACCTCAAGATGCATCAGTTGAGCAATGACGGTTAAAACACGACTCCGACGATTACTTGAAGCATTTGTCAGCAGTCGACCCAGATTACGACACGTCAAAACCATTGCATCATCTGCCAAACACAGAAATCTGAATCTTTAAACTGAATAACCATTTATACTGAATAACCATTTATACTGAATAACCATTTATACTGAATAACCATTTATACTGAATAACCATTTATACTGAATAACCATTTATACTGAATAGCCATTGTCTGTATTCATTTTGCAGCATGTCACAAGTCATGCCTAAGTCTTCCAAAATCTTTGGTAGCAGAAACCATGGGTCTCACAACCTTTACCTTCAGATAAGTAGATTAGCATAAAACAATCGAACTAAACTAGAGGTGGATTTTACACAACTTTTCAGAGACTTTCAAGTGAGATTACAAATACCATAAAATGTTTCAGGCAAATGCGAAATGAATAGCAAACATTTTGCCTCAGCGATTATGGAAGAAGCAATTTCCTGTAAAGACAATGAATTCAAATGTAGTTGGAGATTCTAACATTGCCAAATTATGAAGAATTAATCATCCAATTAACTTTTCAACTCTTTCACCATAAAGTCCAAAAGGAATCAGAATAGAACTCTAGCCACGAATAACTTCCGTTGGTGCATTCATCATCCATGCAGGAGAATGAGTGAATAAATGGAGCTGAAACCAACACAGACTTACTGTGCTTTGCCAGCGCCATCTTTCCCTCCGGCGTGCTTCCAATTAATCCAATCGTTTCCATGGCAATGTCGGCATGGCCTGGGTCAACCTCAGCATCCGGATCCATCATTTCAAACATCTTCTTCATGAAGAGCTGAAATCGAGCGCACATGTCCTTTGGTCGCACGTAACACAGACCACCAAAGAACTTGAACAAACCTACAACCACAACAACACACGTACATTCATTCAGCTCTTCTTCGATTGACAGACAAAGACACAGAGCACATATTAACAGCCAAGACTTTCTGTTGCACCAGTAAACCAATATGTAAGGCACCGATCAATGAATCAATCGTCGTTACCAACTTATAACAGCAAAACAAGCCAATGTTACATGTTGACTGCAGAGAAATGAGACAATATCAGAGATCCAGTAATCTGTTCAAGAAGTTCTAACAGCTGCAATGTATTTGTCTCTTCATACTTAATGTAGGTAATTATATGTAGGTAAATATCTCAGTATTTATACAGCACCTTTTATGAGAACTTCTCTTAAGCAAACAATACTCTGAGTTTGTACAAATACAGCTGCGCAATT
This sequence comes from Norana najaformis, assembly GCA_964023275.1. Lineage (NCBI taxonomy): Eukaryota > Metazoa > Annelida > Clitellata > Crassiclitellata > Hormogastridae > Norana > Norana najaformis. Next base: position 2,072,511 of record OZ029920.1, on the reverse strand, counting down.
GCAATTGTAGGCAGCAGTGAGCAGCTTTCAGTGAAAGCAGTGAACAATGAACAGCTTTCTACAGTGACCAAAAGAACAGCCAAAATCCCCACCACTCCAATTAAACACCCAAAGATGATCCCATCACTGCAACCATCTGCTGCATTCCATCTGCCATACAAAGAACTCTAGCTAGTAGTGAGAGAGACTGACCTGGAAAGACGAGCATTGAAGTGATGTCATCATCTTGCGATGCAGCCAAAAGGTCCTCGATACGCCTGACTGCCCCCGTCTGCTCCATGTAACCAAAACAATGGTCACAAAGACAGAACTTAGAGAGCAATTCAAGGCTGTTGAGCTGAATCATAACATCATCCTTATTCAGTTCATTCATCAGCTGCTGAAGCAGAGAGCTTTCGGAGCAGCGCAACAGAGCCTCAGTGGACAACATCGCTATGTCAACTATCATCTGAAAATGTCAACAAGATCATATTCAGTGTCTACTCAGGTCTCCTCTGCTCTTCCTCCTTCTCTTGTGGTCTGTCTATTGTCTCCTTAACAGTCAAATCCTCACTTCTAAGGCAGGAATCATTCCTCCACAGTAAAACTCATCTTAATTAGTCTGTCCCTTAAAGCACCCTCTCCCTCCGACCCATTTACCTATCCATGCGATCAACACCAAGTTATTCAAATGAAAGACTTGCCTCATAGACCCTGAACCTTGTGGCATCATCTTTGGACATGACCTGCATCAGACAAGGAAGAACCTGGTTGTGGAAGATCAACTCCAGGCCTTCACTGTTTCCACCTGGAAAAATCAAGAAGGATGTCAGGACCAAATAAATCTACAGAAAACAGAACAGAAGTTCTATTCAGGCCTAAACAAACAATGGCAAAAGTCATCCCACATCATTTATAGAACACAAGAGCCGACTGCAGAATCAATGTGTCATGATATATCATTTCCAAGTATTTCTTATAGTAGTTTAGAAATCCTCAGGAAGAGTGCAAAGCCTACAGAATGCACAGTTCCTTACTAAAGTCCAGACAGACTGAAAGCACACAGTCACTGTTGTCTGGTTGGCTAAATGCCTGAGCATAACAAACGTAGTAAATAATTGGCCAATGAATTCACTGAATGACTGACTTCTCAACTGACCCAGAGTAACGAAAATCTTGACTGCTTTGCTCGACACATTTTCTCTTCCGATGAGATCAGCCACCCTCTGCACAATCTCAACGTAAGATGCCAGCTGTTGGACATTGGCATTGGCCACTCGGGCCACCTAGACAGATGCACAGAACACGATGGTCAGGGCATTTATGCTTTAAACGTTCTTCTACATTTTCAAATATTTAAAATATGCAATTCAGATGAAATATGATGTAGGGTCTTCTCTATGATGATATCTGTTGTAACGAAACAGACAATTCTAAGTCTGCCGGTATTTAGATAGAGCATTTAGGAACTTCGCAGAAGAATGATTGCAATGACAACGCAATTGAAGTTTGTCTCTCTAGCAGACTAACCAAAGCCAGAAGCAGAGAGCATCATAAGACCCACTGTCTTCAGATAATCAGTTCTCACCTCAACTGTCTTGATCATTGGAATCTCCCTCTCAGAAGGAAGTCATTGTCTGCACTTTGGATTCATAACAGTCAAAGTCCAACGGATTCTAGTATTAAAAAGATTCTCTACTGAAACAGCAAAATCCTACCTAAATATCTCACACAATGTGTTACTTCCCGTTAATAATAATGGATGTTTGATTCAGTCTCCATTTTGTATCATAGAAACAGAGCTGCATAGTATTTGAAGTCATTAAGTTGTGGCAACCTGATTCAGGCTGATTTCATTCACAGCCGGTGAATTATGTGAGAGTCCAAGAAGAAGTTCTGCACTGAAGGAAGTCACAAGGACGTTGACATCAACAGCCGTAAACAATCGGTCCAGGATAACACAGCAAGACTCAAGCTGATCACTGAAATTAACAACATCAAATGCATCAAATTTAATAAAATATTCATAGCATAACAACTTGTATTTAACCTTAACATTACTTTACAAACTACTTTCATTAACACCAACTAACATAAGGCATTTCTGGAAAAATTACATTATTCAAAAAATTCCTTCAATTACTAAAGTTGCAGTGATGCGCAGAATAAAAGTTTGTGAATACAGAAGGTTCTCGTTGTTCTACACCATATGACATGCATGTGTGCACTTGTCACTTGCAAATAAACCTCACTAACTTACTTACTAGCTGACAAAATGCAGCTTTGCCATGTATACATTTCTCATTATCAGCCCCTTAACCAAACAGTATTAGCACTTATGTATAAAATGTGGTGAATAATGCAGCTGTATGAATGCAAAAAACACAAATTGGAAATGCAATTTTCACAAATGGAGTCAACAGTGCACTATATCTACAGCAGTAGATTTCGTCAAAACCATTTGCATAATAAATTACATTACTGCTAATTTTCAGTTTATTTAACCCATCTTCTCAAGTACGGCGTGTTCCACGACTAAAAAACGGAGTAGAGCAAGTGTAGTAAGTATTGCAGAGTAAACAGAGTAGAAGTCGTGATCACGCGCGGATTGTAGATAAATGGAACAAGCCGTTAGTCCTGAAGGCGTTGGTAAAATGTTGTAATCTAACATTACTACTTCTGTATCTCCACTGTAATAACGCTCAATACATCAATCGAAGGTCGGTGTAAGCAAAATCGGTGTGCAAAATTCCAGGGCGAGTCCGGTCGATAAAAGGGAAAGTCGTGATGCAACGCAAAAGTTCCTGACCTGTCGTCTGCATTAATGTTCTGTAAGACTTCTGCCAGTGGCAACTCTGCGATAACCGAAAACAAGTCTTCGTTTGAAGTAGATGCCATTATAACTCTTATCTGCGATAAAATCGTCATTTTATCGTCGGACAACGACAACATACGAAACAGCTCACACAGCTGCAACGCCATTTTGCGCAGTCTGGTTCCTTGCTATGTTGCGCAATGTACACGCCTCTGTTATTTTGTTATTTCTGAGAATATAAGCACCGCTACCTATCATGAATCGATGGCGCTGAGCAACTGTGAGTAAAGGACTTCTTCAAGGGCCCTACACATTCTCTCTCTCTCTCTCTCTCTCTCTCTCTCTCTCTCTCTCTCTCTCTCTCTCTCTCTCTCTCTCTCTCTCTCTCTCTCTCTCTCTCTCTCTCTCTCTGAGTAACAAGCCGAACCCTCTAACCAATCGGCTACCGTGCTTTTTATGGGGCACGGTAGCCGATTGGCTAGCGTTTGCATCGAAGAATGTTTTGAGGGCAGCATGTAAAACAACACTAGACCCTTTCATCTCGTTGGTAGAACCGCGTCGAGTTGAGGAAGAAGATCATTGTGTGCATCAAACCTGCTATTTTGACACGTGTGGCGTTCTGGGTCTGGACGTAACTTCGCGGAGCGGGAGTGACTTTGGTCCAGTTCTACGCTCAGTACGAGAGGGCGTCAGAGAAACCTTAAGATGGAGTGAGAACTTTATCCAAAGATCTTAGAGTCGTAGACTAAGATATGACACTCAATGTATCTGAATGTACACACCACGTACCTTGGGATGTGTGGCGCCACCATACGATTGGCCTGATAGAGTTTGTAAACATGGCTTCGAAGCCAGGAGGGAACTGTTGTGCTGCGATTAATTGCAGCGTAACGACGTACAATGCGCAAAAGATTTCACTATTTAGATTTCCGAAAGATCCTGAAAGGTATGTACAAAGTAACGTATAAACTATATTATTAAATGTTCGATGACTGCTGTCGGTGATACACATAACATACATCACATACCCGATAGATCCATTGAAAGATGGACAGGGTCGAGGCCATACTGTCGGTATAGAAAATCCCGCATACATCACACTCTTCTATCAATCACCGCTTTTCATTCCTAAAGCTGTTATACGTGATCAGAGGCCCACAAACAATGCTATTTGGAAACATTGGAAAACGTTTCAGTTTCGAAAATATCACTGGAGATGTTGGCGACCGGCAAACGTTCTCTGTGCAAAGTCTGTTCTGGCTTTCAGATCTTGTATAAGAACGCATCTCTTCCTGGACTTATTTCCTAGGTTGTTTCCATGTCTTATCAATATGTCACTTTTGCTTATAACTTGCCCGGCAACATTTTATTGTAGAAAATTAATAGTTATCTGCTGTTACTGTTTTATTACATGAGAACAGGTGTGAGAAGTGGAGAGTCAACACGCGGCGTTCGGACCTGGACTGCAAAAGTGTTGAAGTGCTGAACAAAACCTTCCGACTATGCAGTAGGCATTTAGAAGATTCACAGTTTATGAACACCAAACATGACAAGCTTATATGGAATGCAGTTCCAACACTGTTTGATATTCCAAACAAGCCACCATCGATCACACAAAAACGACGACACATTATCAGGCATACACCAAAGTCAAATGTTTCTGTCAAAAGCAGCAAATTACAGCTGCTCAAAAACGTTCCTAACGAACACAAGGACAGTGATGAAGTTCTTGCTGTGGAAGAGTCTCTTTCTGCAGCTGTGACTGTCAATAGTGTTTTGCCTCTTTCATCATCTGCTAACCTGGAACTTCTAAGTGACCAGTCTGAAGGTTGCTCCACGAGGTCGTCATGTAACTGTTCAGACAAGAAGAAACTTAAGAATGAAATTGTCAGACTACGAACTCGACTGAGGAGACAGACAGGAAAGGATCAAAGTACATCAAAATGCAACAGTGTCTTGACACGGAAGCAAGAAGCTGCTTCCTGTGACCATTTGATAGCTGAACTGTGCAACCATCTTCCACCATCTACTGTCTCTTTTCTGAAGACACAGATCAATATGTGTCTTGTTTCCAAACAAGGTAGACGTTGGACAGTTAATGAAAAAATGTTTGCAATGTCTGTATTTTATCAAAGCAGAAAATCTTATAAGCTGTTGCAAAATATTTTCTGTATGCCATCCAAAAGGACTTTGCAGCGAACGCTCCAAAATTGCAACCTTTATCCCGGCTTTAACAAGAAATTTTTTGGTACTCTAAAATTAAAGATGCAGCAAGCCTCTGAGAAGGCTAAAGACTGTGTGCTAATTTTTGATGAAATGGCATTAAAGCGGAAATTGATATACAACAGGTAACAGGATTGTATAGAAGGTTTTGAGGATTTTGGCATGTTTGGAACTACTCAGTATACAGCAGACCATGTTCTCGTATTTATGTTGCATGGAATGTCTGTGAAATGGAAGCAGCCTCTTGCTTACTTTCTTGTAAGTGGGTCTATCAAACCAACTATTTTGTACAGCCTATTGCATGATTGTCCAGCAAAGTTGGAAGAAATACATTTATGTCCTAAAGCTGTTATATGTGATCAGGGGCCCACAAACAGATGCTATTTAGAAACATTAGAAAATGTTTCTGTTTCTCAACCATTTCTGTTTCATGGTTGCAAAAAAGTGTATGTGATCTACGATCCCCCACATTTGCTTAAAAACATTCGAAACAACTTTAAAAAACATGACTTTGTATGGGGTTCTGGAGAAAATAGGCAAAATGTGTGTTGGAAGCATGTGTCAGAATTTTATGCATTTGACAGAAACCTACCCATTAGAATGGCACCTTGTCTGACAGATAAGCATCTTGATATGCCTCCATTTACTAGCATGCGTGTCAGTCTTGCTGTGCAAGTTCTTAGTCATTCTGTGGCGGCAGGCATTCAAACACTTTGTCACCTTGGAAAGTTGGATAGAGATGCAGAACATACTGCAAAATTCATTGATAAGTTTGACAAAATTTTTAACGCTTGTAATAGCCGAACAATAAAGAGTTTGCAAGCCATGGGGCATGCGTTTCTAATGGCAGCGGTCATGATGTGTTCTTCCAAGACATATTGGCTTACTTGCAAGAATTAAAACCTGCCAGATCAAAGAAGGTACTGCGCTGCATTTTAGGCTGGCAGGTTATATTAAAGCCCATTATTGAACTGTGGAAAAATTTATATGCAGAGAACAAATATAAGTTCTTGTTGACATCTCGGTTAAACCAGAACTGCATTGAGAATTTTTTTCATTTTTCAGCCTTCTGTTTTTTTGGTCCTGGATATAGACTTCTGAGGCTTTATTGTTGACATTGTTTCTTTACTGAAGATAAATGTGAAGTCAAAGATCTTTGTGTAATACTGCTCAGCTGCATACACATAGTTCAATGTTAATGTTCTTAATTATGTATATTTGAATTATGTAAACTGTGAGTGAATTTTATTTGCAATAAAAAAACTATTCACTTTACTCGTTTATCAAAATTTCAGGCCGAGAACGCTTACCAATAGGCTACATTATTTGTCTTACAGTATATATAGTAGTGAAATGCCGCGTCTATCTTTGCTAAGAAGCTATCATCCCAATCACTACGTGGCGCCACGGTTTGCGTACATTTGACCACCACCAGGCCGAATACACAGCGGAGATAGGAAGTGTCATATCTTAGTCTACGACTCTAAGATCTTTGCTTTATCTGTAAAGAAACCACTCTCGGTTTTGAGGACCCGATAAGCTGATACCAAGTCGGTCACAGAGCGTGTGATCAGCACGACGGCAAGAGTTCTAATAGTGCAGTGAGAGTAATGGCCTGTGTGCTTCAGGGTAAATCGACAATATACATATCGTAGCCTATATCATTTAACAAACGATATCAAGTTGCCTTTAATCGTGTACATGCAGAGCGCCAGCGACGGCGGGACACTTTATTCAACTTTATCTCCTGAGTTTGCAATATATAGTCTGACTTACCCGACGGCTGTTGTGCTCCGCACTAATTAATTGCCTTCCAGCGAAACATGTCGTTGCTCGGTATCTCTAGCGTGAGATACACTGAGTTTAAATAAAGGCGCCCTAAACTTAGGGTATTGGTCTAAATCGAGTGCTGGCGTTCCTTTGATCAAAAGGGGTCCTACCGCCAAGTATTGGACAACGGCTGGAGGGTGTTGAGGTGAAATGAGGGCTTAATTAGATTATATTGAATTGTTAAAATAAATCGTTAAAATGCTTGGAATAAACTATAGCGATCTGCACAACTTAAATATAACACTACTATTAAACCCTCTTATTTCCTGTATTTAAATAAAAATATTTCATAGTAAACTTCTACGCTTAAAGCCTTGTGACCGGTCCGCAGCACAACTGTGTAACAATAAAGGCACAAGGTGTGTGTGTACATATTTGGAGCTCCACCGATAATCAGTAATGCGATCGCTTCCGAACTTTTTGAGTACGAAGATTTCGCCAACATAATCACCCCGTTATCAAATTTCAATCCAACCAGTTCATAGGTTTCGGACAGATGGTTAAAAAAACTATAGCTTCCACTATACACACCTACGCGGTGGAACAGTCTGGATCGACCTGAGCAAGCCAATGCCTGCACCGGCCTACACGTCATTATTTCTTTAGAACTGAAATAGGCCAATAGTTGCCCCGATTGTGAACGCGTGGTTTTTCCGAAAACCAAAAGCGAAAATTCCCATAGCTTAGTTCGGGCTAAAACGAAAATCAAAGTGCCTGATGTCTGGAAAATACTGACTGAGGCTCACGACTTAAGTCAATCGTCCATTTTGAGTTCTACAAAGGCCTACAACGATGTTCAAATTTTGAAAACTAAAGAGTAATTTAACAGGTAAGGGCTTCTGCTGATTCTACCAGCCTCACCTGTGCTTAGTGTGGCGTTCTCGGTCGGGCTAACTGTCCACGGGGTGAGGGTACTCCAGCCCAGTTCTACGCTCAGAGCTACCCGCCTCACTACCCCTTGTATTTTCACTGTAAAATGGCCTCTCCGTATCGTCTCTGCCCGTATCGTTCGTTCTCTCTAAGGAAGTTTCAGGATTGGCCACTTCCTTAAGAGAATCAACACTGTAGCACTCGGCCTCGGGATCCGACTCTGCCTCTTCCGCGGTCGCCGGATGGGCAACGTCCTGAGGATGGCCTTTACTCAGAACAGGGTTCGTTCCTTTTCCCGCCAATAGTCCTTCCTTTTTGAGTGAGGACTTTCTCGTAACCACCATTTTACATCTTGTAACTCGCCCGCTACCACCAGTATTCTGAGACACCAGTCGTTTTCTCGGTTCCGGGAACAGGGAAGTCTTATGACGAGCCTCTGTGTCTTTCCGCCATAGGCACATAGATATCGGGCGAGACATCTTCCTGTTATCACTATCTGTCTCTCGCTCCACCTTCGGGTACTAAAGAGAACTTCAGGAGCAAGTTTCCATGTCAAGTCTCTGTATTGGCAACTATCGGCCAACACTGCTTCAGGGTATGGGACAAAGCTCGACCGTACGTTAGGGCAGAAGATAGCGTACGCGTACGGTACGTAATTTACTAAAAATAATAGCGTACGCCGTACGGTACGTTCGTATTCCGTACGTATGAGCAGCCTTTAATATTAGTTGCTTCTCGTGACGTCACATTTTTTTCTCGTCATTTTCTCGTCGTTTTTTTTCTAGTCTTTATTACGTCACTTTAGAGTTTTTATTTGTAGTTCCGTTTTTTTAATTTTTGTTATTCTTTGTTAATTCTATAATAATAAAAAAATATTTCGGCTAACACGTAATGCAGAAAAATTAGCGTATGATATTTAGTAATTTAGCCAAAAAATAGCGTACGCGTACGGTACGCATTTCAGCAGAAAAAATAGCGTACGTTCCGTACGTACGGTCGAACTCTGGTATGGGATATCCCTATGGAACACTCAAGAGAAAGTCCCCTCTCTAACCTTGTGTAAAACACACCTGCCTTCGTACCGACCTACGCACGAGGGGCCCTTCCCCGCACTTCAGTCAGTCCTCTGATCAGTGTGTGGCGACAACCAAATACAGGAGTCGGTATCTTCCCCTGTCGACTCCGGTGTTATCGGGGAACCGACCCGGACTACGTGGTACAGGGTATTTTCTTGTCTGCGTTAGCTTCCGGTCCCTTACGTACCGGGACTTTACTTGGTCTGCGTTACAGTCCGGTCACTTTCGTACTTGGTCTACGTTTGTTTCTGGTCTCAAACATTTCTTGGTCTGCGTTATGATCCGCGGCATCTTCCCATTATCTCTTTCTGCATTTCGACGGGGAGAACCGCGGCCGCGTCTTTCCCCGAGTTTCGCACAACCCGTTATCCTCCAACTATAGTGACTACTCAGACCGTCTCGCGACTTCCCAACAGGGTGGACCCAAGCCCTGCTAGACCAACGGAGCCAGTCAGAAATCAGACAGATTGGTTCATAACGGCTGCGACGTTCTCGGGAGCGCACTGATCAGACTTTTCTCTTACGCGGTCAAAGAAAGGGGTACTTTCCGCAACTTTCCCACTTGTTTTACACGGGCCTGTAGGCTTCCCGATGCCAACCCTTTACTTGCCACAGACCTGTACTTATTTCTTACGAACGGGGTCTTTCTCCGGTTCTGTCCAACCTCAACATCCACCGTCGTGGCTCAGACCGCCTCGCGATCTACGGCAGAGTGGGCCCTCGCTCTACCGGATCCGCGCCGTTAGCCCGAAACCGGACAGTGATTGTCTCAGTCGTCCCACCGGGAGCGCACAGATTAGTCTTTTTTCCGGACTTTTCTCGTCCATATATTTTATCGTAACCGGGACCGTATCGAACACGGGCTTCTCCGGACGTCACCCTCGTCCGTATATTTGTACCGCTCAAAAACACTCGGACTCGTTCCCGTGAAGGCTGGCAACCATCCTTCACTGTTTTCAGAAGGCCCGCATCGCTCCTCCTGTACTGTCGTATATGTGAAGGCACGCATCCATCCTTCAGTGTATGTATGAATGCACGCATCCATCCTTCACAACATAGGCATCGCAGCGCACGACACCTCTTATTCAAGGCCCTTTTTCCTGTTTACGGAGTTTTGCTTATATACTAGCACGATCAATAAAACGTAAATAAAGATGTCTAGCGGTTACCGATAACTTGCCTTAAAACAAACATTTTAGGGCCTATAAATTTCAACAATTTTGTGCGTTACTTTACTAAAATTACACTAAGAATTTTCCACGACCTAATTATTAAGTTATTATTATATTAAGCTTAAATTTAATACAGTTTAATTCCTCTAAAATACTCTGCAGCTAACGCGGCCGTACCGTGCACAAAACCGCAGCACAGCGGCTACCTAAAGCGCGTTATAGCTACTCCTGCCTCTTTCCCGGCAGGCTTGCCTTGTGGCCGATCCGGCACATTAGTATATTTGATAGATGTAGCTGCAGAGCTATAGAGTTAGGCTAAAATCGAGATTAGGAGTTTTGTTAGATTTAGTTTTGTAGTCCGTATATGCTCTTTCTTCATCTCCAGCCACCTTTGATTGATGAAAACCCTTCCCCAGTTGAAGCGAACTCTAAAATGAGTGAGAAGGCTATTGATAGTCTTATCTAAACTAAAGACTTCCATAGCGCCGTTATCATAATATCTAGGGTATCAGTCGATCGTCCCTTCGAGTCAAAATCGCAGTCAAGAATCATAAACCGCTGGAGAAGCCGGGTCGAATTCTGATGGGTCAGAGAAATCAGAAGCCAGGCTACGGTGGGCAAGCAAGTTGAAAGAGACGCGATTTAGTTTAGACCTAAATGACAAAAAAATTGACAGAACGGACTGCACTGGGCAGTGAACTCCAAAGCTATGGACAGGCTACCGAGTTGGCCCAAGAGCCCAACACTGTTCTGGTACGGGACATAGCAATAGTCACAGTGTCCATTGATCAAGTGGAATATCTATTAGTGTGAGGGCTAATGAGTCTGGAGGTCACTTGACTCCTACTTCTGAGAGAACGTGATCCTGCTACCGTTTGGGACCCCATATTTTGCTCCGTCACGATCTTAGCCAAGCCAGAACTTTAAAAACAACATTTTTAAAATTCAGTTTAAACACTGTAAAAGAGCCTCGCAATGGCAGCATGGCATACTATGGATCGTATAAAAATTCTACCTTCAGCCAGTGCTCTAATGTCAGAATAACTGTGCATTGGTATTCGCGTCAAAATGAGTCGATTTTCAGTACACACCAAAACACACGCGCACACACACGCATACACACGCACACACACGCACACACACGCACACACATGCGATCCAGAATCGGCGGCGGCAACGAGGATTCCCTGACCCCGGGAGCTTGCAACTCTCCCTCAGGGCTCCTAGTCGGTAAAGGGTGAAACTTTACAACCTTGATCAGTCTCAGGCGCCTCGCTCTCGACTTCCCCACATTTCATTACCCTCCGCATGCAGCCCCTTGGCTACATCAACTAAACGCTTTCGATCAGATAGCGAAGACCATCGGTGACCATATATGTCAAGACTAAGAATGTGAGGTCGCTAACATCTCAGACCATGGCTGCCTCTTTATGTTAAAATTCAGTACAATGAAGCTGTAATTTGATAATGACCTCCTTACAGAGTTCAGAAGTGCTGAAGAACCGGAAACATTACGTAAGAACCATAAAACATACTGGAAGGGGTAAGTTTTGCGCTGACTTGAGCGATTGATCTTCTGTTTTTTCTAAGTCTGTAACTGGACATTGTGTAATTGGCTTCAAGTACCTATAGAAGCCTATAAAAACTTGGTGACCATCTCTCGTCCGTCTACAACAAGCTTAGTGTTTCTATCACAAGCTCACAGCTTATTAGCAGATCCCTTTGCCTCTGATATTTCCTCTGCATTTGATATCTGTAGCCATAGAACATTACCTCAAAGACTTTCGTCTTGGTTTGGCTTTTCCGAAACTGTCTTAAATTTCAATCCCTTCTCCCTCAGTTAAGCCTAAAGCATCGAATAACCTAACTCAATCTCGACCTCCTACCCGTGGAGTTGTAATTGTAATTGAGACTGTGACTGCCTCCGACCTGACAACATAAAACAACGATCGTACAAATAAGGCTTTCAAGAGCTTTCGCAAAAGACCATAGAAAGGCCAATGAGTTCATCGCATAGAATTATGGTAGAGTTCTCTTCTACCGATTACGATGAAGGTTTCTCGTCCAATTCGCATTGTACAGTTTTAATCGTTTATCGTTTATTTGCTATTATCATTCTCATACGAATGTCTTTCTGGTACCATGTCTTTCGGAGAGGAATTCTAAATGTCGGCAACACTTGCTACTTCAATTCGGCGATGCAATGTCTTTGTCATTCGCATCTTTTAAGGGTGGAAGTGCAGGATCTGATCAATTACTTCAAACAGTACCAGACAACTCTGAGACGAGAATCAGCTGAAGTGGCTCCATTAAGCCAGGCATTTTTGAGTTTCTTACCACAGGTTACGACTCGTCTTCCGAAGAAACTCTTCGGAAACTCCTTCGGGCTTTATATGAGAAATCTCCGAGGTTCAGCGACCGTAGACAACACGACAGCCAGGACCTCCTGATCCACCTTCTCGATGAGAGCCGAAGAAAGACAAATTCGCACGAATCCCTCCGCTGATCCAAGAAAAACTCAGACCTTGGTTGACAAGGTCTTTGGAGGTCATTTCATCACCGTCTATTGCTGCCGTACCTGCGATGAACCACATGTCGTATGTGAGCCACTTCTAGATATTTTCTCTTCCTATTTGTCTCTCACAGACGCAGCCGACTGCTGATGACAGCTGGAGAGATGTTCAGCCTTCCACTTCTTCAATGAATGTCACCTTTCATCGTCTTATAGAAAACGTCCAGACGCATAAGACGGTCATTAAGACTCTGATGAAATCACTGAATTCTGAATCTGTACCACATTCGAGGCCATCGTATTCCCTGTCCGTGAATCAGTATCTACTCCACTACACCAAAACGGAGCAGCTTCATGATGACTACCTTTGCCTTACGTGTCAACAGAAGAACCCTGTTCAATCAGAAAACACCTTTCTAACGCCCGCCATTAAGCGCACATTGATAGATAGCCCCTCTGCAAGTCTGGTTTTGCATCTCAAGCGATTTGAGCATAGGACTACATCCTTTGGATTTGTAAAACAATACAAGAGAGCAGATTACGACGAGTTCCTGGACATTGGTCGATTTTGCAGTTCGGACTGCAGGCGCCTCGACGCCACCGAGAAGAACGTCTGGTATTCGCACTACGGTGTTGTGGTTCACACTGGATCCCTTGATGTTGGTCATTATGTCGCTTACGTGAAAGACAGACAACTAGCTCTGGGGGAACTATAGAAGTTTTTTCCTTCGAGTCTTTTTGACCAGGCGAAATTTGTAGATCCAACCGAATTGAAGCGAATGAATGTGCAGAAAAAACCTCGACCAAAAGAGGAATGGCATCCGGCTTCGATGCCTGGCCAGTGGTACTACACGAGTGATGAGGCCGTGCATCCGGTTGACATACAAGATGTTTTGCATCAAGAAGCTTTCTTGTTATTTTATGGACGAGTTGGTAAGCCACAGCACGAAGGACAGCAGCCATTCTCAATGCAAGTGATTAAATAAAGTCGAGTCCTTCATAAATTGCGTTAACACGAAAAGGACCCAGGAGACAATTATGTTACTCGCAGCGTTCCAATAAGTCACCGATTTCATTAACATCTTATAAAACTTTTATTAAACTTATGCCAAAATATGCACCTGAAATGTTTCAAAATACGGTTACGTGAGCAACGTGCAATATAAGCGTTGCGTTCTCACATTATTACTCCACAAGTTCATAGAGACTTTTCAACTCTGGCGAATCCACTTCACTGTAAAGTGAAAGTGAGCTGTAACCAATGACTCAATTCTTGCCTATGCAATTTGTTCCAGAACAGTGAGTTTGCAAATTCTCGCGTTTCGGCAATTTACTGTAGTTAATGAAAAGTGTAAGAGACACACGAAAGAGCTGTTGTATTAGTGAATTAGCCATATGTATAATTTGAATGTGCACGTTTCGATTTTGCATGCTGATACTGATTTTGCCGGAGCTGCAGTTTCGCTTGTAGACTACATAGTTTGTCAAACACACCAATGGTTTTGGTATTACTGTTGTGGCCTTTTGCATTAAGTCGTGCATAATAATTAGATTGTAGTCATGCATACAGATTAGACCAACAATACGTATCATTAATTGAATCGTAATCGTAAGCTCGAGATTTCTACAACGCCCAACGAAAGGTAAGTCAGAGGAACCAGCTTATTCACAGGTGCTTACTCAAAACAAAATCGATAGGCAGGAAGGGTTCGGTTCCGGGTCAAGTACCAAGAGTCAGGCAGGCCTTGAACTCGCACGGGGCCGTGATACAGTAGGCATAATATGTAGAAAAGACCTATAACTATCTGGAGCCATTTGCCTCTTCGTATTTCAGTTTGTAGTTTGAATCATACGTCGGAAAGACACCGCATCACTTTCCCGCCGATGATCACTATGTAGCTCAGATCACAAGGGCCGAACCCGGAACACCCCATATATTGATTTTTTAGGACGCCACTGAGTTTGGGCCCATACCTGGCCACGGCAGTTAAGGTCCCCGTGAATCCATTTCTCTTAGGTTAAATACAACCCTCCTTAACAGTTCCTTTCCCCTTGTCTCTCTGGTCTTCTGGTAACCGGACTTGGTTCATGATATAGCATCTTTGGACAACCCCACTGACTTGATGCAGCACTCGTGAATGAGCTGGTGCCCTGCCCTGAGCTTTTAAGTAGCGCTTTAGAAAGTTGGAGTTTACGATTACGATATTAACATCTCTAGAATAAGTACAATCGGTCATCGGCTGGCTATTAATAGACCAAAGAATGACTAATGTAACAAAAAAGTCTGTCAGAGCTGACTAACCACCGATCCTTTCCCTTAATTTCTCCAGTTACGTGCGTTCGTCATTCTCCGTCCATTCTATGTCTTTGTTTGTCTGTCTGCATCTTTTTGTCTGTCTCGTTCTATCTCGCTATCACTCGTACTCGTTCTAAGTTGTGTGGTTTGCTAACGTCACTTAGTTACTCAAGTTTATAACTTTATTTATGCTTATACCAGAACAATATTTATTGGAACAATATTTTTACTCCAGTTTGTCATTCTCTGACCGGATCCGGGCCTGATGATAATTTTTCCTTTCAGATTAGTTAGGCCTATAGAGCCATTTCTCATTTTGTAAATGTCAATATTATACGCTGCAATTCTTTCAGTTGATCAATACACGTTTAATTTTATCCCGGGGTAGCACAAGATTTGCAGTCGAATAGCGCTAAATAAGGCTGGCTGTATACGTGACAGACGAACCAGATGTCAGAGGCCAACGATTTGAAAGAGAAAATGACCGATGGAATTAAGCCAGGAAGTTCCCCACAGTATTAACCTATTTAGTATTTATTGATAATAATACTATT
Organism: Norana najaformis; assembly: GCA_964023275.1. Taxonomy (NCBI): domain Eukaryota; kingdom Metazoa; phylum Annelida; class Clitellata; order Crassiclitellata; family Hormogastridae; genus Norana; species Norana najaformis. The sequence goes on along the minus strand of OZ029920.1, from coordinate 2,057,184 downwards.
TATATTATTACTGACGTTTTTTACCCGAATAATACTATTTAAAGACACAGCAATAATAATAATAATAATAATAATAATTTAAAAAGAAATAAATATTATCAGTGCTTTCATCAGTAGCCAGTACGGGGCGGCAGCGTTTTGTAGGACCTTCTAATCAGTTCGGTCCCACATCTTACGTCTGTCATACTACTGGGTTAAGTGTAGCTCACTGTGTAATTCAATAACCACGATCCATGCACAACCTAATGGTTAAATTGAGTAATAAACCAATTGCATTCGTAGGCCAATGGGCTGAGGCATGGTTTCCCCAAAAGCAAAACCGAAAATGTTCGACCATATTCGAGCAAAACGAAAACGTTGTGAATTAAAGAAATTAACTACATAGGGCTTTTTCTTAGTTAGACTGGATTGGGCTGAAAATCTAACTCCAACAATCGATCTAATATCAGCTTGAGAAATTCTTTTACAGGTAACGTACCATAGCTTATAGTTTGTCGTGTGGAAACACCGATGCATTCTTAGTTGGTCTGTGTATCCGGTGAAAATTTACATGAAGGCGATAAAAGTTTTGCGTTACTCCACTCTACTGTACTTTGTATATATTTGTCGCAAAATGTTCGTGGACTGCAGAAGAGGAATGGACCTCTGCGAAGTGTAAGACGAGAAAGGTCAGCATTTGTGAATCGATTGATGTGTTTAACAGGGCCCTATTTGTGGTTTAGGACAGTAGAATGAAAGGCCTGTCGACCGGCCACGTACATGAGGCAAAGTTTTTCTGACCCTTTTCTTAAATACAATTCTAGATTCACATGTTTTCCTATAACGAAGGTATCACCTCGACCCTGCTCATATTTCAATGAATTTATCGGATGAGATCCTTCACCACCGTTGCCCGTTTGAATGGCCTCCACGGCATTTTAGGTCCAGGTGTACCGACCTGTTAGCCCGAGATTAATTTAAAATCTCTAAAATATAGTCACGATGTTACAGAAATACTGTATCTATGACCTTTTCCCGAAATTTTGACAACGAATTTGTTTTAGCCGTCAGCCACATTTTTCATCACTCTAACCTTAAATAGCAATTTACAGCTGCCTTTGCTGCATTGTCTTCCCAACTCAGTCAAATGGAGGGCCACAGCCGGATGGATATCTGGATACGCCCATGGATTTGCTTTGCAAAAGACCTACCTTGCATCCCACGTAGTGCTACGGAAAAATTTCCTCCGGGATGCCGCACCCCTCCAGGTCAATTCTTCCTTTCCCCTACAAATCGGCCGGCGTGTTTACTGGATGTAAAGAACCACTCCTATAAAAGCATCGATTATGCTCTTCGAGGTTACGCACAATTGGACAATGCGATCTCTGTTGATGAGGGATCCGGGATTAGCATCCGAGTGGCAAAGGTGAAATGCCGATGCGCTCGCCACTCGACCACCGTGCCGCCAATTTTGCGAATTTAAACATCATTCGCTAATTGCATGACTTTCAGCTTCTCGTCTGGTTAATGCTTGTATCGATCAATTGATTTTTGTAGACCTCAATTCGTTGCGACTCGTCCACATATGTACAGGTAGAAGAATTCTTTATAATTCCTTACTTTCGACTGTTTCTGTTAAAACAGAATTTCCTACGAGGTGCTGCATGCTGTAACCTAAATGGCCGGAAGAAGAAGGACGCGTAGTAAGTTCTTAGATTTTGAAGAAATTGTTGACCATACGTTTGTTTTCTTTCCTGTGAAGTCTGCCAATCAGGAAATTTTGCCATGTATCCACTTGTTGTGCAGGAGCTGTGTAGAAACAATTTCTTCACGTACGGATAAGAAACCAGGAGACAAGATGGACTGCTCAGTGTGTACATGTGAGTTTGAAATACCTTCCATCGAAACCCTCGGGGAACGTAAGGCTATGGATGAGCTTCTTTCTGAATTCTCAAAGGCAGCAAATGATGTAAAACCTTTGTGCCAAATGTGCCCTGAACAATTCCAATACATATATAACGAAATGAAGAGCCGATTGGCCTCGGTACATTGCGCGAAATGTAGTAAGTATGCTTGTTCTTTGTGCGAAGACTCACATAAAAATTACCACAAACCTGTCGAAAAGAGAAGCCATTTGACAGAAAAAATACCAACAGTCGGAGTTTGTGTTAACCATAAAAGACATAACACAGCATTAGAAGTTTTTTGTATTGCATGTCGCAAAGCCGAATGCTTCTTGTGTTTTGTCGACACCGTGCCCTGCGAGATCAAGAAAGATTTTGACAGGATAATCGATAATGGAATGCACTCGTTAAATGAATTGTCAAAACAATTCTCTGCAATTAAATGTCAAGTGGAAAATCAAACAAGGCAATTTCACTCATCAATGACAGAGTCAGAAAAACAGATCGAAGTCAGCTGCAAAGAACAGGTAGGAGCTGTGGAAAGCCACAAGAACTCGCTCTTAGGTCAACTTCAGTCAATCAATGCTAAAGTACAGAAAGAATTGGAAAAGACGATGGGAAAACAAATATGGCAATTTGACCCAACAACGAGAGAACTAGAAAAACAGATCGAAGCCAGCTGCGAAGAACAGATAAAAGCTGTAGAAAGCCTTAAGAACTCGCTTTTTGATAAACTGAAGTCCTTCAATCTTCAAGAATTAGAAAAGAAGAGAAAAGGCATCGAGATACTTCTGGAAACGGTGGAAAGCTTTACGAAGTCTTGTAATTCGGTTAAGTCGACAGGGAAACCCGAAGAGAAATTTCGCGCATTAGGTGCTGTACTGAAAAAAGTTGATGAATTTAAGAGAGAACTGGATTTTTTGATGGAGCCATTGCGTCCAGTAACATCGCACGAATCGCCTGATCTGCAGAAAAGCTCCAAAACTGAATTTCAGTGGGAAGGTAAGACACTTTGATAGCTTTGTCGACTGTCTTAATTGTGATGTAGTAATGAGATAGGTCCACTCCATAACTAACGATCAAAGCACGATCACTGACACGCGTTCATGTTGCCGGAACTAACATTATCAGCTAATCGAATGATGTTGTTGAGCAGATATGAACAGGGCCGGATTAACCACAGGGGCCATAGTCGAACGAATTTAACCTAATCCAAAGACTTCTATAGCGCTGTTATCATAATGCTTAAGGCATAAATCGCTTCAGGTGAAATCGCGATCAAAACTCATAAGCCGTTGGAGAAGCAGGATCGAATTCTGATAGATCAGTGAAACCAGAAGCCAGTCTATGATAGGTAAGCAACTTGAAGCAAATGAATCTTAAGTTTACATCTGAATGACGTCAAAGAATCTTCAGAACGAACAGAACTGGGCGGTGAATTCCAAAGCTCTGGACCAGCTACAAAGAAGACCCGATAGCGCAACACTGTTCGGGTACGAACTGTTCGGGTTATCTGGTTTGGCAGCCGCGCCCAACTTTCTAAGGTTGATCTGGCCAGATTACTTAGGCTCTTCCCTGATATCTCACTCTCTTCCTCAGTCAGTGATCTAGGAGTAACTTTGGATCAGGAACTTACTCTGAAGGAGCATGTGAATAAGGTTTGTCGAACGTGTTTCTACCGTCTGCGTCAACTGCGCACTATCCGCCATTCTCTTACGACACAGGCTGCTACCATTCTGGTCCATGCATTTATTTGTTCCAGGATTGACTATGGCAATGCTGTCTTTGCTGGCTTGAGTCTCTCCTGCGTCTCGCAACTACAATCTGTCTTGCACGCTGCTGCTCATCTGATCGGAGGTATCCCTAAGTTTGGCCACATCTCTGCTTACATTTCAGAGGAGCTTCACTGGCTGCCTATCCAGGAGCGTATAAAATTTAAAATCCTGGCTCTTGTAGGTAATTGCCTCTTAGGTTGCGCCCCATTTTATCATAGGGAGCTCTGTGTTTTGGCCTCCTCCATTCCGGGCCCTAGACTACTTCGTTCGGCGGTACGGGGTGATTGCTCGTCCCATCGGTCCGAACAGCTACGGCCCAGCGCAGAAGTTTTGCTGTGGATGGTCCCGGTTTTTGGAATGGGCTTCCTAATGACCTACGCCAGGAACTTCTTTGTCTATCTCCTCCTCTTTTCCGCAAGCGCTTGAAGACCTTCTTTATTTCCCAGTACTTCTGGGTTGTAGGGCCGGGAGCGCCTATGAGGAGTTTACCTCGAAGTGGCGCTTTATAAATTTTTGATTACATTACATTACAGCACGAGTCACAGAGTCCATTGATTGAGTGCAATATCTATTAGTGTGAAGAGTGAATAGATAGGTCGGCTGATTTAATGCAACACTTTAAAAGCAACAGGTATAACCATTTGTAGTTTGTACAGATCTCCCTTAGTAATACCAATCAGAAATGGGTTACAGTAATCAAGTCTGCTGGAAAACAATGTAATTGAGTAGCTGGATTAAAACAGTTTAATTCAAAAGAGCTCTGATTCTACGAGGAATCCGTATACGAAATTGATCTGATCTGCACATGGCCTGAACATGGTTAGAAAATGACATGGTGAAATCAAACACCACATCCAAACTGCGTGCGCATTCGTACGGCTAATAAGTGAGCCACTCTTCTGGACAGACGTATGCGAGTGGTTAGAGAGCAGGATTAGACGTGGAACTATCAAATGAAAGGAATAGTTGGGCTTCATTAGCATAAAACTGTAGTCAAGAGAGCAATCAGTAGGCTCTAGTAGTAAACCGATTGAATTAGCATAAACTATTTTACACGAAAAGACACAATAAACCACAAAATTTCTTAAAATCAATTTCTATGACACAGAGGCTCTATAATTATCTCTAATCTCAATCTCTATCTCGATCTCTGTGTCTCTATTTCTTCCTCTACCTTTAAGTGAAATAAATAAAACTTCGCGTTTACTGAAGAAATAAGCGAAACTATACGCGTCTAAATGAAAAAAATAAGTCAGCACAGAATACATATTGACATGAAAAGGGTTCGACTACAAGAAAACTGTGTAAAAGCAGTTGGTTGCAGGGTTGACTTAATATCGCAAGAAAGTTACGGTGCAACTCTTTATTTAAAATGGAAGCTAATAACTCGTTTCTATAAACAAGTGGCTGATATAGTGAATTCTGCATCAGTTTTTCTCAATTCACATTGCACATTATGATCCCACCCGGGATAATTTCACAAGTACAACCCTGATTCGGAACATTTTAAGTTCTTCGGCTTAATGTCCTGTTCCAAAATATTACGCTAAAATTCACAAAACACTAAAAATGCGTTCCTTATCAATGTAAATGTTTTCAGTTTCAGAGAGCTTTGCCCCATCTGACCTTCTGACTAAGGTTTTTATCCCTGGACTGCGGCTTCGCCCAAGATCCCTACTTGCTCCCTCCATTGTAAACTTAATCAGTATTACTAGTGGACTATGAATGTATATTATGGTATCACTTTGAAGCGACCATCCTGTAACGCCTTTTGCGAGTCTCTTGCTCAGAATGACTGATAGAGCACCCAAAAATCAGCGAATAAGTTTGAATAAACTGCATTGAGCAAAACAAGTGTATTGTTTTTTGCCGAAGTGGAATTTTTCTTGCTAATATGAGAACCGTCAAAGGTTTGGAAGTTCATGGAATGAGGCGAACGACAGCAGAAGGTGAGCTTTGGGTTGAACACTGTGTGGATCTACTCCAAAATGGATTTACTAATCCATTTCGAAGTAGTTTCACAGATTGTGCAACCCAAACCCACCTAAGTATGTCGACTAAATACATAATCATGCTAGTGCAACCTTTAAGAAAACCGATTTAAAATAGCAAATTCCATATAAAATGTCCCGAAGTTTTCCATTTCTTGGAGATCGTATGGGAATGAAATGGAAACTGGATAATTGTTATTCCAGATCAGCGGCAAAGCGATAATGCAGTGATCGATGCACATGGTAAGACTAAGAAAGATGAAACGATGAATAAAATGGCAAGAAATGTTTCCGAATCTGGACATCAAATTTCCTCTTCAACGCAATGTCCTTCAAAACGCTCAGAGAACGCTTCTGCAACTTTTGATACGCTTACCAAAGGAGGTCAGAACTATAAAGACCGCGAAATAAGTGACGTTACGTTCCCTAAAGCGATTGCAAACTACAAAGAAACGCTGGAGAATTTGAGAAACCAGATAATCCCTAACAAAATACGGACGAGGGACAAAAAACTTATGTCTTTGCTGAAGAAAGATGAAGCCGATGCGTTCCGTCAGCAGTTTGATCATATTAAACGCATCCGACCAGACAAATGGGAAACTACACAGTGGAACATCATTGAGCAATGCCATGAAAAGCTGGTTAAATTAGCATGTGCAGAAGCCGAGGGCGATCGTTTAGCAGCGATTGTATACCCAGCGAACAACATAATTGATGACTTGCTGAAGCAGATGGCAGTTATGGGTTTGTATAGCAGAACTACACAAATATTGGCGACTGTTGTACTGCAGAAGCCGTTAACTATAAGCCTACGGATTTTGAATTATAAGTTTTTGTTCATTATATTTTCCAAAGCCATGATTTACTTTATGACATATGTACGCTGATATGAAAAACCACACCTTTCACTATCATGCGTGGTTGTTATCGCTCCCACGGGTAGAATGTATACAGGAGAGGGGTACCACCATACCATGATAAGGTTGAAGGCTTCTGCGTCGCAAGGTAATTGGGGGACCCAGAGGCATTTGGAAGGGGGTTCGACTTTGTGGAGCTCTGCCCAATGACTTACACACTTCTTCCTCAAATCTCCGGAGAAATTTCACTGCTAAAAGTGTAGACATCTTTACTCACAAGTAATAGGTGGATGCAAACAGTAGTCAGTCAGACACAAGCACATGGCTAGAGATTCATGTAATATGTTCACAATAATCTTAATTTAAACACTAAGCACAACTAACACTGAATATTCTGAGCTGGACTAAGTATATCGACTAAGTATAAAATCCCTACAACCCTACAGACCCTACAACCCTAGGAGTTTTCTATATTCCTCTCAGAAAGATGGACTTAACTCCTTATACAAAAAGTGGATCGTATTAGGTTTAGCAAAAAATAAGTGAATAATGGGTAAAATTTAGCAAAATATAGCTGACGAAAGACGATGTAGAAAGTCCTTGGCCAAACAGCGACTCTCAGGATATATAAAAAGCTCTAAGAAAGTTTTTTGAAGTTACTTTATCACAAGCTATAATTTGTCTAATCTGGATTACTGGTATATTAATGATTGGATGATTAATTTTCTGTGCTAATAGAGGAAAATGCTCCACAAGGACTCCGCAACTTTGGCAACACTTGTTACTTTAATGTTGTGATTCAGTGCTTATGCCAAATACTGCCTCTTCTGAAAGAGTTATGTTCTAGAAATATATCAGAACAACCGCTAACTGAAGCATTTGTCGAATTTTGGAACCACAGATGTATATACTCACCTGAACAAAACGCAGCTTATTCTAATTTCTTTACGAAACTCTTTACATCTTCACCAAAGTTCAACAATTTCAGACAGCACGACAGCCATGACCTCTTGATCCATTTCCTTAATGATCTTCGATCAGAAGAAAGAATGCACATGGCACAAGGTTCTCGGTTAAGCATCGACCCAAGAACGATTTTAACAGCTGTTGACAAATTTTTTGGAGGTCATTTTATCACACTGTACACTTGTCTTAAATGCCATATACCCTACTTTGTATGCGAATCCCTTTTGGATATCTCCCTTCCGATCTGTATTCCACAACTGAAGCACTACAGAGAAGAAAGATCAGGAGGAAGAACCGGAGCAGGAAGAGATGATCCGATGTGGAGACAACAAGACTGCACTTCAACATCGGAAAGATGTAAGGACCTTAGTCATACTCATTGCAGTGACCAGTTCACGCGAACTTTCCTTGAAGCACTGAATGAAGAGCAAACAATTCCAACGGAGGAAGGAAAGGGATATCGCACGAGACAAGTGACACTTACCGAATGCCTGAGATTCTACACGGCGACTGAACGCATTCCAGACGGTTATCTGTGCTTGTTCTGTCAGGATGGAAACCAAGCTGCTGCAACAGTAACAGCGCAGACCATGCCACCTGCCATAAAGCGCACTTTGATATACAATCCACCTGCTATTCTCGTGCTTCACATGAAGAGGTTTGAACAGACGGCCACGGGCTTTACGAAGCGCAGTGACAGAGTGTCTTATGAAGAACTTCTGGACCTTGGACCGTATTGCAGCTCCGATTGCTTGCGAGTCGATCCAGAAGACAAGAATGTGTGGTATTCTCTGTTCGGTGTCGTCGTTCACATCGGTTCCTTAGCATCTGGCCATTATATCGCTTTCCTGAAGATCGGAGAATCTAATTCAGACGCTACAAAGATATTTCTGCAGAAATATTTTCTTGACCGCGATAAAGTCACAAATGAACTAAAGAACAAATTGGCCAACAGCTGTAAAAGAACGAATCGGAAAGTGGAGTGGCAGCCGAAACCAGCGACTGCTGGACGATGGATTTACATGAGTGATAGTTATACACGAGAAGCTACATCAAGCGAAGCTTTGAATCAAGAAGCTTTCATGCTGTTTTATGAAAGAATTGCGAAACGTGGTCAGTAAATTTCAAGCCCCTGTGTGAGGGAGCCTCCTTGAATGAAACTTGCGAACAATTTCACAACTTTTAATTTACGATTGATAGAATATGATATAATTGTAAAGCAAGTCGTGAAAAACTGCCAAGTCTAAGTCCAACGAAAGAACTTGGGGCTGAAATGGTTGCGTGTATTTTGTTTGAAAATGTCACAGAGTCGGTGAGAGAAAATTAAGACATGCGTATTCTTAAGTTGTTGCTGAACATTTGCTTCATTTTATTTAGTGCAATATTACACGAAAACATAACTAAGGACTGAGGAGCTTTAATTATAATCTGAAACATCACTTAGAGATTGCTTTTCTACTTCCATATCTAATCGACTTTATTAATAGAACCCTATTAGAACGAATTGCATATAGGGCCTATTAGATTAATTATGAATTTGTTCAAATACTATAGAGTACTGAATTACAGAAACTGCTTGACCGTGTTGTCTAATTAATAATTGAAGTATATTAAATTGGAAATTCGTTGTGGTGTGCGACATTTTTATATAAATCGTAGTTAATGCTCGCTTGTTTTTGCTTCATAAAGTATGGCTTTCAGCATGATCTGTTGATTAGCTAGACATGAGTGAGGAGACGTGTTACCTCTAAAAGTGATGACTATCATCTGGCCGTCCTTGCCGACACCATTATGTTGCTCTGTAGACTGTGCATATGGTGTGTGCTTGAAAGAACACTAACAATTGTTCACTCTAAAGGTCACCATATGAAAATAAAGGGGAGAGGCTAAAGATTTTAATTTGGTGGAGAAAATAATGTTGTAACCTCACAATTAATCAGCTATTTTTACTGCCACTAAGAGACTATGGACCTAACTCTATGCGAGGGTCCGTATCGAGAGCGCCATGTCACATCACAAGATACTCTTGCCGCATGAATATAGTTCTATTCTTAAGCAAGATCATCGACAGAGAAGGTAGGCTACAGCCCCTAATTGCAAATCTTGAGGCCAGGAGACCTTTAAGGCCCAAAATGTTTTGCAGACAGACCTCAATTTAGCCGCACAAAACTAAACAGGCCTTTGTATGTTGATGCTAACCGTTGACAGACTAAAAATATACATATAGATATTGGAATCTTCTGACCCTTAGTCCTTATGGGCCGGGTGCAATGGGTTTGGTGGTGTCTGAGTGGAATTCACTAGATTGCCTCGAATGGATTTGCCCTCACTGTCTCCTGGCCCTTTGTGCCAACATTCTTACTTTAGTGTTGGCCAATGAGTTTCACCCGTAAACTTTGGTAAGACACGAGTTGTTTTGAACCACGTCTTAGCTAAGAGATTTCACTTTGGATACACAAAGACAATATCATAACATTGAGTATACGAACATTGTCAAGAAGACCAAAAACCAAGGGTACAGAGGGTCAAGGCCACACATTGTGGACAGTAAAGTAGCCAGAATATGGATGAGGCTCAACTACAGTCATGAGTTTAATGAGCCAAAAGAGTCATGTATTTCCACTCACAAACTAGGCCAGAGCTGCGACGTGTTTTTGACCCCTCCATTTTAGCCTAAATTACAATTTAGATGCACAGAATATATGACATCAATTTTGTGATGTGTATAGGAGCCCGCCGCGTTAGATCAACCGGATATCCTAGAAGCTGCGGAAACAGGAAGACGAAAGGAGTTGATTTAGGCCTAAATGGAAATGCACGCGGTTTTCTATAGCGACGGTATGGTTTTGACTGTGTTCAATTTCAATAAATTTATCGGGTGAGTTCCTTGACCACCGCTGCCCGTTTGAATTGGTTTCATGCTATTTAAGGTTCCCGTGCTAGTCAGAGATTCAGTTATCTTAAATGTAGCATCGATCGGTAGAATCTACGGAATTCCAATTCATCGGTTCATTGACTGGCTATTAATAGGCCAAAGAATGAGTAATGTAAGGTAAGTCTGCTCATTGTTTTCTGATCAATCCTTTCCCTTAACTTCTCCAGTGACGTGAGTTCGTCATTCTCTGGCTCATGTATTTGCTTGTCTGTCTGTATCTTTCTGTCAGTCTCATTCTATCTCGCTATCACTCATACTAGTTCTAAGTTGTGTGGTCTGCTAACGTCATTGTTATAATTAACTCTTGATGAACTTTTCTTACTAATTTAATTTAGAAATTGCACAGTAAACTTAGACTCCATCCGGAAACTGACGGTCCTACACATACAAAACAGCCCCAGAAGTCTGTATTAAGTCCCAGGTATTGTCCAAATCTATAGGTGTGATAGACAATATACCACAGTCACTATACTTGTTTACTCGAATTTTTGAATTTATTTACGTCTATACTTTGGGAACAATATTTTCTACTCCAAATTGTTATTTCCTTACCGTGCTCAGGTCAAAATGTAAATCAATTCACTTCGGATTAGTTAGGCCTATAGAGCCATTACTCTTTTGGCAAATGCCAAAATTATTCACAGCAATTTCTTCCAGTTGACCAGAATGCGTTTAAATTTATCCCGCGGTTAGCACAAGATTTGCAGTCGAATAGCGCTAAATAAAGCTGGCTGTACACGTGACAGACGAACCAGATGTCAGAAGCCAACGATTTGAAAGCGAAAATGACCGATGGAATTAAACCAGGAAGTTCCCTCTTTCAGAAGAAGGCGATTGTTGACATAATAACTATTCAGCTCTTCTATATATGCTACAAGTACGTATGGTCGACTTACGTCTGGTCTGTGCGTAGACAGGGATCTTAGAAGCCATTTAATTTCGGATGCAAACACATTAAGTGAGCCGAGGTCTAGAATCTAAAACGAAAGCGCTGAACGCGAGGTTGGGCTAAAACGAAAACCAGTGTCCATCCTTCGAAAAGCCAAATCTTACTTCGTTCTGAACCAACTGAGACGACGCATAAGAAGACTGACAGATTAACAGGTGGTGGTAGGTTCATTTCTTCAATTCATCATAATCATTGTCTACAGTTGATCTGTTCGTTCTATTTTTCCACGCCAATTCTTTGTTGGCCTATTGTGTTTGCTCCTGCATGAGTTAGACTTGCTTTGCTCGAGTCCGTATTTTTACTGGTACAATCTCAAGAAAAGGTGGATGTCCACCTTTCAGGTATGACAAAAGTAAAGATGATTATGTCAATGAAACTGATGATAATAAAGACTCAACTGATTTATCAAGTACCCAAAGAAATAGCGCCACAGAACCTCTGCTATAGGCCCCTAAGTAGACTTATAGTCAAAGTCATTTATCCTCTAGAGCCCACATTAAGTGACGTCAGCGAAAGATAAAATCAAAAGCGAAAATACATGCTAAAATAAGCAAGAGAGTTTCTAGACGAATATAATCTCAGTGAAACTGTTAACTTTATTAGCAAGTAACTATAACTTTGCAGACTTTCTACTATTATCGCGAGCTCTTGACAGTTTTTGCTCCACGCTGACTTTGCAGGGCTGGCTTACGTGCATGTATGTAGGCCTATTTATTCTTAATCGTAATCGTAAATTCAAGATTTCTACAGCGCTCAAAGAAAGTTAAGTCGAGGGAAACAGCTTCTTCACACACATTCAGTTATGGTATATCGATAGGCTAATAAGATCAGATTCGATTACGGTTCAAGAGCCAAGAGTCAGACGCTGATAGTCAGACGGCTATGGTGGATGGTTTTTGGAATTGGAGCAGCGAGAGTTAAGGGGAAGAGAATGAATCAGGAAAGGATTTGTGAAATAGGAGTGTTTCCTGACTTCTTTCGTTCAGAGAGTAAAATCTCTGAATGTTATTTCTGTTTGCTTAAATTTTCCTTTTACTTTTCTTTACAACTGCGACAATGGAGAGAAAATTTGGTCTCTTAGAATATCTGGTGCAAGTGAAACCTTGGTGCAAGGCCTTCAACAAATGTTTAGACAAACTGCTCGTGTCAATGAGCTGCTCTGAATAGGCCATCTAAACTTTCTACAATGCAGATAGGAATTAGCGAGAATGGGTGTTTGATTGATTAAACACGATTGCAATTAATCTCGATTAATTGATTACACTTCTTGAAAATCTCACACTTCAAAAAGAGACAATCGTATTTAAGAATATGGCCCTAGATTACACTTCTTATGCTTGAAGAAAAGTCGACAGAAGGATCCCCAGACGAACATAGTCTGTTTCCAATAGCTTGGTGCCGAGCGGTGGTATTGTTCAGCGACTTAATCTTCGGGGCAGTTATGCCTTCTCCATCGCTCGTTGGTCCAGAATCGTCTAAATGATAAAGAGACGCACATTTAGTGTTGCGTATATTAATGAAACATGTACAACGTATTTACAGCGACCTTAACAATAGAACAACTTAAAAGTCCGTGATTCGCATCAGTCAATGAATACGCGTGGTCAACCCGTTTATAAGATGCTCGAGTTAGTTAAGCTTTCGTTCATCCGGGTGTTGCCCGCTTGTCCGTCGCTTTAGCGAATCCCTTTTTGTCTAACTACGCTTGCTTTACTTCTTTCATTCCTCTCTCATCATTCACCTTCACCTGTTAATTAGCCATCTCGGCCCCATCCACGTTCCAATCAGTCCGACCTTCATGTCTCCCTCTCTCCGTCTCCTTTTATGACAGGCATGTGCATATTAGTAATGCCGCTATTATTGGTAGTCCGGCCTACCAAATTAATAAGATAGCTCTAATAAGCTAAAACAAACAAATGTAGCTGAAATAAACTAGATTACAAAATTTATACTTATGTTTAAAACTAATGTCATCGTCGTCTTGGGCATAGATTCGCACCTCGAATTAAAATCTATCAATATATGCACCCAAACCATGCAGGCTAATATAATATCGAACGTACTTTAATGCATCTACTCAACAGCCTACAGTGTTACCAGTCCAACATCAGCGAAAGAGATCGATTTTAAGAGTTGATAGAAGGTTCACGTTACGTTGCTGGCCAGAAAAGCAAATGCAAATCTAGAGGGAAGCCTTTGCAGGAAGATGCATTTCCACCTCTGAAAATACAAGAAGATGCATTCGTCAAGTAAAGAACAGATATGACATCCAATGCTGTTGAAATATTAAAAGATATGTTTAACAACATCCTAAAACTACTGTAATGTAATGTATGTAATGTAATGTAACAAACACTTATATAGTGCTCTTCAATTACCTCTCAAAAGCGCTTTGTGTTTGTGCTATGAGGATATATTTCAGGAAGAAAGATTGTCTTCAGAGGAGATGGAAGAAGGCGATTATGTGCAAAATGTAGTAGAAAATGACATCGAGTATAACAACGAATACGCTGATCAGCCGAGCAGTCAGCTGCCATCTTGCTCAAACCCTGACGAAGAAACCAAAACAGATGTTCTAAGTTACTTGGAAAAAGATATGTCGACGCAAGGCCACAGCAGCGAAACAGTAACAAGTCAGCTGCCATCTTGCTCAAACCCTGACGAAGAAACCAAAACAGATGTTCTAAGTTACTTGGAAAAAGATATGTCGACGCAAGGCCACAGCAGCGAAACAGTAACAAGTCAGCTGCCATCTTGCTCAAACCCTGACGAAGAAACCAAAACAGATGTTCTAAGTTACTTGGAAAAAGATATGTCGACGCAAGGCCACAGCAGCGAAACAGTAACAAGTCAGCTGCCATCTTGCTCAAACCCTGACGAAGAAACCAAAACAGATGTTCTAAGTTACTTGAAAAAAGATATGTCGACGCAAGGCCACAGCAGCGAAACAGTAACAAGTCAGCTGCCATCTTGCTCAAACCCTGACGAAGAAACCAAAACAGATGTTCTAAGTTACTTGGAAAAAGATATGTCGACGCAAGGCCACAGCAGCGAAACAGTAACAAGTCAGCTGCCATCTTGCTCAAACCCTGACGAAGAAACCAAAACAGATGTTCTAAGTTACTTGGAAAAAGATATGACGACGCAAGGCCACAGCAGCGAAACAGTGACAAGTGACAGTGTCATATCGATTCTTTGTGAACATCAGAGTTCAACTATTGCGTCCTGTTTAGACTGCAAAGTTGACATTTGCACTCAGTGCTTGTCAACAACTCATAAACATCATCGAACCATTCGCCAAGATATCCTGATCCACTTCAAAGAAGAACTGAGCGCACTTGCTAGATGCGAAGAGGAAATTTCGAGGCAAATAGTACGATTTCAGAAAGGAGAAGAGGATATTAATGCAGCAGCAAAGGACATCAGCAGAAGAATACTACAGAAAGTATCAGAACTTACAGCTCAATTAGAAAGGGATGAGACGCTTTTACAGATGCGATTGGACTCACAAAAAAAAGAAAAGTTAATTGAAGTCGAAAACGTTAAGCAGAATGCGCAACGCTACCAGCAGAAAATAACAGCCATGAGAACGGAATTGAACGATATCCTTTCCAAGGGATCGGTCGAAGAAATTTGTAAAATACTAGAAAATCATGAGTCCATCAAATCTTTACTCCAAGAAAAAGACGTTTACATTCGACGACCAGATCCATCACTTGCCATTGAATTTCGAGATAAAGAGACGACGGACAACATTCTTGGAAAACTTGAAGGTTAGACATTTTAAGTCTTGATAAGCTACGAAAACTAAGCAGATTTAAACTGCAAAATTGTTTCTGTAATTGCATTTTTACAGCTCGGAAGAAAAAGTGCCTTCACTGACTATGTTGATGATGCACGAGTGACGCTCTCTATCTCTTAAATAGCAAACAGATCTTTTGCGAATTGGCATTTATGTGAACCTATTTATTTAAATGCAACAGCCGTGTTTGAATTACTGTATGCGCAACCTCAGATTTGCTCTCTGCTGGAAACTGCTTTTGAGTTCACACTAGACGGCAGAAATATCCCAGGATAACAAGGCTATGTGGAGGACAAAAAGGTCTATAAGAAAAACGATTAAGAAATTATTAGTGTCATAATTTATTTTACTCGATTTATGTTCAGAGCTAACAAAAGAGCGTCAAAGTGGAGCAGCACCTCGTTCCACTAGACCGAAAGTGCAAACACTAGAGAGCTACTTGAGATTGTTGACCGACCTGTACCGCCAGATTTCCGATGCAAGAAACGATGGCTCGAAAATAACAACGGTATTCAACAAGGAAGAGATCATTAGTATTCATGGTTCGGATTTCCTTGAGAATGTCCAACGTGAACTGGATTTAAGTGATGCCAATACGAGATGGGATGAAATGCAGACCATATATACGAGAATGGCGAGTTTGTTGTATGCAATAACAGGGCCAGATTCTGAAATGTCTTCTGACCAAATGGAAAGCCGTCTAATTGAAATCCGGTCGTGTATTACAAAACTATGGAATGCGATACAATTTCATATCCACTACAGGAGATCAGGTTAGCCATCTGGTCTTTTCGCTTTTTAAGCAGACGCACGTTTCTATCACTAAACAGTCACGTACAGATCACACCAATTCCAGATTATTTAAGCAGTAAAATATTATTATATACTGTATGATGTATAATTCTATATTTTCTCTGCAAACAGATTCTGTAAGTTCAGTTACTTCTACAATAAAAATACTATTCCGTCTTAAATTCAGTACACAGTTACTATAGCAGTGGAAACAAAAGGGAAAGTCCAACTGCACAAATCCAGTCAGTATCAAATATGCACAAATGCTTTGAAATTTGTCATAAAAACGTTGCACTACCTGGAAGATGGTTAAAGGTGTTAAAGCCACAGTTTGAGGAATCTATAAAAACTTATCAGCACCTTATCCAATACTTCATTCTCGTTAAATCGAAGACCTTCCAGAAACTGTAGATGCAAAAGTAAATATACATGGCTATAACAATAACATATATACACATAAGTGCATGTTGGCTAACAAATGTTGTTATTGATATGTTTACTTAGCAGAAGGCCTGGCACCAAAAGGACTTCAAAATCTCGGAAACACTTGCTATTTTAATTCAGTTATGCAATGCTTATTCCAAACGGTTCGTCTTTCTTTTGAACTGACCTTGAATCTGGAAAATGTCTTGAAAGGCTTCACTTTGAGCGAAGCATATGCTGAATTGGCGTCTAAATACAGCGAATTTAATGAGCGAGAAAGGGCTCTCAGAGCTCTGTATTACAAGTTTACGGAAGTAACACCGAGATTCAGTCATGGAAGACAGCACGATAGCCACGACCTACTGATTCACTTTCTTGACAGGTTCCGAGTAGAGGAAAGTAACGTCTGGAAATCACAGTCTGTTGGTCAAGAAACCCAAAAAATGCTGACAGCCGTTGATAGAATATTCGGAGGCCAGTTCATCACAGTCTACACTTGCCTCTCCTGCGAAGAACCTTATGCAATTCGTGAGCCTTTCCTGGACATTTCACTTCCACTTTGCACTTTGTCTGCAGATGAAAAGAAGACAACGGAACAAAGCAAAAACAAATCCACACTGTCATTCGGGCTTGTGAAGATTGCTGAATCAAAGATCAAGTCTCCATTGGATCAAACAAGTGAGCAACAGAATTCGTTAGGGACTTCTAGTGCAGAGTCGCAACAAAGACCAATTACTGATGCCAGAAACGATGCTGAAAACCATTCCAGCTCTGAAGTAAACCATCGTCCATCGCTAGCTGCCGATGACAACAGTAAAGCTTCCTGCAAAAGAGAAGTTATTAAGAAAATGTTAGAGCCACTTACCGTTGCATCCCCGGCGGAAGCTGAAGCTAAGCGTCTTCTATCTCTTTCCACGGTCTTTGATTTATTCAACAAAAGTCCGAATCCGAATGTCAGTGAGTGCTTGAAATACTTCACTAGAGCTGAAGAGATTGAAAACGAGTATCTCTGTCGAAAATGCCAGACACCAGGAAGTGATCAGCTGAGAATGACATCGGCCACAAAGAGGACCCTGATCTCCAGTCCACCCGCTGTCCTCGTTCTTCACCTGAAGAGATTCGAACAGACGCCAGCAGGATTCATAAAACGCGATGAAATGATTCCATACGAAGAACTGCTGGAATTAGGACCCTTCTGCAGCTGCAGTGCTCTGCGCATCGACCCCGAAGAGGAAAACGTCTGGTACTCTCTCTACGCTGTGGTCGTTCATTGTGGTTTCTTTCTATTCCAGGGTCACTACATCGCTTACGTCAAGCAAAGAGACTCCAGTGCTCAACTTGAGGACCACGTAATGGAGAAGTTCCTACAAAAGGACGGTGGCGAACGAGAAAAAGTTCCGAACGACAATGACGTCGCAACAATGGAGAAGAGGAAGAGAACCAAGAAGAGAAAGAAAGCAGAGCGTCCAAATGCGATTACTGGCCAGTGGTATTACATCAGCGATGAATCGGTGCGTACGTGTGATGCAAAGGTAGCTCTCGATCAGAAAGCCTTTATGTTGTTCTATGAGAGGATTCCAGGCAATGATCATTAAAACACTAGCTTCTAAACGGATTAGCTGCTATCTGCTCGACTGACTTAAATTACACCTTAACATGTAATTTCTTGTAAACAATTATCATTATTCAGAGGAGTTGCATGCAAAACAACAACTCGAACCGTCTAAAGACAGACCAGTGTAACAAATGCGATACACTCAACTGAGACACTCAGCTGACATCTCAAGGTTTTCGAGGTTGGAAACCTGGCCAAAACTTTTAGCTCAACCGTGAGACATATACATATTTTTATCCCCACCGAGAGACAGGTATCTGCCACTCCATTCATCTACGCGTCGAATCTGATCAACTATAGCTGATGTTTTAGGCGCCAAGAACAAAGTTCTATATTGCTGGCAAACTGATGAGCAGCCACTCGGAATGCTAATCGTTGTCAGACAAGTATCATGGAGATCATGCGCGTTATACAGAAACTATGATTTTTCATATTCTTGTTGTAGTTCTAACATTGATTATTTTTGTGTGTCAGATGTGACTAGTTTATTTAGCCATACGTTGCTTTGCTTAGTTGAACCTTAGAAGGCAGAAACTCTAAAGCAAGGTTTACCTAAAATGCAGTGGACCTAATTAACCGCCTAATTATTTGTTTATCAATTTTCTGTATAAATTATGTGTGCCGCTGACACTTGATGAGCTTTGTTTATTCAGGTTATAACATTGTTTTTTACCATAAAATAGTTTTTAAGAGTTTAAGAAGTCATTTTAAATATTTGCTTGATTACTAGGATTCATTTAAATTCACGGTCAAATTAAGCAGCATTAGTTCATGCAAAAATCAGGAACCTTAATAAAACAGCAAGTCTAAAAATGAAGAAACTTAAGAAGAGCGGATAAACGGGTGGTAGCTGCGAGACACTCCTGAGCAGTTGGTAAGTAAGAACAGAAAAGTCAAAACAAGAGCAAAAGATGGCTCCACGACCGATAGGTAAAAGCCAGATGGCTTTAAGGGCTCAAAGGCCGATGGCTTTGAGACCAAGAGCTAAAGCTCGTTGGCTTGTAGACCAAGAATTTAAAGCCGTAAAATCCCAGAGAAAGAACCTACAGCCCTGTGTGGCTCCGTAAGTTCAAAACCACGAGCTCAAAGCCAAATGGCTGCGCTCCAACTTTTGATAATTTTGCATCACAGTGATATATATATATATATATATATATATATATATATATATATATATATATATATATATATATATATATATATATATATATATATATATATATATATATATATATATATATATATATATATCTGACCCGCAGTGGAGTAGCTAGCCTTCCGAGGGCCCTTGTGCAAACCGAACTTTCTCTATTTTGCTTTACGTTAATGAGCAACCGGAGCTTGGCCCCTTGGGCGCCAGGCGGCCTCTGGCCTTGTGGGCCCTTATGCTTTGCACAACCTGAACAATCTATTGATAGCCTCTGCTGGCCAGCACATCTCTTTTGCTCCTTATTAAAAGGTGACCTGGTTGTACCTCCGTACCGTACTTCCATAGAACGACATTGAAGCTTTGGTCGTCGTCGGCCAGTCATTCTAGAACAGGCTGCCTAGCAATCCGTCAACTGAGATTCTCTGCTTCTATTCCGTTGGCGATTGAGGACGTCTTGCTGATTTTGTGTTGTTCCTTAGTGCGAACCTTTAAGTAGTTTATCCTTAAAGGCGCTATATAATGCGTCTATTAATACGATGAGTTCGGATACTCAATATGAAAGGAACATTCGTCTTCGCGAGTTCTGTCGCCGAGTCATGACCATAAACTTTAAATTATGTCTGATACCATTCAAGAACGAAGTCCGTGCCTCTGTTTAGGTAAATATAGGCATAGACTTCTAGATAATTAGCCACTGAACAGGCAGGCTGATAACGGGCTAGACGGGCCTATGCCAATGGTTTCTGTAGTGCTGCAGAATTAACATGCTACAAGTCCATTAAACATTGCATTAAATTGATTTTTTAGACTCAAAACATTGACCAGAGAACAGAGACAACTTTATATAGGACTTATTTAAAGCTAAGAACCATTTTAGTATAACATATTATAATAAAGCACTATGATATAGACGAAAAACATGCTGCGTGTGTATGCATACAAGTGTTTATGTATGTACAGCATATGTGCAACTATAGACCTTGAGTGTACGCATGGCCTTGCTTGTTTGGTTTAGTTCAATGATGTGAAGAACTAGACAGTTTGGCAATCTCTCTACGTTTTGCTGGCTGCTGAGACACTTGATTCGCTTCAGTACTCAGTTGTTTTATTGCATTTTTAGCAAAGCAGTTGAATAGACGTTGAACCAAGAGTAACTTCAGATCATGGCCTGTTGCACAGTAGTTCTCGCCGACAAGTGGTTGTCCACAATTACTAATGTCTGTCATAGCGATCGTTGGCATTCATGAGATTCACTAATCCATTTCGGAGTAGGTTCACAGAGTATGCAACCCAAAGCCCTCCTAAGTATGTCGACTAAATATATAATCATGCTAGTGTAACCTTTAAGAAAACCGATTTAAAATAGCAAATTCCATATAAAATGTTCAGAAGTTTTCCATTTCTTGGAGATCGTATGAGAATGAAATGGAAACTGGATAATTGTAATTCCAGATCAGCGGCAAAGCGATAATGCAGTGATCGATGCACATGGTAAGACTAAGAAAGATGAATAAAATGGCAAGAAATGTTTCCGAATCTGGACATCAAATTCCCTCTTCAACGCAATGTCCTTCAAAACGATCAGAGAACGCTTCTGCAACTTTTGATAGGCTTACCAAAGGAGGTCAGAACTATATAGACCGCGAAATAAGTGACGTTGCGTTCCCTAAAGCGTTTGCAAACTACAAAGAAACGCTGGAGAATTTGAGGAACCAGATAATCCCTAACAAAATACGGACGAAGGACAAAAAACCTACATCTTTACTGAAGAAAGATGAAGCCGATACGTTCCGTCAGCAGTTTGATCATATTAAACGCATCCTACCAGACAAATTGGAAACTATACAATGGAAAAGCATAGAACAATGCCATGAAAAGCTGGTCAAATTAGCATGTACAGGAGCCGATGGCGATCGTTTAGCAGCGATAGTATACCCAGCGAACGAAATAATTGATGACTTACTGAAGCAGGTGGCAGCTATGGGTTCGTATAGCAGTACAACACAAACAGTGGTGACTGTTATACTGCAGAAGCTGCAGATTTATTTTTAGTTTTAATTTTTAGTTCATTATGTTTTCCAAAGCCACGATTTACTTTAAGAACTATGATGAGAAGAAAAACACCTTTTACTGGAATGCGTGGCTCTTATCGTTTCCACGGGTAGAATGTGTACAGGAGAGGGCTACCATCATACCAGGATAAGGTCGACGGCTTCTGCGTCGCAAGGTAATTGGACGACCCAGAGTCAGTTGGTTGGGGTTTGATTTTTTGGAGCTCTACCCAACGGCCTACGCGCTTCTTCCTCGAATACCCGGAGAAAATTTCACTGCTAAAAGTGTAGGACATCTTTACTCACAATGCACACAGCAGTCACTCAGACACAAGCACCTGTCTAGAGATATATGTAATATGTTCACAATAATCTTAATTTAAACATTAAGCACAAGTAACACTCTGAATATTCTGAGCTGGACTAAGTATATCGACTAAGTATAAAATCCCTACAACCATACATACCCTACAACCCTAGGAGTTTTCTATATTCCTGTCAGAAATATATATTGTATAACATCTTACACAAAAAGTGGATCTTATTAGGTTTAACAAATACCTCAATAATGGGTAAAATTTAGCAAAATATAGCTGACGAAAGACGATGTAGAAAGTCCTCGGCCAAACAGCGACTCTCAGGATATATAAAAAGCTCTAAGAAAGTTTTTTGAAGTTACTTTATCACAAGCTATAATTTGTCTAATCTGGATGACTGGTACATTAATGATTGGATGATTAATTTTCTGTGCTAATAGAGGAAAATGCTCCACAAGGACTCCGCAACTTTGGCAACACTTGTTACTTTAATGTTGTGATTCAGTGCTTATGCCAAATACTGCCTCTTCTGAAAGAGTTATGTTCTAAAAATATATCAGAACAACCGCTAACTGAAGCATTTGTCGAATTTTGGAACCACAGATGTATATACTCACCTGAACAAAACGCAGCTTATTCTAATTTCTTTACGAAACTCTTTACATCTTCACCAAAGTTCAACAATTTCAGACAGCACGACAGCCATGACCTCTTGATCCATTTCCTTAATGATCTTCGATCAGAAGAAAGAATGCACATGGCACAAGGTTCTCGGTTAAGCATCGACCCAAGAACGATTTTAACAGCTGTTGACAAATTTTTTGGAGGTCATTTTATCACACTGTACACTTGTCTTAAATGCCATATACCCCACTTTGTATGCGAATCCCTTTTGGATATCTCCCTTCCGATCTGTATTCCACAACTGAAGCACTACAGAGAAGAAAGATCAGGAGGAAGAACCGGAGCAGGAAGAGATGATCCGATGTGGAGACAACAAGACTGCACTTCAACATCGGAAAGATGTAAGGACCTTAGTCATACTCATTGCAGTGACCAGTTCACGCGAACTTTCCTTGAAGCACTGAATGAAGAGCAAACAATTCCAACGGTTGAAGAAAGAGGATATCGCATGAGACCAGTGACACTTACCGAATGCCTGAGATTCTACACGGCGACTGAACGCATTCCAGACGGTTATCTGTGCTTGCTCTGTCAGGATGGAAATCAAGCTGCTGAAGCAGCCACCACACAAACCATGCCACCTACCTTGAGGCGCACCTTGATCTACAACCCACCTGCTATTCTCGTACTACACATGAAGAGGTTTGAACAGACGGCCACGGGCTTTACGAAGCGCAGTGGCAGAGTGACTTATGGAGAACTTCTGGACCTTGGACCGTATTGCAGCTCCGACTGCTTGCGAGTCGATCCAGAAGACAAGAATGTGTGGTATTCTCTGTTCGGTGTCGACGTTCACATAGGTTCCTTAGAGTCTGGCCATTACATCGCTTACCTGAAGATCGGAGAATTGAGTTCAGACGCTACAAAGATATTTCTGCAGAAACATTTTCTTGACCGCGAAAAAGTCGCAATTGAACAAAAGAACAAATTTGGAAATAGAAGTAAAAGAGCGGATCGGAGCGCGGAATGGCACCCAAAATCAGCTAGTGATGGACGGTGGATTTACATGAGTGATAGTTATACACGAGATGCTGCAATAAACGAGGCTTTGAATCAAGAAGCTTTCATGCTGTTTTATCAAAGAATTGCAAAACGTGGTCAGTAAATTTCAAGCCACTGTGGGCGTTGGGAGCGATCTTTCAACACCTTGAATAAAACTTACGTACAGTTTAACAACTTTTAGTATATGGTCGATAGCACATGATAAAATTGTAAAGCAAGTCGTGAAAACTGCCAAGTCTAAGTCCAACGAAAGAACTTGGAACTGAAATGGTTGCGTGTATTTTGTTTGAAAATGTCACAGAGTCGGTGACAGAAACATAAGACATGCGTATTCTTTTGCTGTTGCTCAACATTTGCTTCATTTTATTTAGAGCAACATTACACAAAACATAGGCCTAACTAAGGACTGAGGAGCTTTAATTATAATCTGAAACTTCACTTACAGACCGCTTTTTTACTTCCATATCTAATCGACTTTATTAATATTTATTAATATTATTATTTATTTATTAATATTAATATTTATTAATACGAATTCCATATAGTGCCTGTTAGATTAGTAATGAACTATTTGTTCAAATACCAAAGTCAGTGAGTTACAGAAACTGCTTAACTGTGTAGTCTAACCAATCATTTAAGTCTATTAAATTGGAAATTCATTCAATATTGTGCGATATTTTGATGTAAATCGTAGTAAATTCTCGCTTGTTTTTGTTTCATAAAGTATGACTTTCAGCATGATCTGCTGATTAGCTAGACATGAGTGAGGAGACGTGTCACCTCTAGAGGTGATGGCCATCATCTGGCCGTCCTTGCCGACGCCATTATGTTGTTCTGTAGACTGTGCATATGGTGTGTGTTTGAAAGCACACTAACAATTGTTCACTCTAAAGGTCACCGTACGAAAATCAAGGGGAGAGGCTAACAATTTTAATTTGGCGGGCAAAATAATGTTGTAACCTCACATTTAGAAAGCTACTTTAACTGCCACTAAGAGACCATGTACCTAACTCCATGCTAGGGTCCGTATCGAGGGTGCCATGTCACCTCACAGTATATTCTTGCCGCATGAATATAGATCTAATCTTAAGCAAGATCATCGACAGAGAAGGCAGGCTACGGCCCATAATTGCAAACCTTGAGGCCAGAGGACCTTTAAGGCCCAACATTTTTAGCAGACAGACCTCAATTTAGCCGCACAAAACTAAACAGCCCTTGGTATGTTGTTGCTAACCGTTGACAGACTAGGACAAGGCATCCTAAACAAAGGCTTAATTAAAGATATCATATTATAAAAAATATACATATAGATATTGGAATCTTCTGACCCTTAGCCCTTATGGGCCGGGTGCAATTGGTTTGGTGGTGTCTGAGTGGAATTCACTAGATTGCCTCGAATGGATTTGCCCTCACTGTCTCCTGGCCCTTTGTGCCAACATTCTTACTTTAGTGTTGGCCAATGAGTTTCACCCGTAAACTTTGGTAAGACACGAGTTGTTTTGAACCACGTCTTAGCTAAGAGATTTCACTTTGGATACACAAAGACAATATCATAACATTGAGTATACGAACATTGTCAAGAAGACCAAAAACCAAGGGTACAGAGGGTCAAGGCCACACATTGTGGACAGTAAAGTAGCCAGAATATGGATGAGGCTCAACTACAGTCATGAGTTTAATGAGCCAAAAGAGTCATGTATTTCCACTCACAAACTAGGCCAGAGCTGCGACGTGTTTTTGACCCCTCCATTTTAGCCTAAATTACAATTTAGATGCACAGAATATATGACATCAATTTTGTGATGTGTATAGGAGCCCGCCGCGTTAGATCAACCGGATATCCTAGAAGCTGCGGAAACAGGAAGACGAAAGGAGTTGATTTAGGCCTAAATGGAAATGCACGCGGTTTTCTATAGCGACGGTATGGTTTTGACTGTGTTCAATTTCAATAAATTTATCGGGTGAGTTCCTTGACCACCGCTGCCCGTTTGAATTGGTTTCATGCTATTTAAGATTCCCGTGCTAGTCAGAGATTCAGTTATCTTAAATGTAGCATCGATCGGTAGAATCTACGGAATTCCAATTCATCGGTTCATTGACTGGCTATTAATAGGCCAAAGAATGAGTAATGTAAGGTAAGTCTGCTCATTGTTTTCTGATCAATCCTTTCCCTTAACTTCTCCAGTGACGTGAGTTCGTCATTCTCTGGCTCATGTATTTGCTTGTCTGTCTGTATCTTTCTGTCAGTCTCATTCTATCTCGCTATCACTCATACTAGTTCTAAGTTGTGTGGTCTGCTAACGTCATTGTTATAATTAACTCTTGATGAACTTTTCTTACTAATTTAATTTAGAAATTGCACAGTAAACTTAGACTCCATCCGGAAACTGACGGTCCTACACATACAAAACAGCCCCAGAAGTCTGTATTAAGTCCCAGGTATTGTCCAAATCTATAGGTGTGATAGACAATATACCACAGTCACTATACTTGTTTACTCGAATTTTTGAATTTATTTACGTCTATACTTTGGGAACAATATTTTCTACTCCAAATTGTTATTTCCTTACCGTGCTCAGGTCAAAATGTAAATCAATTCACTTCGGATTAGTTAGGCCTATAGAGCCATTACTCACAGCAAAATTATTCACAGCAATTTCTTCCAGTTGACCAGAATGCGTTTAAATTTATCCCGCGGTTAGCACAAGATTTGCAGTCGAATAGCGCTAAATAAAGCTGGCTGTACATGTGACAGACGAACCAGATGTCAGAGGTCAACAATCTGAAAATGAAAATGAACGACGGAATGAAACAGGAAGTTCCCCACGTTCAGAAGAAGGTGATCGTTGACTGAATAATTTCTAAGCCCATCGTTTTTACACAAAATATTACGTGTGCTACAGGTAGGCCTACTTGAAGTCGACTGGCCTGGTCTATGAGAGTAGGTAGGGGATCTTAGAAGCCATCTATTTTTGGATCCAACACGCATTAAGTATCTACACCGAAAGTGCTGAAGATGAGTTTGGGCTAAAACGAAAATCAAACTGCTGATTCTTCTCAGCCATTTAAGTGATACGTGTTCGAAGACAGACCAATCAACAACTAGTGGTAGGTACATTTGTTCAACTCATAATCATCATACGTGTTATGTTGTTCGTTGCGGCTGCTATAGTTCCTCGCCAGTTCTTTGTGTTTCGTTGGATGCTACTGACAGATTTAGATTTGCATTTGCTCAAGTAAGTGCTTTTACTGATACGGTTTCAAGAACAGGAGAGTAGATGATAAAAATAAAACCATGATGATTATGATGGTAACGACGACGATGATGATGATGAGGACGACGATGTTGATAGTCTAATCTAATCAAACGACTACCATAGCGTCGTTATCATAATGTTCAAGGCGTCAATCGATGATCGCTTCAAGTGACGCTGAGCAGTTGTTAGTGAAAGACTTACTCCAAATCCCTGCACAATAACCATCTGAGTGGAGGACCCGTATTCTCCAATCGAACCCGTACTCTCCGCATTACAGGCCGAGCGCTCCAACCAATCGGCCAGCGTGTCTGACGAAGTTACCCATAGTGAAGGTGATTACGAGTACGTAGATTAGTCAATTACCTGAAGCGCAGCAAAATATCTGCTTCAAGTAGACTTGTAGTAAAGTCATTCAGTCTATCAATCTACTGACTGACGGATTGAGCGACGGATGAAACCAAAAGCAAAAATGCAAGACAAAAAGCCAGCGCCACCTAGCGCCATAAGACCCAAAGAGCTTATCAGGGGAACATTATTTCATTGAAACCGTTCGGAGTGACATATGTTCTGTTTCTGAGACAGGTAGGTCCAGTTGTGTAAACACGTAACTAAATTTGCGGATTTCTCCTCAATGTCAAGAGCAGTTACTCTTCAGCGTTGACCTGAAGGTGGTTGTCTTAGGTAGCCTACATGTACAGACGAGCAGAGTGAAAAATTCATATGTTATTTCCATTCATGAGGTTTGCTTAAGTTTTGCTTTTACTTTTGCTTAAAATCGTCAATTCTGAGGGAACATTTCGCCTGTAAGAAACCCTGATTAAAGTCCTTCATCTCGCGTTTATGCAAATTTTGAAGTGAATAGCGTTGCTCATATAAACGAGTTGCCGACGTTAACTATCAGGCAGTTCTAATCGTTTTTTCCATGCAGGTATGAATTTATGAGCCTTGATTAATTATTTGAGTTTATTATTTAATTATTGATTAACTTCTTGAGTATAAAGAAGCCGCTCTTATCTAAGATGACGGCCTTAGATTACTCTTCTCATACATTACGTCCTGTTATGCCCCTATTCTGATACATATCTACTCGGAAGTGCCAATACTTCTCAGATCTTTTACTGCTGAGACACATAACCACCACAATATTGGAAAGTATTGCCGCTTAAATTCAGATATCTACTAGGCTACCTGTGTCATTTCAGTTGTATAGCCGCTGATACTTATACTAAAATTGTGAAACGTTTCAAATTTATGGTCTCAACAGGTTGGATTGCAAATTGAAAATTGGACGCTTCATTCGCCTTCATATGTTGTGTTCCTGAGAGATAATTTCTAGGCCTGCCTCTGGTGAAAATAACGATTGTTGAACATTAGCACAAGACGTATATTAATCAGCGTTCAAAATCTTCGCCGATATATTCCAGGAAAAGAAAATAATGTCTTCAGAGCGGAAGGAACCACAAAAATTTCTTCAGAGATAACGGAACCAGATAAAATGTCTTCAGAGATGATGGAATCAGATAAAATGTCTTCAGAGATAACGGAACCAGATAAAATGTCTTCTGAGATGATGGAACCAGATAAAATGTCTTCAGAGATAACGGAACCAGATAAAATGTCTTCAGAGATAACGGAACCAGATAAAAATTATTGTCTTTAGAGATGAAAGAATCAGATAAAATGTCTTAAGAGATAACGGAACTAGATATAACGTCTTCAGAGCTGATGGAACCAGATAAAATGTCTACAAAACCGGCGGTAGGAGAAGGTGATGTGCAAGATTTTGACGAAAAATGCATCGACTGTGATGTCTGCAAGCCTAACCCTGATGAGCAGACCACTCATTCATCAACTGCTTCAAAACGTTGCCAAGAATGCGAACATAACTTATGCAGTCGATGCATCAAAGACCATCGCAGGCAGAAAATGCTCAAGAATCATCATATCGTGGACATTCCGTGTCAGTTACAAGAAGATGCCACAGGGTCTAGGCATTTAAAAGCGCCAAGTGGCTTCGTGGAACCGACTTCTTTTGACGACCGTGATTCAGCTAATGTTTCCTGTGTAGATACCGCTGCCTGTTTGTTAACAAGTCATGCACAGCGTCGAATCAGTGGACCACGTATTCGGGCTCAGTTGGAAAAAGAACGAGACAGAGCTTCCTTATATGAAATGGAAATTTCAAATCAAATAGATCAACTTCTGAAAGGACAGGAGGACATTAAGACGGAAGCAGAGAAAAGCAAAGAAAGAATACTAAAGAGACACGCGGAATACGTCGCTCGATTAGAAAGCGATAGGAAGTCTCTGCTGGATCAACTGGACTCAGTAACAGCTGCTAAATCAATTGAAATTTTAAGCCAAAAACAAGAAGCGCAAAGCTATTTAAAGAAATTAACAGACCGCAGGACGTACTTAGAAGAGATCCTTGAAAGAGGATCTGTCGAAGCGAACGACGAGTCCAACGCATCCTATGACCTACTTTTACACATTTACATTCAGCGATCCATTCCATCGCTTGACATTTCATTCCAAGAGTTTTTCCCTTGGGATGAAGCGATAAACCTTCTTGGAAGACTGGAAGGCAAGAATTTTCTAAAAACGCAAGCACTTTCAGACTAAGCAGCTTTACATTTTCTACTTAGGCTTCAGTTTTAGCTTTGATTTAAAATAAATTAGAAAAAATCACTAGCCTGTTGGCAAGTGCCTAACACCGAGCAAAATGGTTCCTCGCGTCTCAACTGAGACATGGATAAAGAATGCGCCGATGATTTTCCATTTCCTAATTGTAGGCTCTAAATTTACTTCACATGTGGCCGCAGGTTTTTCCAGGGTATAGCACCAGCACGATATCGATCGTATGTGGCGCAGCATATCGATCGTATAGACCTGTGGAGGTCTATACGATCGATATGACATGATACCACGTTCGCAGGCCCATTGAAGGTCGACCCCGGTTAGCAGTTGAATGTTAGCTGTCCGTGGAATACCACGCCACTTAGTGCTCACTCAGTCTCCCATCCTTATGGACTCAGTAAATGAGTACCAATGTTTGTTTGAAGGTTAAATTGCTGTGGTCGTGTTTGCGCGTCAGCCAAACGATCCTTCGACCTTTGGTTAAAGCTTCTAATAAGTTTCTGTAAAGCATATGTTACTTTTGCCTTTTCATGTGGAAGACAATAAATTAGATCAGGTGGCGTAAAGTGCTTCCTGAAACTAATCAGTCAGATAATTTGTTTCATGCACCTTTAGAGCAAAACAACATTTCAAAATTACAGACGGAGCCAGCAGTGTATAGCTACAAGAAATTTTTGAGCAGCGTACACGGGCAGATCGCAGACGCAAGGGAAAGTCACTGGAAAGTGACTATACCTTATAAGGAAGAAATCGAGAAACTTCATGATCCGGATTTTCTTCAGCGTGTCAGAGATAAACTGGGCTTTAGTAAAACCGAAAGAAAATGGGAGGACTTGCAGATGAACCACGTGAAAATGGCAAGTTTGTTGTTTGAGCTGACACGACCAACTTCTGAATCGTCCTCTAAGGAACGGGAAAGCCTTTTGACTGAACTCCAGTCGAATATTACAAAACTGTGGAATACGATACAGTTTCATATTCGCTACAGGAATTCAGGTTAGCCATCTAGTCTTTCGCTTTTTGGGCAGACGCATGTCTATTACAAAACAGACGTTATTTGAAGTCGTTCACAGATCATCTGAAGACATGCAGTCAGATAAATTGAAGAGCATTAAAATTATTTATAGTAACAAAACATATAGATGGAAATATAGGACTAGATATTATCCATAAGTTTTGCAAGAATCGAAACTGTCTTATATTCATACTGAGGTAGAGTTTTCTACTGGTTTAATTCAGTACTTTTCTTCTTCACCTGACAAAAGCTCTCTCCTAGATATCATTCGCACATCTCTCCTAAAAGAATGTTTTGATGTTCTGGGTCCAACCATTACATCTACTATCAGTTTCTCATTGCGTGAGGGATCCATCCCATCTGCTTTTGTTCATGCCATAGATCATCCTCTGCTAAAGACCTTCTCTCGATCCAAGTGACCTGTCTAATTAGAGATCCATCTCAACTTTGAATTTTATATCTAAAATTCTTGAACGGGTAGTTTTGAATCGTATGCAAGCTCACCTTTCTTCCAATCCACTAATCTCTCCATTTCAGTCTGCATACCGCAAGTTTCATTCAACAGAATCTGCCCTGCTTGCTGTTAATAACGACATCATGTGCTCCTTGGATAAGGGTAAGGTGACAGCACTTGTTCTTCTTGATTTGTCTGCAGCTTTTGACACTGTGAACTATTCTCTCCTTTTGCATCGTCTCCAGCATTGGTTTGGGATTTCTGGTCCTGCCCTACATTGATTTGCTACTTATCTCAGCCCACGCCTCATTCAGTATATTTAAATGGATATTGTTCATCTATTGCTTTGTTGGCCTGTGGTGTTCCGCAGGGTTCTGTACTTGGTCCTCTCTTGTTTACATTATACACCACACCTCTAGGTACACTGCTAGACAATTACTCACTGGGATATCATTTCTATGCAGATGATACCCAAATCTACATTTCATTTGACAGTTTATCTTGTCACTCGTCTCCGCAGCTGTTGTCTGATGCCTTTGAAGAGCTGCGGTCTTGGATGGCGGTTAATAAACTCCTCCTTATCTCTTCGAGGACTGAATTTCTACTACTTGGCACTCCACAGCAACTTAAGAAGTTTGAATGGCTTAAATCCTTACAGCTGGGGACTCACTTATTGAGTTGACTGCTGCTGCTCGTTACTTTAGAGTTGTTTTTGATTCTACCATGCCTCTCACAAACTATTTAAATGGTATTTGTGAGTCATCGTACATGTATATTCGTGACATACGCAGAATTAGGCATTATGCCCCATGTCTTCTAGAATATCCTTAGCTAACGCATTGGTCTCCAGTCGCCTTGACTACTGTAACTCAATTCTTGTTGGTATCACAAAGTTAAACATGCAGAAACTACTGTCCTTAAATCTTTGCATTGGCTTCCTCTTCAGCAAAGGATTTGTTTCAAATTGGGACTTACAGTTTATAAAACATTGAGCTATGGCCAACCACAATACTTAAAAATTTAAAATCAGTCCTTATTCCCCGGTGTTACCATTATTCTGCAAGGTCCACTGATTGCCTTTCTCTGGTCATACCTTGGACTAGAACTGCTCTCGATGAACATGCTTTTCCGGTTGCTGGACCTAAATTCTGGAACTTTCTCCCTGTGTCTGTTCGTTCCGCTCAGTCGCTTCTGTCATTTTGTTCTCAACTTAAAACTTACCTGTTTCAAATTGCTTATCCATCGTAGACTGCCTCTCTGTCTTGTGGACTGACCTTCTGGATATTGACCTGATTGTGGCTTGGTTTTGGTGCACCATCGGTTGATGCCTTGTGCATTAGACACCGGCGCATTAGAAGTTTCTATTTATTACTATTATTATTACTACTACTACTGCTATTACTACTATTACTGCTACTACTACTACTATTATTATTATTATTATTATAGTTTTGTTACATCGACGCCTTTCAGGTCTTAATTGGTATATTGTTATACAAATCTTAATTATATTGCATTTTTAAAGCTAATTGGTGTAACCTGTTTATGTTTTTTACTTAGAAAAAGGTATGATGCCAAAGGGACTTAAAAATCATGGAAACACCTGCTACTTTAACTCAGTTATACAGTGCTTATTTCAAACGGTTCTTCTTCCTTTTGAACTGACTTTAAAACTATACGGTCTGGGAAATGTCTTAAAAGACTTCACTTTGAGCGAAGCATGTATGGAATTGGCTTCCAAATACGGCGAATCTGAACAGCGACAAACAGCTCTCTTAACCTTGCATAAGACGTTTACGAGTGTAACACCAAGATTCAGTGATCGAAGACAACATGACAGCCATGATCTACTGATTCATTTTCTTGATACGTTGCGAGTAGAAGAAAGTAACGTCTGGCTGTCACCGTCTGTTGTTGGTCGTGAGACTCAAAAAATGCTGACAGCCGTTGATAGGATATTCGGAGGGCAATTCATCACAGTCTACACTTGCCACTCCTGCCAAGAACCTTATGCAATTCGTGAGCCTTTCCTGGACATTTCGCTTCCACTTTGCACTTTGTCTGCAGCCGAAAAGAAGCCGAAGCAACGCAAAGGCAAATCCAAGTGCACAACATCAACTGAGTCTTCATCGGACCAAACAAGTGAACAACAGAAATCATTAGGAATTTCTGATGCGGAATCACAACAGAGACCGTTAACTGATGACATAGATGATGCGGACTACCACTCCAGCTCTGAAATAAACCACTTTTCATTGCCATCTGTCGATAACAACAGTAAAGCTTCTTCCAAAAGAGAAGTCATTAAGAAAATGCTACTTACCGTTGAGCCTAATACGGAAGCTAAAGCTAAGAGTTTTCTACCTCGCCAGTTCTTTGGAGTCTTCAACAAAACTCCGAATCCAAATGTCAGTCAGTGTTTGAAATACTTTACTAGAGCTGAAGAGATTGAAAACGAGTATCTCTGTCGACAATGCCAGATACAAGGAAGTGAACAGCCTACAATGACATCGGCCACAAAGCGGACTCTGATCTCCAGTCCACCCGCTGTCCTCGTTCTTCACCTGAAGAGATTCGAACAGACCCAAATAGGATTCGTAAAACGCGATGAAATGATTCCCTACGAAGAACTGTTGGACTTAGGACCCGTCTGCAGCTGCAGTGCTCTGCGCATCGACCCGGAAGAGGAAAACGTCTGGTACTCTCTCTACGCTGTGGTCGTTCATAGTGGTTTCTTTCTATCCCATGGTCACTACATCGCTTACGTCAAACAAAGGAATTCCAGTGCTCAACTTGAGGACCAGGTAATGGATAAGTTCCTACAGAAGAAGTGTGGCGAACGAGAACCAGTTCCGAATGACAGTGATATGGAAACAATGGATAAAAGGAAGAGAATCGAGAAGAGAAAGAAAGCAGAGCGTCCAGATCCGATTACTGGCCAATGGTATTATATCAGCGACGAAATGGTCCGTCCGTGTGATGCAAAGGTAGCTCTCGATCAAAAAGCCTTTTTGTTGTTCTATGAGAGGATTCAAGGCATTGATCGTAAAAACACTGGCGCCTGAATGGATCGGCGGCTGACATGCAGACAATTAAAGCTTAACATGTAATTATAGCTCAACATGTAATTTCTTGTAAGTAATGCTCATTATTCAGATGAGTTGCGAGCAGAAGCGACAACTCAAAAGTTCAGACAGACGGACAGACCTGTGAAACAAGTGCGATACACTCATCCGAAACACTCAGCTGACATCTCAAGGTCTTTGAAGTCGGAAACCTGGCCAAATTTTTAACTCAACCGTGAGACAGGTATCTGCCACTTCATTCATCTACATCTCGTATCTGACCAACTATAGCTGATGTTAGGCGCCACGGACAGAAGTTCTATATTGCTGGCAAACTGATGAGCAGTCACTCGGAATGCTAATCGTTGGACGAGTTTGATGAAGATCATGCGCGCTATACTGGAACTATGCTTTTTCGTAGTTCTAAATTTGATTATTTTTGTATATGTCAGCTGTGACTAGTTTATTTAGCCGTACTTTGCTTTGCACAGTTGAACCTTTGAAAGCCGAAACTCTAAAACAGGGTTTATCTAAAATGCAGTCGACCTAATTAACCGCTTAATTGTTTATCGATTGTGTGTAACAGTTGACGAGCGTTGTTTATTCACGTTGTAACATTGCTTTTTACTATAAAATAGTTTTTAAGAATTTAAAAAGTCATTTTGAATATGTGCATCTTTACTAGGATTCGCTTAAATTCGAGGTCAAATTAAGCAGCATTAGTTCTTGCAAAAATAAGAAACCTTAATAAAACAGCAGGTCTAAAAATGAAGAAAATCAGAAGAGTGGATAGTGGTAGCTGCGAAACACTCCTGAACAGTTGGTAAGTAAGAGCAGAAAAGTCAAAACAAGAGCCCACGACAAACAGGTAAAAGCCAGATGTCTTTAAGAGCTCAAAGCCCGATGGCTTTGAGACCAAGCGCTAAAGCTCGACCAAGAATTTAAACCCGTAGAATCTCAGACCAAGAACTTTCAGCCCTGTGTGTCTCAGAGACCATGAACTCAAAGCCAGATGGTTGCGCTCCAACTTTTGATAATTTTGTATCACAATCATATCTTACCCTGCACATCTCTTCGCCCCGTATTAAAAGGTGACCCTGTCATAATACCAGCGTCCCGTACTTCCACAAGACGACATAGAAGCTTTGGTCCTAGTCGACCCGTCATTCTAGAACAGGCTGCCTAGCACCTGAGCTTCTCTGTTTGCTTCTATTCCGTTGGCGATTGGGGAACGTCTTGCTGATTTTGTGTTGTCCGTTAGTGCGAACCTCTAAGTAGTTTCTCTACAAAGGCACTATATAATGCGTCGTTATGACTAGGGTGAGTTTAGATACTGACTGTGAAATGAACATTCGCCTTCATGAGTTCCATCCCCGAATCAGAGGCCTAACCATAAACTTTTAATTATGCCTGATACCATTCAAGATCAATGTCCATGCCTCTATTCAGATAAACATAGGTCAGTTCTTATAGCCTATCAGCCATTCGTCTAGTACCATATAATATTATCGGTTGAGCTATTAATAGCAACCACGTGATAGGCCTATATCGATGGACCTAAGTGAGGCCACCAGCGCGCAACTGGTGAAGTCAAAGTGAAAATGCAAGAAGACAAGGGAAACGAAAACAAAGACAAGCAGATTCCGTTTGGCAACTGAGCAGCGAAGGACGACTGCATTCGTCGTCAGTCTGTTTGATCGGACGTTTTCCGGTAAGAAACTCCTGCATTTTTCTGATAGAGCTATAACATTACGCTTTCTGTAGACTTTGTGTGTCAATCGTCTTAGTTTTTCTCTCGACTGAATTTCCCATCGTCATGAATTGCTATTGAAGAGCACAGACTCCATGATTTCTTCAATCAAATAGAAAATGCAAACGGATATTCTGGCTGTCACATCCAAAGCCAGCTACAGTTTATCCGCTGGCTCTTTACAGCTCATGAGCTGTGGCTAATAGGCTTGTTAATAATCTTATTCATAAGCTCATTATCCTAAGCAGGCTTTTTCTGGCGCGATGATTAAATGCCCTAAAGAAGAGTTTTTCAAAAATTTGCTCTTTGATTTAAAAGCCGACTTTGGCTAATTTGTTTTGTCTAATTTTGCACTTTTAATATTTTACATTACATTAAAAGGGAAAAATTAGGCACAACAAATTAACCGGAGTTGGCTTTTAAATTAAAGTGTAACTTTGTGAAAAACTCTTCTTTAAGGCTGCCATTTACTCAGTTGGATTTCAGTGAGTCTCATTTGCTGCCATAATCGTAGGACTGAATGTAGGGCTAGGGTTGTGGTACCTTTACCGCAAGGCTAATGTCCCGATCGAGTGTTAAACTAGCAATACAGCTGGCGTTCTAAGCAAGCAACATTTTCTCGACCATAGTGAAGAGGACGTGGGTCTCATTGGGACATATGAAAGCCTAAAATGCGACTGAATCTTGTTGTTGTAGAGGAGACGGGAATAGAGTCAGTTCACGATGGCGACTTCAGGACGTGTGAGCCACGCGGAGGCTGAGGGCCAAGCGAAGGGTCTTCGCAACCTAGGAAACACCTGCTACTTCAACGCAGTGATGCAATGTCTTCTGAGAACAGATCTTCTTCTGGAGGAAATCAAGCTTCTACACCAACAGCAGCAGCAGCAGATGCAGGAGGGGAGTTTTGGGTTGCCACTGACTGAGGCGTTACTTCATTTTGCCAAGGACGGACAACAAACAGAGGCAGAACTTAAACAGTTTCTCAACGCTTTCCAAGGCCAGTCGACGAAGTTCAGCGTCGGCAGACAACACGACAGCCACGACTTCCTCATCCACTTCCTCAACGACCTGAGAGACGAAGAGAAGAGATTCGCCGCTTCTACTTCTGCACCGGATCCCATAAGCAAATGCCTGACGTTCGTCGACAAGGTCTTCGGAGGACATCTGGTGACTGACTACACTTGTAAGTCGTGCAGTGATCTGCATCGCTCCTGTGAACCTCTACTCACCATTTCTCTGCCAGTCGTCCGCTCAAAGAAGGAGCGCCACCTAGGAGACATCTGCAGAATTGATGAACTGAGGCGCCAGATCGAAGCCACTTCAAGGCCTCTCGCTGTTTCGAATAAAACAACTCCACGTAAATTCCACCGCATAAAGACCTCTGTGAACCGATCCTTCAGACATTTCACGAGATTCGAGGAGATTCGGGATGAATACCTGTGCCATAAATGCCAGCGGCCTGGAGGCTCCGTAGAACCGCATCTGACAACGGCCATTAAACGAACCCTGATCTACAATCCTCCGGCCGTCCTCATTCTCCACATGAAGAGATTCGAACAGGTTGCAGGAAGATTTCGTAAACGCGACGACAAAATCCGATACAAGGAACTTCTCGATCTCGGACCATATTGTATGGCCACCTGCAAGCGAGTCAGTCTGCAGGATCAGAGCGTCTGGTATTCACTGTTCGGTGTCATAGTTCACAGTGGTTCATTGAAGCGAGGTCACTATGTCGCCTATGTCAAGGAAGGGCGGGCTAGCGTTCAAGATACAAAGACTTTCCTGCAGACGTCTTATGTGGATCGAGATACTGAACCGTCGAAGGAAATCGTTGAGCAAAGACGGCCGACGAAAGACCAAGAACCTCCAAATCCACCGTCTGGACGATGGTTCTACATAAGCGATAACTATGTCCGTCGTCTGGCAAACTCAAAGGAAGCTCTGAATAAAGAAGCCTATCTGCTCTTCTATGAAAGAATTAGATCGCCTCTGAAGACAGATGAGAAGACGACATCAGTGATTTCCCATGCTTTCTGAACCCGGTGGCACAAAACACTACTTGGAAAACAGACGATGGACTTCTTTTGCCGAAAGATGACTTTCATAAATTAGATAGCATAACACAACTTCAGTTTTAAAGAGATTCAAGGGACTTTTCACCCGTATTAAAAACCACTTCACTGTACCCTCCCTCCTCAACAGACAATTTCTCCTCTTACAGTTTCCTCTCAGCGGCATAGTTATATCTACTGAGACAATATCATCCTCAGGGACATTCAACCCGTCTACAGCTCTTGTGCTGAAGAATTTCCGCCCTGAAGATCCTGTCAGTTTGCTAGTTAACTTGATGCACTTGCCATCTCTGACTTTTTCGCATCTGCTTTTGTCTCATTTGATTTCAAAGCCAGACATAGACATAATTGTAGGCACAACTATTCGCATCAGTAGATCATTTCAACCCAATTTCTCTATACATAGCGTTTTGTTTACATGAAAGACTAAATCACTCTGACACAAACTGAACTTCATTGATCTTCTTAAAAAGTTGGCCTGCAGACAGATACTGAGTGTTTTTTTTTGGCTGAGAACTTCCTGTAATAACTTTCCTGAAGGTATTCAGATCGAGTTCCCTCTCATCTCATTTCGGCTGAAGAATGGTCTGTATTTCAATAATACGGAGCCCCTTCACCTCACTGATCGACTCGCGTAGTGTCGTTTTCCTTCAGAGGGGAAAGCGTTGCCAGCAGGACCCAGCTAATCCAGGAAGTAGGCTTATCCAAGCCAAATATAGGCTTATAGCCTCCACGGCGTCTCTTTTACTTGATGTATAGTACTATACGCTGAAGGTTGCGGTCATTTTGGTCGTTTTTTGCTGATCACGTGATTTCGACGGATTTTTCGTCTGAACGCGGAATTTGCTCCATAATTCTTGTATGTTCGGACTTCTACTATATGTATGTGTCTCGACACATACATACATGCATACATACATACATGCATACATACATACACGTTACTGAAGCCTCGGGGATATTGGATCGGTCCACCTATTTAGAGGATGGATAGGTTCTCACCTGGACAATTTCAATCCCCAGCTCTAGCTACAGGTCTACGTATATATCGTCTGTAGCTGGACATCTAGGATTCGTATGAGCGATAAGAGTTGTTGAAGTGGCGTCAGCCGTCAACCACGGAGAGGTTCTCCGACCAATCAGCCGGTTAGCGACGAATACATGCGCTGCACAGACCTGGTGGCTCGAAAGAGACCGGAATGCTGTGTTTTCTCTTCTCTCCCTTCTGCGAGGACCTGCTGGATGGTGAGGTCACCGTGTGCTGCGGATTTCTTCTGACCCTGGGTCTTTGAACGCGGTGTCAACTGTCAAGTCTGGATGGGAATTCATCGGTTGGGCTTCGATATTTGCATGAGGAGCCACTTTTGAATTATGTAGTCATCTGAGCACCGTTTGCTTACTGATGAACTTCTTGTTCTTAATGACTTTGGCTTCGTTTAGGCTTAATAGGAAGCGCTTTTGTGAGGTATAAACAGGACCTAAAAGTAAGTGTCCAATAACTAACAATATTATAGCGCTATATAAAACACTGGATGATTGAACCTCGTAGGTCTATTAACCGTGGAACAGAAATAGACTTAGTAGTTTTACTTTTGGATTCGCCGAAAAAGAAAGCTGAAATCAGTCATCAACTTTCCACTTTTCTAACTTTGAATAAATTTAAAGTGATTTTCTGAAAACCTTCCTGATAATTCGAGAATAGTAAGATTGCAGTCAGTTAAGAACGACCGATTGGACTACTTGTTAATCACACGATACAATTTGCCATCTGTATACCAGTCCTTCGAAGCAAACACACACGCTGTCCGTCCGTTCGTCCGTCCGTCCGTCTAGTCTGTCAAGGGATTCAAAATGGTCTCGTTATATCACACGTCGTGATGTGATGGCGAATCGAATCAGTGAGTAAGATAGTCGACTGATTCGTCTGGGAATATTGGACGAGAAATAAACTTACTTTTGATTCTGTTGCACGGATTGTGTTTACACAGAGCGCCAGTTAATGAACATAATCATTGCAATTAAATCAGTCGAATTTGGTTTCATGATCTATTCCGTTTCTTGCCAACTGAAGACTCGTTTATCTGCAATTGATTTGTCCAATTGAATATTTTATGGGCTGTGGTGTAAGTGGCTTAGTAGAGACGTAAATGTGGATAAATAGGCCTAATTCAACTCCTAGTTGGTCGGTTGGAAAAGTTCTGCCTTAGTAACTGATTGCGTTGGTCTTCTGGAATTTCCAACAGATAAAATTCCATCGTAGCCTAATATTTGCGTAAAACCACAGCTCAGAGTGAATTCGGCTAAACCACTTTTCGAGAAATAACCAGAGGGTTACACGTGATATTGAGGTATGGTTAACCACGTAAATTCAGTCGAGGTATGGTTAATCACGTCATTTCAGTCGACTTTGTTTCCTCTGAGCAAAAAAGAGAAAGAGATGAATGTTATCGTTGGACGACCAATTGAGAGACATCAGAAAGGCGTTTAAAAGATTGTGTAGGCCTATCCATGGTTTCTAAGCGTTGTGGCTGTGTTGGCAGCCGATTTTAAGAACCGCTTAGCAGCCAGGCAGATAGCATCGATTGCCATTGGCCATTCGCCTAGCTGCTCACGTATACACCGACGTCGGTCTTCCTATAGTTTCTTCATTAACAACCTGCGGAAAGAGATTTAAAAGACCTTATTATCTTTCAAGCAGCTGCATCGATCCACTTTCCACGCTCTTGCCTAGTGCTTTCTTCCCAATTGACCCAAGGGTCAAGTTCAGGTCAAGGTAAAAGCCTTTCACCCTACAACAAGGCAGCATAACCATTGGCGCTTGTGTAGACATAGCAGTTATTCGTAAATGGTTGAATGCTACATCTGCGTCAGATGCATCGCTGGCATTCTATTCCCTGACAGCTTCGTTTGTTGGTCGCAGGTTGGGCCAAAAGCGACTCAATGGGGGCGGGAGAAGGTCTTGTGGGTCGACAGAACCCGGCTGTCAGTCAGTTGGACTAATGTTCGAGTCTTTGTCTCCATGTCTTGAAATACGAGGCTTCACTGAACGAAGACATCCAGTCTCTCAACAGTAAACTCTTCGCTTTCTGCGTTTCTTAATTTACACAGGAAATGTGCAGAATATATGTTCATCACTGAATGCCTCGAATGCACCACCGAGAAATCTTCGTCGTCTATCGTGGTATCATGACTCAAAGGTTTCGAAGTTTTAATAGCAGTAACCTATAAATGCGTACATCGTATGAATATATGATGCTTAAGAATTACTTATATTCTCAAAAGGCCCAGACAGACAGACAGACAGAAGAGTTGCTAATGGAGCCAGAGATCCGATTCGACTCCCGTGATATTGTTTCCTTTATGAACGAGTACATGTAGGTCACAATAGCCGTGGATGTCTTTGTAGCTCTACGTTACGCTAACACATTAGAATAAAGGTTCTCGTCGAGTATATGGGGAATCTCACCTACGCTGGAGAAAGAGGCAGAGACAGACAGACAGACAGACAGACAGACAGACAGCGATAGAGCATGTGCTAACCCTCTTCAAGCCCCTCTCTTGCTTCTAATAATTAATACATCTAAAGCGCAGCAATAGTCGTCGTTGTCCCTCGAGAGACGAAGCAAATGAAGTGACGACGACGCAGAGATCGCGACCCTCCAAAGCGCCAACAATAGACCTTAGAGAACAAAAGCATCGATGACGCTGAACAATGACTATATAGCTACCGAGAGTAGAATTTGTTTAGCGCCATTTGAACATTTCTAGAATGAGCTCTAATCTTGGCTATTAGCAGATATAAGAGGTGTGCATTAAGGACTGATCGACATCATATACTTGTCTATTATGAAGGCATCTATGTGTAGATAAACATGAATTCACAATAATGCACCTATTGTATATCGTCGCCAAGAGGTTCTTATCCATTACCAGTTGTCTTTCTATAGAAGTTGTCTTCTAATACATATACATATTTATGTATATAGACCTGGTACACAAATTTCTTCTTCTTCCCCCTTTTCTGTAAACAAAAGACGCGCCATCATTTGTGCTCCATGCATCCACTGTGCTCCTTCGAGACACCGACTCACAGAAGTGCTACCAGCGACCAAACAGCAGAGAAAGAAAACAATTAACTGCGTTAAAGAAGGAAGTAACGTGTAATCGATTTCTTGCATGAAGTCTCCTATTTTGCGTCTCTGCACGTCTCAGTCTTTCTGTCTGTCTCTGTCTCTATCTGTCTCTGTCTCTATCTGTCTCTTCGTCTGTCTATCTCTGTTTCTTTCTGCCAGTTCCTCTACTAGGCATTGGAGAGCCGCCATCTGGCTGTCATGGCAACCAAACGTTGTTCAGACTTCGTATATAAGAAGACTCTCGGTCTTCGTCAGCGACTGTAGTTCGCCATTCGCCATTCAATAAAACTTATGGCGTTCTGTATTAAGTCATATATATTACATTAGGCCTAGGCCAAGGCCTAGATAATAGGCCCATGTAGGGCTAGAGATACGCCTAATGTAACTCTGCTCATGGACTGTATAGAGAAATGCCTAGAGACCGACATATCGATGCCTATCTGCAAGAAAAGGCTTCGTCGGGTGGGACTGAATTCCGTGTAGATGACGGAAATTGAGGGAATGCCTTTGGGAGAAAACTGATTCCTGTATAGGTGTCTATTCACTGGTGACAGTCGGCGACGAAAGATGCAACCATCGTCACTCATTCGGCTGCTGCTGCTGTTACCATGGCGCTCATTAGAGCGACGCCGAATTCAGCCGGCGTATAAGTGAACGAGATTTGGAAGGAAGTTGACAGAAGATCAGTTGCATCATCATCATCCTGTGTCGTTGGCTGCGGCTGCTGAGTTTGCCATCTGATCAACATCTTCTTATCTTCGCTCTCACGATTCCTCAGGTAACCGAAATTAATTACTCAGTCTATTAATTCAGTTATCGGTAGAAACAGAATCATAATTAGAATTTTGATTGATAAACCATCTGCGCTCCCAGACTCAGCTCTACGCACAAACACATACATCAGAGAGGAGACTAAAGTTTTATGACTTGCTTTGGGTAAAGAAGTTCCTCAGCCGAGAGTTCCTATCGACATCTGATGTTTCTTAATCTGTTTATTCTTCCAATCAGCAGCGAATTGTTCGAATTCCTATTCCACGTCTAAATATCTGATTTCTTTAGATTTATGTAGCGCCCACTGTAACTGGCAACAGACGAGAGTTGCGCTGAAGACTTGGTTGAAATCACTATATTTAGCAGCGACCATCTCAAATAAAGATTCAGTTCGCAGTTTCTGCTTCTTCCACTTTGTCTCCTCAACAGATGCACAGAGAACCCTGATGGAAATGAAGCCCTGGACTTCGAGATTCCACTTCGTACAAAAAGACCCCATAAAGAAAAAGACCTTCTATAGGAGAAGAAGAAGCCGCATATGAAAGACCTCGCATGCAAAACGTCTGACCAGAGGCGGCGGCTCTAGGGAAGACGGCGCAGAATCGAACGCCGGTCAGTTGTAGATCTTCTGAATGATTTGTTCTGCTGTGACTTTTCTGCTGCATTGAATGTGAAACTTGATCTGTTGACTCATTAGACGATGTCAGCCGAACTCTCCTTCTTCACAACAGCAAATGAGTCGATGATGCCCTGGAACGACTCCTCCTCCTCCACTGAATCCTCCTCGGAATCCAACTCCTCCTTCTCCTCCTCTTCATCCTCCTCGCGTCCTTCCAGTGGTGTCGTCATCAATCGAGGCAATCGCTTGACGCATATCTTCATCGGATTCGTCATTGCCATTGGAATAATCGGAGCTGTGCTCAACGGCCTCGTCCTTCGAGTCCTTCTGATGCCACAGCTGCGCCGGCACAAGATCAACCTCTTCATCATCAACCAGATCCTCATCGATTCTGCATCCTCCATTTTCCTCGTTGTCACCTACATCGTCAAGTTCACTACCGAGTCGCTCTACTTTGAAGGCGGATCTGGCTTCGCTATTTGCGTCGTCTTCATCAGCGATCTACTCATCTTCATCCTGCAGGCAGGGTCCGTCGCCAACCTCGTACTGATCGCCATCGAAAGATACCTGAAGATTGTCCACCACATCTTCCACTCCATGTACATCAAGCGCTGGATGTTCTACGTCGGAATCGCCTTCACCTGGATCGATGGAATTCTGCTAGACAGTCTGACTCCATCCACGTCGCGGATCATTGACGGTCAGTGCTTCTACTTCTACTTCTGGCCGTCCTTGAAATTCCAGCAGTCCTACATCCTGTTCGTTAACTGCTACCAGTTCTTCCTTCCTCTTTGCTTCTTCGTCTATTGCTACGGATGTATCCTCTACTTCGTTCGAAAGAGGTCGCGAGCCTTGGCTGACGGCCTAGGCCCCGCCTCCAGTCACCACCCGGCCAATCAGATCCAGATGATGACGCAGCAAAGACAGATGAACGTCATCACGACAATGATTGTCATCTCAGTCGTCTTCGCTTTTACCTGGTTTCCCAACCAAGTCTGGATCTTTCTCTACGTCACCAAGTATACCTACGCGGAAAACAAAGCCTTTAACTACGTCACGGTTTTCCTCATCTTTCTCAACGTCTGCCTCAATCCCTTCATCTATGCCGTCAAGCATAGGGCTGTCAATCAAAACCTTAAGGC
This sequence comes from Norana najaformis, assembly GCA_964023275.1. Taxonomy (NCBI): domain Eukaryota; kingdom Metazoa; phylum Annelida; class Clitellata; order Crassiclitellata; family Hormogastridae; genus Norana; species Norana najaformis. The sequence continues at coordinate 2,013,077 of OZ029920.1, read as the reverse complement.
GTGGTTGTACCGAAAGACCTCGCCCAATCAAGTTCAAGATATGAATGTTCTGAATCAGCCATAACTGCAAGGCGTGGCTTCATAAACCCTCAGCCAATAGGCAGCCTATTTACGAATGAAATCAACCAGTCAGCAACTTAAAGCTTTGCTGCATAAGAAACCGACAAATCAGCAGCTGAATGAGAAATCAGCCAATCACCTTACTGCATGCATAAAAACGAGCATTTTGGGTAGGACCTCGTTTTTGATTGGGATGAAACCGGAAGTCATCGACTATCACGGCAAAAAAGAAAAAAAAACGTTGTCTGTGTCGTTCGCTGTCTGTGACAATTTTAGTTGAAACCGTTTGCATTTTTACATTTTATCTTAACTGAATTTCTGGAGTCAGTTTCTCCGAACTGCATGTTTGCGAGTTATGACGCCTGAGTTTGAGGCTGGGATTAGATACAAACTGAATCATTCTTAAGCTAATTTGTAAGCTAATTCGTAAGGTAATTAGTCCAATTTAAACTGTATAGTAGTAGAATAGATACTCAGAGATGATTTTTCTTGTATTTAGTTCAATAAAAACCATTAGAACGAATGACTTTAACGTTTATCCGGCTACTAAAAACCCAAGCTAAACAGCGCAAATAGCAGCAGCAGCAGCAGCAGTAGCATCAGAAGAACAAGAAGCCGCAGGGGGGATGGACTATTTAGGCTGACGTGGTCGTTTCAGCTGAATCCCAGATGGTTTTCCAAATGAACGAGAATATTCGATCCGTAATAATTCTTAGAATCAAAGAATTTGCCTCTTAAGCGACTAAATGTTGTCGAAGCAATTACTCTGTCTTGATGCGCGGTGGGTTCCATCTGTTGACAACTACTGATAATATGTGGATAGCTAAAGCTCTAAAGCTGAATGTTAATATGTAACCAGCGACAACATCCAGAGGAACTAGGTGATGATGATTGCAGACAGCCACCGCCGACCAACGCCCCTCCGTCTAAGGCTCCCGCACAGAGTCTTGCAGCGGTGCATGGTCGACCCGATGAAGACTGTGGTCATTCGGGTGTTAGACGTATTGGATGTGCCAATGCTGGTTGGCGGATCCTTTGTATTTATATGAGATGAGAAAGGCACCGTCTTCCTTGTCGTCTTTCTTGATGTCCAGGCATTCGCCGAGGCCGTTCACGATCTTCTTGCCGTCGACGATTGCCCAGTGACCTCTCGGGTCATCCGAAAACGGCTTCGTCGTCAGCTTATCACCCAACTCTACATCACAGACAGACACAAGATCCGATAAACACCCGACAGACGGAAGGACGGACAGACAGATGGACAGACAGACAGATGGACAGACAGACAGAGATGGACGGACGAACAGAAAGAAAGAAAAGAAAGACATCACCACTACCACCGTCATACTCATCCTCATCAATCGTCGGATCGTCACCTGTTGATGATGCTATGGACTGTCTGTGTCTCTCTTTCTGCCTGCCTGTCTCTGTTCCGCTCATTTTGTCTTTCTACATTTCACCTGTCGATTTAATGACTTTAGCGAGAGAAAAAAACTAAATTAATCCATGCACTTCAGTTGGTGCTATAGAAGTCAAAAGACTTTACAGAACGTGATCAGACTAACAATTCAAAATGAGAAAAGGATTAGGGTTACGAGAGTCACGAGACAGTAGAGAACGGACACTGAAGTGACCTGAGTTTTGGAAGACGAAGTTGTTGAGGGCGGAGCGTATGAAGCCCTTTGCGTCCAGGAACCACATCTGGTTCTTCTTCGGTGGATCAACCTTCGACCACATGACGATCTTCGTGTCTGATAGCTCACTGGCCGCCTGAAGGTCGAGGACTTTTTCATTCAGTTCACTGACGATGTAGAAATGGCGTCTGTTGACAGTTGGACAGAAGGCCATTCGCTCGATTATCCAATTATTAAGATTAAATAGCCAAGAGGATTAACTAATTAAACGGATTGTCTAATTTAAAAGATGACATAATTGCAGGGCTTGCAGTTAATGACTTCGACCGGCGCTCTGAAGAGAGGTACTGAGCAGAAACAGTTATACTGATCGGGTGCATTCAGAAGACATCTTGCAAAGACAGGTTTGGCCGTGTGACTTAATGTCAGTCTGTCATCTTAAAGACAGTAGCTATATAAATGCTCTGAATGAATGAATGAATGAGTTAATAGAGCATAGAATATTATGATAACAAAGGGAAAAGAAGAGAAAAAAGTTTGTCGATTGCAGCCAGAGAGCCAAAGGCAGTCGGACTGGAGATGTTTGTCCTGCAGCAGCCGTCAGCATCCAATCACAAACAACAAACGATATCTCAGTTATTGTTCAGCATCAAGATGACCCACTGTAACAGTCCAGTCTCCTCGGTTCGTCTTTCTCTTAATGTGGGTGCCTATGTGCATGTGTGCGTGTGTGTGTGCATGTGCGTGTGAGACATCCTCGATGGACCAGTGAGCCCCCCCCCCCCCCGTGCAAAGACATAATCTGCTCATAATGACAATGTGTCTACATAAAGATTTCATCTAATAATTATAATTATAATAATTATTATCTATCTTGCTTAGTAATTGCAGGGTAGACAACATATGTGTGTTTAGGCTGAATAGGCGACGGTGACTTGTGGCTGGCTACCTGGGTTCGGACGGCGCCTGGTGGATTCCCGTGTAGCCTCCGACGAATTCAAAGTCCCAGAGCTGATTGTCTCCTCCGTTGAACTCATACGATCCGATCTGAGCTCCGGCTTTCTTGCTCTTCCCTGAATCAACAAAACATGAATCTGTCAACAACCATCATTTTAGCCACAAAAATAACAATCGAGTGGCGTCGCAAGATGTCGCTACCTAATACGACTAATCTCTATTTAGAGGAATCTAAGAATACAGCTCTAGTCACTTTGTGCAAAAGGGCAAATTTTGTGGTTAACAACTCGGCTTCTCTTACATCCGGCTGAAATGACCGCGATATTCCAGCCGAATAATCGCATTTTGAAAAGTTCTTCTATCATTGTCAGTAAAGGTGCTGCTGACGATGATGATGATGAAGAAGAAGAAGAAGAAGATGATGATGATGATGGCGTTCACTAGGAAAACGACAACGAAAAGATGACTTAATGGATGATGATAATGATGATGATGATGACGACAACGACGACGATGATGACAACGAGGATACCACAATGGAAGGCAGGGGCGGTGGTGGTAGCGGTGGTGGTGAAGAGTAGCTTCTTTCTTACCAAAGATGTCGAGGACGATCTTTGGCTTTGCACGGTTTCTGATCTGGTGTTCATGGCGTTCCCATTGCTGGTTCACGTCTCCCGGCTGATACGGCTTCACAACCAACTGATCACCTGAACAACACAGATACACACACAGACACATACACAGACACAGACATACATCCAGGCTACACAGGAGAAGCAAATACACGGGCCACGCCAAGAGAAAGAAAGAAAGAATTAAGGAAGGAAGGAAGCAAGCAAGCAAGACAGGAAGGAAGAAAGGAAGAAAGGAAGGAAGAAATGAATAAAGGAAGGAAGGAAATGAAAGAAGGAAGGAAGGAAGGAAAGGAAAGAAAGAAAAGAAGAAAAGAAAGAAAGAAAGAAATAGACACAAATGCATCTCACACATTTTTTATTCTTCTCTGTCAACTCTGTGTACTTGGTCCGTCCGTCCGTCCGTCTGTTTTGGAAAATATGCAGAGGAAAGGCGAAGGAAATCGGGAGGCCTGGATAGAATTGACTGCATGGCATCGACTGGATAGATAATATTAAAATGGCCACGAAGAACAGATGAGAGGACCAGCAGATCACAGAAATCGAAAAATGGACGCACATTGAAACTGGAAACGTTCTTCGACAGATGGAATTTTACCGCACGACAGGAAAAGTTTTTCTTTGGATTGACTGACGATTGAGGAGAAGCTCCAAGTCATTAACTTTGCTCAAGACTTTTAGCAGAGAAATTTAACTTCACAGTGGAGCGAAGGAAGGTCGCAACTGAGACGGGGAGACGGGTGAGGTTGAGGACGAGGGGAAGGAAGCAAGGCAGCAGTAGAGGAGAGAAGAAAGGAAGGATGGATGGAAGAAGGAATATAATATAGTTAATTACAGTGGAAGGAAGGTAGTTAGGAGCTAAGTGCAGGTCGGAATCGTAATTCAAATGCCATCAAGCGTCAGCGATGACATTCATCAAGATGGCTACGTAGAACATGCTTTTAAGTCCACGAAACGATTTCTTTTCTTCAGACATGCGATGCCACGAGGCACTGGATGGAAGTACAGCACAAGCAAATTCCATGCGATATCCTGACTTCAGGAAACAACACTTTTAAGTCATTGGCGACAGTCACGAGACGCAGAGTCGATGATTTATAGAATTACACAGACGCGACTGATTTGTGGAATTGTATGGACGATATATTCTTTGTAGACCGGTGTATAAGAACATCAGCGCTTTCTCAATATAAAAGTTATGCTATTAGGCCTACTTTAAAAGGTCAGTTTCTTGTTTCGAAGACAACACCCGATGAGTTCTAATTCTACTGATGCTTGAAATTTTCCTTTAAAAGTAGCTTTATGGCTTTTGAACGAAACTCTGGCCTTTTGGGGAAGGTGGGACAGAGGCCACAAACTGCTAGACACGACATGTCTTCTGGCGTCTTTAAGATTGTTCGGCCAGTTCAAAGAACAGGCAATCGACACGAAAACATGTGGACAGAAGTAGAGGAGGAGGAGGACGAGGAGGAAACCGAAGAAGAGGAGGAGGTGATGTCGTAAGAAAAGTGGAAGAGCAGATGTGTTAGCGGGAGAATAAAGAAGAGGACATGGAAAAAGAGTAGAAAGCATTAAAACAGATGGATATGCAGAGGACGCATTTTCCGGGGTGGGGCACGGTGGGTGGCATACTGGGTAGAGCGCTCGGCTTAAAACGCAGAAAGTATGGGTTCGAGCCTCTTCCCTTGAGACGGTGACTGTTTAGGAACTTTAAGCAAGTCCTTCATTCACAATTGTTAGGCACCATCGATTGGTGCTAAGTCATTAGATGCTAGAACTTAATAAATGCAGAAATAATAATAATGAATAATTTACGTAAGAAGGGCCCAGCTGTACATATGCATTGCTCTGTAACGGAAAAAAGAACTCAGGAAAGCAGATAGGCAGGCAAGCATCAACGAACACACAGACAGACAGACAGACAGACAGACAAACAAACACGTACAGTACACCTCTTCAAATCTTTCCTCCTCTTACGACAACAGTTATTTTTCGGTGCCTCGTATAGCACGATTAACTGTGATGAGGCCTCGTGTGCTGAGATAATGGCGCTAAAAAATATAGCACCTGCAGTGGATCAGGTCGTTCTAAGTCTGACTGTCTCTCTGACTGTCTGTCTGACTGTCTGTCTGTCTGTCTGTCTGTCTGCGTCTGTCTGTCTGTCGATACTAATAGCTTCGACGCTGTGGCTGGAACCGATCGATTAAATTTAGATCGAATGGAGATTAGATTAAATTACCTTCGACGTCGAGACAGAAGTGGCTGAGCTTGGATCGTATGGTCTTCGTGACTGGGTCGTCGTACCACAGTTGGTTGTCCTTTCCATGCTTCTTCCACGGAATGACCTTCGTTCCAGGCGAAGTATTCGACTTCTCGACGTCCAACACCAGTTCACTCAGACGACTCTTGATCAGGTAACACTACAACAACAACAAAAGCATAACAACAAGAGCGACAACAAGAAGAAGAGCAACAGTAACGACTGTTACGCACACACAGGCACACATACACTTGTCGGGACATCAGCTATCTCCATATGCAACATTATTATTTGCAGTGACAACTAAGCCTTTAAATCATTGCCTGACGGCGCTATCTAAACTTCCTACCACGTGGTGCTAGTAGGTGGCACAACAGCCGAGTATCGAGCGACAGTCGACCAAGAGAACAGCAGACAGGCAGACAGACCCAGACAGACACAGACAGACAAAGTGAAGCTTCATGCGTTGGTGGAAGATGTTACATCTGTAGCGGAAAGCAGACAGAAGACACAAAGACAGGTGAAGACGAAAGGAACCCAGACTCACCCCAGACATCTTCTGTCGATGATCCGAAGCACTGAAACCAAACAAAAAAGAGCCTTTCATCAAACCTATCAGACATCGATCAGTCATCGATAGAGGGCAACAGTCATTCGATAGTGGAGCTTAATAAACGCAGAAATAACAACCCTTTGCCTATCGATTTTGTTTTGACTAAGCGCCTGTGAATAAGCTGGTCCCCGTGACGTGGCTTTCGCTGTGCGCTGTAGAAATCTCGGGATTACGAATACGAATAATAATTCTTCCTCGTGTTTAGAATCGCCCTGCACTCATCATTGACCCCGTCTGCACTTTCGACATCTTTCTGTGTCGCGTCTGAGACTTGCAGCCTTGAATTTCACAAGAGTTTCTTCGTAAAACCTTGACATTGCATTTCAGTGAATCACCACAGTATAGATGAAATGCACACCAAGATTTCATATGCTTTGCTGCGGATATACAGAGTAAGCGAGGAAAACCAGTGCACAGCAACTAATGAATAGGCAGAACAACTGGTGAATGTGCAGAGCAACTGATGAATATGCAAAGCAGCTGATGAATATGCAGAGGAACTGGTGAATATATAGAGCAACTTATGAATATGCAGAGCAACTGATGAATGTGCGAAGCAACTGATGAATGTGCAGAGCAACTGATGAATGTGCAAACCAACTGATGAATGTGCAGAGCAACTGATGAATGTGCGAAGCAACTGATGAATGTGCAGAGCAACTGATGAATATGCAGATCAATGGATTCATAAAATCACCCGCATCGTATATAAACCATAAAGCTGTCTCAGAAGAAGCTCATTAACTCTTTCCGTCCTTCATTAATTCACTTCGCCTCTGGCAGAGAAACTTCGTCACAAGAAGAAACGGTTGATGGCGGATTATAGTAGAACATAATAAGAGACAGTAGAAGCGGGATGTCCGAGGAAAGCAGCTTTCACCAGAAACTCCCATCGTCTGCAAGCGCCACAGAGCATCATCAGTTCTTAGAGAGAGAAAGAGAAACCCCGTTCCACCTCAGCTGCAGCAACCCTTGTCTACCGTCGTTTCCCATCAATTTGGACCAGCAGCCAAACAGCGGCACCGATTCCTAATTTCTAACGGACGTGGCTGGTCAGTCAGTTGACCATTCTACGCTCACCTGTTCTTCTAGAAACTGACCTTTTGATAGAAGACTCGAGGTAGAGTGGAAAAGCAGCAGCAGCGGCAGCTGAACACGAGAGCCACTCCTCACCAGCCGAGACAACAACACCAGACACAAGCAGACGGACGATCCAACTTAAATAGGACGCAGCCAATATAACTACAGCTGCTGCTGCTGCTGCATTTACCAACCGCCTCCGGTCTCTATAGCATCCACCATCTTCAACAGCCTACACGAGGCCTCCCTTCTCCTCCTCCTCCTTCTCCTCCTCCTCCTCATACTACTTTTTCTACTCCTCCTCAATCACCTCCTCCATAGACCAGTGCGCTCGCTCGCTATTCAACAAAACTCAATACAATATATATATAATATATTTAGACGTATGAATACATAATATTATGTGTATATATATATATGACTCAGGTACAACGTTGGAGAAGCGGCTGCTGCACAGTGGCCTGAGTGATGGCTGTGCGAGCTGCATAAGCAAACAGAAACACTCGCATCCCTCCTTCCCTCCATCGCCAATTTTGTCTGTGTCTGTCTGTCTGTCTGTCTGTCTGTCTGTCTGTCTGTGTCTGTCTGTATGTCTGTCTGTCTGAACAGCTAGGCCTAAGGCGTCCGATTGGCTGCATACCATATATGCTGCAGACAGCGATCGTTTACCGTATTTTCCAGTTTTCAGGCTCTGTTCAGAATCACGTGCAGAGCGAGAGGTGACTCGATCGAATTGTCCCTGCAGTAACTATGGACTTTGTTAGGTTTATTAGCTGAGGAATTAGGATGAAGTCATTATACGAACCCTCTCCCTCCCCTGCTGAGATTTCCTCTCGTTTTTCACTTCAAATTATAAACCAATTTGACAACGTCTCTACCACAGTTTTTTCCGTTTTTCTCCGTTTTTCTCCTTTATCGTTGCAACTTTTAGATGACCATCTACCATGGTGGTTTGTTCAGGGGAGGGCATCACTGTTTCCCACCCCAACTCTTCTCCATTCCCTCCCTCTCTCTCTCCATTTTCCAAAAGTCTTTCCTCACGGTGCCCTCCATGTCATCCGTAATTCACTTAATACAGCTGCGGTGAAGCTCATTTTATTTTTAACGGTTTTATTAAATCTGCCAAATTCAGGTGCTCTGAAAGCACTTTGATCTCTTTATATTCAGTTCTCTTTATCATCCACTTGTTAATGTAACTTAGTATAAACAGTTGGAGCCTGTAGGAACACCCGCGGTCTCAGGTCATTTGTGTTCGTGTATATCAAACCAAGGACCCGACCAAACCACAGGTCTTCTTTGTCTCCGCATGTAGTGTCAGTGTTAGATTCTGTCTGAAGTGAAGGCCCGTCACCAAGTAGGCTACACGTGAGGAACCAGATCACTAAATTTTACTCAATCACAGTTAAGTCCTAGACTCGGCCAGATCTGCTTATCTTCCACCTTTTAATGCTTCTTAAAGCTTTAGAATGCAGGTAGAAAGATTGACATTTGCGGAGTATTCATAGGGGCTGTAACGAACCAGCGTTCGTTACCCGAGCGCTACATAAATGTATCCACCAGTGGAAGCGAGAAACTGACGGCAGGTTGATGAGTACAGGCGTGAATGGACCAAAGATCACGTCTTCCTGCCTTGGCGTGGAGGTTAATACGTACAGGCGCAGATGGACCAAAGATCACGTCTTTCCGCATAAATGCGCAATTTAATTTTTACAGATGGTACGGCGCCAGGGGAATATTTGACGGTCAAAAGGATAAACTTTCTAGGCGTCATATTGCGCAGTTGACCGAGAAACGTTCCTATAAATACCGCGCAGTTTGACGCGCAAAAAGGGGAAGGAAGAGCTATTCGACTGATGACTACTGGACGTGTGGGGTCGGAGATACGTGGATTTCCGGACTAGTTATTCCTCTGGAAATCGCATGTTTGATCGGCCAACGTCTAGCGATTGATAGTCATAGTCGCTTAGAGGCAATTGGATTGCTGGTTTAATAGCTCTTCGGGAAATCTGTTCGTCGGATTCGATTCGACTGATGACTACTGGACGTGTGGGATCGTAAACACGTGGATTGCTGGATTCGTTGTTCCTGTGGAAATCGCACGTTTGATCGGCCAACGTCTAGCGATTGATAGTCATAGTCGCTTAGAGGCAATTGGATTGCCGGATAGTCTTCGGGAAAGCTGTTCGTCGTTTGGAACGACCGGGTTTAAGCCTCAGCGGTTGTGTGCGGAGGCGAGGAGCATTAGTCGGATTGGCTGTCGGGAAGAGCCGTCGTCTTCGCGGTGTTGTGTCGAGACCACGACTCGTATTCGCTGCTTGATCGTCGTCGTGTTGTGAGCCTACAGCGCTGTCCTATTGGGTGAGTTGAGCGGCTGTTCTCTTTATGATTGCGAACCGGATAAGTTCCGAGGTGGGGAAACTTCCATGGGGTTAGAAATGCATTAAGACGGGCATTAAAAATCCAAAAGAGGGAATTTATGATGCTCCAGGTTTGCACGTGTCTCAGAAGGTAGAGTAGATTTATAGATAAAGAGCATTTAAGTTCTGTATAGTATAAGATTACGTTCTTGTATATCGTTTCTGTTCGCCAGGTGGCGTAGTTGGTTGTTTTGCAATAAATAGTTAAAACAAATCCGTACATTATCAATATTTGTGTAAGTATGGATCTACAAGTAGACACAGAACAAGACCTACCAGTAAGTATGAACGAAACAACCCCCTTACTAACTCCGATGTTAAGTAGTTTAAGGGAGGAAATGTTAAGGGAATTTCATATGCTTGGTGAGGCCCTGTTGGAGAGATTTATAGAGCGCCTGGAAGGATCTCCCGAGGTTATTGCGCGGCCGAAGGAATCAGGGGAGGTTCCAGCTAGCATATATCGTCCAGAAGATATAACGAACCCTGGCTCTCTAGGACAGGGAGCTGCTCCCAGCCCGGGAGCCGTGGACATAGCCTGGACAGAAGAGTCGGATTGGCCATCCGCTCAGGGCCCCCATGGTCCTGATGTAAAAAGGGAGTCCCCCGACCGACGACGAAGTAAAAGGCTTCGCGGTCGGACTCCGGTAGTTTATAGTAAAAAGACCAGGCGCACGAGAAAACCTTGCCCCAATGAACGGGTCACGACCCCTGGTTCCCGCAGAGGGCAAATGATCCCACGGCCTTGCGATCCCTCAGCCGATAAAGGAGCAGGAGCTGTAGGAGGAGGTGAAGACCTGGACGGCACAATTGGTACCAGAAGCGGGGTCATTCAGGTCACGGAGGTTGATGGGGTCAACAAGGTCGGTGAGGTCAATGAGTTCAATTGGGGTCAGGAAGGTCTGAACGTCGGCTTAGGTGAGTTGTACGGAACAATGGCATTACAGCATGCGGAGGATAGAAGCACAATCCGTATGAATTATAGCTCATCAGAAGAGTCTGACGGTGAACGACGCGAGGTAGGTGAAGTTAAACCAGTATCTAGTACTGAGGTAAGGTTTGAATTAACTGAGATAGACGATTATGAGCAGCCATATGAATCAAGAGGCGCTAACCTGGAGCATGTGCTGTTATGGTCGGGTCGTAATTGGGGAGAAAAAGGAAGTAGAATGACCGACGACTGGGTGCCCCAAGGGGAAGAGCCCGTTCTTGGCCCCTCCTGGTCTGGGTCTGGGATGGTTGGGCGTCCGGGTCCTCCTTATGTCACGTTGGGTCGAGATACCGCCTTCCCTTCCGGCATTACCGTAGAGCGAGACTACATGTTCGAGAGTTGCCGACGTGAGTGCACGGGAGTGACGACGACCCCGTCCGTAGTCGCATCTACGTTGCTTCCTACGCATACGATGGCGTCATCTTGGTCTACTTTCCGCCCTGCACCGCTTCCGTCCGTTCCACTGAATACGTCGTCACTCTGTTCGTCGCGGAACTACGTCTCTCGTATTGAAAGCAACCCATCGCTGCGTCTAAGTGCAGCTCAATCGTGCTACACCGTCAACTCTCCGTCTCTGTTGGCCTCCGCGACGTATCCTGCGATGGTCGGCGAACGGGTGATATGTCCCGCCGCGTTTTCACAGTGCTACCCTCCTTCCTCGGAACGGCCAGCGCTTCGATCTACGCCGGCCTGGAGAGCACCAGTCTTCGACTCGGGCTACCGGTTCGGAAATCGAAACTCGCGTACGACTGATCGCTTTCCTGAACGATGGCCTTTCAGTGTGGGGAGGCCGCTGCTGAAGTATGAAGGTCCTTCGTCCTTGGGAACCGCCCGAGACGCCGTAAGTGCAGCCGTGGACACGATGAGTTGTCTACGCCTGGCTAACACAGGGAAAGAGTCCGCCCACCCTGGAAGAAACGAGTCGGCGAGGTACGGCCCCGAGTGTGGCGCGTCGAATGCTACGCTGCAGCCGGACGGAGCGGAACGAGGTACGACCGGAAGTCGACTCGTGGACACCGCAGTGACACCGACTACCCCGCCCGACGTCGCTGTATCACTTGCGCCGACTATGCGTTCGCCTATGCAGCAGCGCTCTTCGAAGCCACCGTTCGATCCCGGAGGAAAACCTCCAGAAAACTCACCACCAATCACTACGCCTGCCAAGGAGACCGTATCCGAAAAACCACGTCAATGGATTAAACTCGGAAGCTACAATGGGAAAACGGCAGTCGAGGCATTCCTCAGGAAGTTTGAAGTTTGTGCTAGAAATAACGGATGGAGTGAGGAAGAGCGCTTGAATCAGCTGATGTGTTCTCTAACCGAGCCGGCAAACCAAATCCTGTGGGATTTCGACGCGGCCACCGTAGCGACTTGGTCCGATCTGGCTCAACGCCTTCGTAACCGTTACGGTGGATCAGATCAAACGGCCTTACACCAAACCCAGCTCGCGACGAGACGACAAAGAGACGGTGAGGACTTTAATATGTTGGTACAAGATATCCGGCGACTTATGATCCTCGCGTATCCAGGCCCGACGTCGGTACATAGTGAAACGATTGCTACTCGCGCGTTCCTGGATGCTCTGAAAGATAAAACTCTCGCGCTTAAAGTTAGAGAGAGAGAACCTGAGACCTTAGATAAAGCCTACAAACTGGCCATGCGGTTAGATGGCTATCGGAAGGCGGAAGAAGATGGAAGCGAATTAGCGGAACGGCGGGCCGGACGAGTCAAGGCGGTAAAGGAGCAGGAGCCGTCTTTGGAGCTGATTCGTCGCGTTATACGAGAGGAACTGGCGCCGCAGCGACATCGCTTAGAACAGCTAGAGAATTCGATGGCAGTTGGGTTCGGCCAAAACGTTTTTCCAAATGAAGGACAAAATCGGGTACAGGCCTTCGAGAGGAATGGCAGAGGACCTACTGGAGGCAGAAACTGGGGGCGGTTGGGAAGTCTCTGCTATAATTGTCACCAACCCGGCCATTACGCCAGAAACTGCCCTGCTCGGTCGGAAGTACTGGCAGAGACCAATACCGGCACCGACCAGTCTGAAACAGTGCGATCGGGACACCCATCTGCCAGCCGTAATGGCGGCCTATCGGGCCACTGAACATGAGGGGACCGGGTTTTCGCCCAATCGTCTTTTCCTAGGGAGGGACATCACAATGCCGATCGATTTAGTTTTGGGAGATGTAATGTTTAGAAACCTAGCCAATCTCGACCACAATACTTTTGTGTTCGAGATGGATTACCGCATACAACTATTGTCAAGCCGGCCAGGTATCGGCTTTGAGCGGGTGTGCTGCGGAACAAATTACGATATATGGGGTGTTGTACTTTTCAGCCGGAACTCGCATGGAATTAGGCGGAGAACCGCAAACTTCGATGTTAATGGAGCTACTGAGAGACAGCCCGCGGACGGACCTCAATACTCCAGAGCCACCCGCGGATCACATGAACTTAAGCACGCTGCTCTGCACCGAAGGAAATGTCTCCCCCACGTCGAGTGAAGGAGTCATGCCAACTTCGCCTGCTCCCCGTCGTCGAGTCACACGTCGGGTTGGTGGTAAATCTTCCGCACCGCCTCCTACGTCGAGAGCTCCTCCCTGTTCGCCGATTTCCCTGGAAGAAGAGTCTGAAGCTTTCCATACGGCAAGCCAACCAACCAATCCTCCATCCACCGGATACGGTAGGGTTCGTCGTCCTGAAGTGTCTTCTTGCAGAGTTATCTATGGCGGAGTGGCTTGGCTTGCACTCAAGTTTCTTTTCTGTAAGGGACATGTGGGAGTTACACAAGGGGATCTGGAGGCCTTAATGAGAACCTCCTCGTTAACTGCGGAGAGACCTGAGATTGTTCCCGTAGTTCTAGCTACGGTTCAGACCCTGGCCAGCACCCCCGGAGCACGGGAGGTACTTCTGGACTGGGCTGTAAAAGAAAAGAGGCATAGTCATGTCACGCTGAGGGAAGGGGAAATGCATCGGGTATTGAGTCCGTGGGCTTCGGGATCCTTGTGGTCATTCGGGCTGTGGGCCCTTGCCTCGCTTATCACTTCTAAGTTCCTGGCACAAGAGACTGCTAGCTCTGAAGCAGTCTTCCTTGATAGCTTAGGAGAAGTGTACGGATACATCCTTGAAGATCCATGGAGCGTGGACGTCATCGTGGCCACGCTCTTTGTCATTAAAGATGCGTTCTGGTCCTGGTCCATTTTATTTCCCAGCTGCTGCAATTAGATAGCGCCTTAGGGGCTGATTGTCCAAGGGATTAATAAGAAGATTTCTAACGGTTGGTGGGGGCCTCGCGAGGAGGAGTTGTCTCAAGAGTAATCGGAGTGGGACCTGTGTAAAAGGGTTTCATTCCGCTTAATTGCGGTGATTTTGGACTTATGCAATGGCAATAGTTTCGGTTTGATTTTGATGAATGATTTATTTTATAGATGGTGTTTCATTCCGCTTAATTGCGGTGATTTTGGACTTATGCAATGGCAGTATTTTTGGTTTGATTTTGATGGATGATTCATTTTATAGATTGTGGTTTTAATCCGCGTAATGGCGGAATATTTGACGACTTTTGCAAGTGCAATTACTTTAGGTTTGTTTTTGATGAAAGTTTAGTTTTTCCCGGTGAGTTAAGCTGTTAAACGGTTCATAGTTCATAGATAAGCAGCTTCTTAGTTAGATATTGTACTGTGTTGCTTAGATGTCTACACTACCTCATATGTCAGGACTGATACGGTTGAGAGACTGAATCGAAGGAAGATTAGAGAAAGATTATGCGTTTAGGGGCAACTTCAGCAGAATAAGGTTTTAATGTAGGGTGTATCGTGGGCGAAGAGGTCAGTTCCTTTGCCTCACGGATATTGAGCCCTGTGGAAGGTTATGGTTAATTGGTTGTCATCCGCTGTGTGCCTGATGTCCCAATTGGACCCTAGGATGGACCTTCGAGAAATATTATAACTGTTTGATGTTGCCTTGAGAAGTAAGGGAAGAAGTACTTTAGGATCGCATATGTGTGAAAAATACTTGTGTTGTTACTTGTATTTTGTGTAACCCTAACCTGGAGCATGGGGACTCAAAATTTCTCAAATGAGTTTTCGAAATTTTTACTGGGGAGGGGGTAGTGTAACGAACCAGCGTTCGTTACCCGAGCGCTACATAAATGTATCCACCAGTGGAAGCGAGAAACTGACGGCAGGTTGATGAGTACAGGCGTGAATGGACCAAAGATCACGTCTTCCTGCCTTGGCGTGGAGGTTAATACGTACAGGCGCAGATGGACCAAAGATCACGTCTTTCCGCATAAATGCGCAATTTAATTTTTACAGATGGTACGGCGCCAGGGGAATATTTGACGGTCAAAAGGATAAACTTTCTAGGCGTCATATTGCGCAGTTGACCGAGAAACGTTCCTATAAATACCGCGCAGTTTGACGCGCAAAAAGGGGAAGGAAGAGCTATTCGACTGATGACTACTGGACGTGTGGGGTCGGAGATACGTGGATTTCCGGACTAGTTATTCCTCTGGAAATCGCATGTTTGATCGGCCAACGTCTAGCGATTGATAGTCATAGTCGCTTAGAGGCAATTGGATTGCTGGTTTAATAGCTCTTCGGGAAATCTGTTCGTCGGATTCGATTCGACTGATGACTACTGGACGTGTGGGATCGTAAACACGTGGATTGCTGGATTCGTTGTTCCTGTGGAAATCGCACGTTTGATCGGCCAACGTCTAGCGATTGATAGTCATAGTCGCTTAGAGGCAATTGGATTGCCGGATAGTCTTCGGGAAAGCTGTTCGTCGTTTGGAACGACCGGGTTTAAGCCTCAGCGGTTGTGTGCGGAGGCGAGGAGCATTAGTCGGATTGGCTGTCGGGAAGAGCCGTCGTCTTCGCGGTGTTGTGTCGAGACCACGACTCGTATTCGCTGCTTGATCGTCGTCGTGTTGTGAGCCTACAGCGCTGTCCTATTGGGTGAGTTGAGCGGCTGTTCTCTTTATGATTGCGAACCGGATAAGTTCCGAGGTGGGGAAACTTCCATGGGGTTAGAAATGCATTAAGACGGGCATTAAAAATCCAAAAGAGGGAATTTATGATGCTCCAGGTTTGCACGTGTCTCAGAAGGTAGAGTAGATTTATAGATAAAGAGCATTTAAGTTCTGTATAGTATAAGATTACGTTCTTGTATATCGTTTCTGTTCGCCAGGTGGCGTAGTTGGTTGTTTTGCAATAAATAGTTAAAACAAATCCGTACATTATCAATATTTGTGTAAGTATGGATCTACAAGTAGACACAGAACAAGACCTACCAGTAAGTATGAACGAAACAACCCCCTTACTAACTCCGATGTTAAGTAGTTTAAGGGAGGAAATGTTAAGGGAATTTCATATGCTTGGTGAGGCCCTGTTGGAGAGATTTATAGAGCGCCTGGAAGGATCTCCCGAGGTTATTGCGCGGCCGAAGGAATCAGGGGAGGTTCCAGCTAGCATATATCGTCCAGAAGATATAACGAACCCTGGCTCTCTAGGACAGGGAGCTGCTCCCAGCCCGGGAGCCGTGGACATAGCCTGGACAGAAGAGTCGGATTGGCCATCCGCTCAGGGCCCCCATGGTCCTGATGTAAAAAGGGAGTCCCCCGACCGACGACGAAGTAAAAGGCTTCGCGGTCGGACTCCGGTAGTTTATAGTACAAAGACCAGGCGCACGAGAAAACCTTGCCCCAATGAACGGGTCACGACCCCAGGTTCCCGCAGAGGGCAAATTACCCCACGGCCTTGCGATCCCTCAGCCGATAAAGGAGCAGGAGCTGTAGGAGGAGGTGAAGACCTGGACGGCACAGGGGCCATGCTTAATATGTTTTTCTATTTGTGTTTTATGCAAACATTCGTATATGTTATATATCTGACCTTCTTTTTCATGTATTCAAATATGTAAGACCCAACCAAATCATGCGTCCTTTCGAAGGCACTTTGTGATGTTGACTAGCACTATAATAGTGCGGCTCTAGCGCACTTTTAGCACAAAAGTCTGTGTTTGTCTACCGGTGCAATGTCCACGTAAAATCCGTACATCTTTTAGACTTCAGTCTCGACGAGTCATGGTTTGTGAGCGACAACAACACAACTTTACTCCTAATTAAAGCAACTTAGGCCTAACTTATTCGCCGACTAAGTTTAGGTCAACAGTCGCTCGTTCTCAGTTACGTCTCATTAGAACAGAAAGACAACAAGAAAGACATTTGCTATTGATGATATTTATCACATTTAATAAATCGAGAAAGACCGTTTATTGAGCAAATGAAAAGCCGAGCTAATCAACAACTGTGTAGCAGTGGCAGCGAAAACAGAAGCAGAGAATCGTCGTCAAATGTTGCTGCTTTAACTTGAATATCCCAAATTGTGGTCCCGTTAAAGGAAAATTATTATATCGTCATCTAATTTTCTCGTCTTTTACGTTACGTAGGAATTATTTGCCTTAACTAACCAAACGCAATCTAAGTAACTAAAATGAATTATGTTCAATATTATTCGATGGGTTTTGCATTTTTGCTGCTGATTAGGTTGATTTTAAAAGCGCTATAAAATGACCTTTAATAGACAAAGACGTTCCTTTCTTCTGGGTTATATATAGAGAACCATGCGTGTAACTTTAAACAGCCGCAATCTATGTTCTTGTGGTCTTCCATCAACGCAGTTTGTCCTGCAGCGATGCGCGTTGGAACCATTGACGGCTATTGACGGTAGAGTGTTAGACGAATTGAATGCGCCAGTGTTGGTTGGCGGATCCTTTGTAGGGGTAGGAGATGAGGGAGGCGCCGTCATCTGTCTTCCCTGCTTTGATGTCGAGACATTCGCCGACGCCGTTCACAATCTTCTTTCCGTCGAAGGTCCAGTGACCTCTCGGGTCATCCGAAAACGGCTTCATCTTCAGCTTATCACCCTCCTCTGCCAAATCAGACGACAGAATGTGTCAATACAAGTGTACTTGGATGATGTCGTCCTTACAAAGTTCAGAAGAAGTAGAGACGGAAGCCGGGGAAGAGGACACATTGAGAACCAAAAATAGACCGGAAGAGATAAGTTTTAAGTGGACAGGTGATCAGACGAAGTTTAAATCGCTTTAGAGAAAGGAATGAAGAGATGGATGGGTCCAAGTTTTAACACTTAACAGATTCTGTCTTAAATTTTTAAGATATTGATGCGATTTCACTTGAAGCGACCATCGATCGATTCCTTGGGTATTATTAAAACGGCGCTATAGAAGTCATTAGATTAGATTTAGAACATAGTTAAGATTGCTTGTCTTTTTATAGTCAAAACTCAGATTTGAAACTCAGACATAGCTATGACATCACGCCCTCGCATGCACTAGCTGTCACGGCTAATAAGCCTTCACGCAGCACCCACGACATCCGTCGCAATTACTCTGATGGAAAGAGCGTGGATAATGACAGCAACCTGAGTTTTCGAAGACCATGTGGTTGAGGGCAGAACGAATGCATCCCTCGTGACCGAGGTACCACAGCTGGTTCTTCTGTGGATCGCCGTGTCTGCCCCACATCACGATCTTTGTGCCCGACTCCGAGTTTGCACCCTTTATGTCGACCACCTTGTCGTTCAGCTCACTCAAGATGTAGAACCTGCGCCTATATTTATCACACGAATGAGCAAAACATCAATCCAAACATGCATAATTATTCACACAACTGAATGAAATTCGTCTAAAGATAATGGGCTCCAGACTGCAAATGCCACGCGCGCCTTGCAGAGAATGCGCTGAATGAAAACATAAGATTTCGAAGCTAAAAAACATTTTAAAAAGCATAAGAAAATATGTGATCCACAGCTAAAATTTAAGAAAGATGAATGTATCAACCAAGAAATGCAGGCAGCAGTTACTGTGCAGTTCAAAGAATTTCACATCATAACTTTGAAAATTTTTCGTATTGTAGACTAAAGCTGAAGAATCGAAAAATGAATTGATTTGACCTTCAGTCAGTTATAGCTCGCTAGATCAATAATAATTTAAAGGCTCAAAGTGATAAGATAGATCCACGTACGCATATAGAGAGTGAGACAGAGTGAGAGAGAGACAGGAAGAGAGAGAGAAAGAAAGAAAGGGAGAGAGAGAAAGAAAAAAAGAAAGAGAAAATGATCTGTCATTGGTAATAATAACAGAACGTACTTGGGTCCGATGAATTCAAAGTCCCAGAGTTGATTGTCTCCTCCGTTGAAGTCATAGGATCCGACATGAGCTCCAGGGCTTCTGTTGTTGGCTGCAACA
Source organism: Norana najaformis (assembly GCA_964023275.1). Taxonomy (NCBI): domain Eukaryota; kingdom Metazoa; phylum Annelida; class Clitellata; order Crassiclitellata; family Hormogastridae; genus Norana; species Norana najaformis. The sequence continues at coordinate 1,994,165 of OZ029920.1, read as the reverse complement.
CAAAATCATGACATCGGTCAACCTCTTCAGACCAGAATCAACAAGGGTAGTGTTTCCTAGTGGACCAAGTAGGTAAGTACGTGGACGGCAGACTGTCCTCGTTCTGCTAAAAGAAAAGAAGAAAGTCCTGAATGACACGGCGCCATTGCATCGCAGGACTTTCACCTCCAAGTCATAACTTCGTTTGGTAGCAGAGAAGTTCACGTATCGCGCTAAGAGGATGACTTTTACTCATCTGGGACTAGAGTCAGTCGTCGTTTCGTATCTGAACCTATATATCTGTGATGTGTAGATTCGGCGATCAGCATCATTGAATGATCGCTAGAAGCCAGCACTAAGCTGCATATGCTGTGAGGATTATTATATTATCCATTCTTAACGTCGACTACGATGATGATAATGACGATGATGGTGAAAATGACGATGATGCTTCATCGTGGCTTCACAACCAGATGATGATGATGATGATGATGATGATGATGATGATGAATTGCTTGTTTCTTACAGAAGATGTCAAGGACTCGGTGGCGATGGATTCGGCTTCTGATCTGCTTATGAAAGCGATGCCATTGTTGATTCTCGTCTCCCGGCTGATACGGCTTCACAACCAACTGATCTCCTGCAGAGCAACACGTAGACATACATCCAAGTGTCCATCAGATCACTTGCAGTAACCGATTGAGCTAGGCGCATGTTTACAGGAGCACATGAGAGAAGGAAGGGAGGAATTGTGGGAAGGAGGAATGGAGGGAGGAAGGAAGGGCTGACAGAGGGTCGATGGTGGGAACAGTTGCCTCCTAGAACTTTGCATATAATATGTATAGCAAAAAAACAGATAATAAACTTTAAGATGCCATGTTTCAACGAGGAGGCGCAACCCCTTCTGACATCGGATGAATTTGTCGGGCACTTGAACCGAACTTATCAGTCGAATCAGTGCTTTAGATCTCAGCCCATTGTACCACTCGGCCGGTCTTTGTTTATACGCAGCACAGGTAACTCCTGCAGGTCAAAGGTTGTGCATGCAAAGGCCTATAAGGTGTACACTGTGGTGCAGACTATCAGGAGCTGAACGCACTTAGTCACAGCGGTGCATTTGTCTCATTCTGATCGCTATGCAGAGCAGTTGGCAAGTAGCTTAATGGCTCGCAGAGGACAAAGTACATCGGTCGTAGACTGCGTCAGCTTCGCAACACCTGATCGCAGGTTGATCGGAATAGCAATGTGAATAAGAGGAGGGTCAATTTGAATAGAACACACACTGAACAAAGGGTCCTTTCAGACACCGAGAGAGCATTTCACGAGACGGAAAAACCCTGGGCCCAGTTGTGCTTAATTCTGAAAATGAATGGAATGCCAATCAGAGCTCTGCCGTGGTTGAGCTGTCCCCGCCCCCCTGCGCTCGGGTTGTGCTTGCAGATTGAGCGCCCGCATACTTGTATCTTACGCACCGGTACAGGTAGGCTGCTGGCTGAGCAGACAGAGATGTCTAAACTGATAAGCAGACAAACAAATAGGCAAACATACCAAGACAAGGGGGATTAGCAATACAAAGAAAGTGTCACGATTCATACCCAATATGTATGAAGAAGGTGTTAGGCCTACATAAGTCTCTGTAGAGATTAGATTAGATTTTAATTGTGATTATTGGATTTGGATTAGAGATTACCTTCGACATCGAGACAGAAGTGGTTGAACTTGGATCGGATGGTCCCAGTGACTGGATCGTCGTACCACAGTTGGTTGTCGTTTCCATGTTGATTCCACGGAACGACCTTTGCCCCTGGAGCAGTGCTTGCACCATCGATGTCCAACACCAGTCCATTCAGACGACTCTTTATCAGATAGAACTAACAACAGCAACAACAACAACAACGACTCCATATCATCGTAATCGTAATCTCGAGATTTCTACAGCGCTCAACGAAAGCTAAGTCGCGGGAACCAGCTTATTCACAGGCGCTCAGTCAAAACAAAATCGATAGGCAAAAGGGTCAAGATCCAGGAGTCAGGCACTCAGACAGTCGGACGGCTACGGTGGATGCTGTTTGAAATTGAAGCGAGAAGAGAGATAAGAGGAAGAGGAAGAATCAGGATAAGATTTTTGGAAAAGAAGTGTTTTCAGTCTTGAGTGAAAGACCTGCGCAGAAACTGAAAGAGGTGAAGTGTTGGTGAGTTCGTATGATTGACCAGACAACTGTCGCAATATCAGTGTTGCACAGGCATTACGTAGAGTGGCAGAGCAACGCTTGTAACGTAACGATACACAGAGTAAAGTAATAGAGTCACAACTTCATATACAGCTACTCTATGTGACAATTTCTTTTCTAAAGTCTGTGCTCCGTGTTCATCTATCATTCGCATACGAGCTTTTAATTCTTTAATAATAAATATCAAGAGATTCGGCATCACTGTGTAGGTTGGAAGATCTAGGAAGGTCGACGTCTGATGCAGAATTTAGCCTGGACAAGATCTTCCACGACTTCTTAAGGACTTAAGCGCAGGGCGACTTTGAAGAGTTTGATCGCTGTATTGCTTTGAGAGGACAGGACAACGTGAATAGGCAAACTGGTCGTCAAGGAGAAGAAGAGATCACCTTCACTGTTATGTTTCCAGCTGACTTCCAGTCCCTGGATCTGGAACATGTGGACCTGATCGTCGTATTGTATGAATAGTTAGTGACATCAATGTTATCAGTGATTTGGCGCTCAATGTCACTGCGGGAGCTGTTGAGGTTCGCACGTGATGCAAATAACCGCAACATCCGTGTGTCTGTATGAGCAACAGGTTCAAAGTTCAGCTGATACTGGAGGAGACGATGCGCTTCCTTGACAGCCGAGTTGTTGGGCCCCCATTAGGCTATTAGTCTCCATCTGTTGTCACTGCTGGGGGCCCAATTAGCGTCGCTGTGTCTGGGCAATTACAGTCTGGCCATGTTTGTCACGTGCAAATACAATGGCCAGCGCTAGTACTGTTTTGATGCGCTCGCATCCGCTTTCTTCTATCGCTCTACACAGGGTCGCCAACTTGCTAAGCGATGGCGATCGACCGTCCTTCTTGAAGCAGTCATGAGCCTAAAGCAGCAGGTGAAGGATGAGTTTCGATAACACTGGCCAACAGAAAAATTTTTTTTTCTTGTTGCCTTCGGTTTTAGACCTGTTCTTGGGGTAATTTTGGGCGCTGATTCAGAAAATGTCATTGGATTGAGTGCATCAGGTCTAGTTTCTCAGATATCGTCGATTTTGTAAAGAAAACCCAGTCCACTCTTTAAACGATGTCTTTGACAAAACTAAAATGTCATAATAAGCTTTATTTATGGCTAATTATAATTCTTGCTGATTCATATAATGCCTACATCCTTATAATGTAAAATCAGCATATCTTGCCGCGTGCTGAGATATTGCTGATTCAACGAAATAACTATTCCGTAGCCTACAGCTTACTCAGCACTAAATTCATAGCCTCATTTAGAATTTATTTGTGCTTATACAGCGTTTCATGGTTTCGAACTATGTAAATAGATTATAGCCTATATAAACCGCCTCCTGAAAGCTAGAGCAGCCGCAGTCGTCTTAGGGCATATTAAGAGTTGGTCGCAAGAACAATCTGTGAATGTGAAAATTAAATAACTACATGTTCTTACTATTTTTTAGGTTAGTCATTTAATTCCTCAGATGCGAACATCCTTAAGGTTATGGCTACTTCCAGACGGAGCTGCATTAACCATCCAGACATATTCTGCTACATTTGTGGGGAATACACACTAAAAGCAAACAGGAAACCGATTTCTGAGTTTGTAAAAAGAGCATATGTAGGTTATTTTGGTGTCAAACTTGGAGATCAAGATAAGCAATGGGCTCCTCATACAGTATGCAAAACTTGTATTGAACAATTGCGCCACTGGACAACTGGAAAGAGAAGCTGCCTGAAATTTGGTGTACCGATGGTTTGGAGGGAACAGATAAACCACTTCGACGACTGTTACTTTTGTATGGTTAATATCATAGGCATCAATCGAAATAATCGTCACAAGTTGTCTTACCCTGATATACCTTCAGCCAGGAGACCTGTTCCGCATTCGGATATTGTACCAGTTCCACCTTTTCGCGAACTACCTCAGCTCTCAGACGATGACACTTGCATGTCCAATATCGGACAAGATGACGAAAGTGAAGAAAGTGGGGGCAGTGACAGTGATTTCCAATCAACTTCACACAGTGAACGTTTTGACCAAAAAGAGTTGAGTGATCTGATCAGGGATTTAAATCTTTCCAAAGAGTCCTCTGAATTGCTTGCGTCCAGACTAAAGGAAAAGAATGCACTTCAGCCTGGAACGAAAATTACAATTTATAGAAACAGAGAAAAGGATTTGCTGCCATTCTTTACCGAAGACAACAACCTAGTATTCTGTAATGACATCAGCAACTTACTGAAGAAAATTGGTCTGTCGGATTACAGCCCAGATGAGTGGCGTCTTTTTATCGACAGTTCAAAACGTAGTCTGAAATGTGTGCTTTTAAATAACGGCAACAAATTTGGTTCTATTCCAATCGGTCACTCCACCAGGATGAAAGAAGAGTACAATGCCATCTCTTTAGTACTGGAAAAGATAAAATACAAAGAACATCAATGGGTAATTTGTGTAGACTTGAAGATGGTAAATTTCCTCCTTGGTCAACAAAGTGGCTACACAAAGTATCCCTGCTTTTTGTGTCTTTGGGACAGTAGAGCCAAGCATGAACATTGGACAAGAAAAGATTGGCCTTCGAGGAAAGACATGGTGGTTGGAGCTCAAAATGTAATCAAGGAATCTTCGGTGGCACGAGATAGGATCATACTGCCACCACTACATATAAAGCTAGGCCTGATGAAACAATTTGTCAGGGCTTTGAATAAAGAAGGTTCATGCTTCGAATACATAGTACACAAGTTACCAGGAATTACAATGGAAAAATTGAAGGCTGGAATCTTCGATGGTCCACAGATCAGGCAACTTATGAATGACCCACTTTTCATACCATCAATGAATGAAATCGAATCTTGTTCCTGGTCTTCCTTTGTTCTTGTAACTAAAAATTTTCTTGGCAACAAGAAGGCAGACAATTATACACAACTAGTAGAGGATATGCTTCTTCATTTCAACAAGCTTGGCTGCAACATGAGCATTAAAGTTCATTATCTCCACAGTCACTTAGATCGCTTTCCAGAGAATCTTGGTGACTTCAGCGAAGAGCAAGGTGAAAGATTTCACCAAGACATCAAAACAATGGAAAATCGATATCAAGGAAGATGGGATGCACACATGATGGCAGACTATTGCTGGAATATTATGCGCGATTGTTCCGGCAGATGCCACACTCGGAAATCGTACAAAAGGAGCTTCTTCGGTGTCGAATGACTTGAAATTTTTATAACAAACTTGTTCTGTTTGGTATCATATAAGTACAGTTTCAGGTACTACCATTTTCTTTTAAGTATTTGTATTATTATGTTTATTTAGTGTATCACATAATAAATTGAGCACTACATAATTATAGCTATAGCCTTATGTCTTATGGGCGAGCAGAGGCAAGGACTGGTATATGGCATAATGTTCTATATCTCGAAAACTAGACCTGCTGGGAGAAAACTGGTGCCTTTTCTGGAATCAGCAGGTCAAATATACCCAGAAACAGTTCTAACATTTGAGGCAACAAATTATGTGTTGGCCAGTGTAATCGCTTCTTCAATGAGCCACCAGACTCGTGGTGATCTCTTGTCCAAGTCTTTCTTCAGCAACGACTCTGCGTTCTTCTTCTTCGTCGTCCTCCTCTTCATCCTCTTCCTCCATCGACCCATTTTTTATCTCCATTCCCCCAAATCATCGTCCTCTTCTGAGCGTCCCTCCCTCTGTTTTTCCTGCTCCTCTTCCTTCTCTTCTTCCTTCTGCTTCGCATTTGCTTAGGAAGCAAATGTGTCTCTTTAGTCATTTTCATCTTTCGTTTCCCTTTCCTCTTCCTGCTTATTCTAATCCACTTTTCTCCACTCTGCTGCTCTTCCCTCTTCTCCTCTCTCCCTCTTCTTTTCTTCCTTTCTCCTTTCTTGTTCTTTCTCACAATTATTGACTCCCGCAGGTTCAAGCGTTGTCAATTTCGTCGATTCCACCGTTGCTTTTCTCCAACTTTCTCCTTCCAAAAGACTCTGAAATCTTCTGCACTCAATGCGCATGACCATCGCAGCAACAGAAGTCAGACATACAAGAAGGCCGACAGACAGACTAACAGACACACTGACCTACACAGACAGTGACGAGAGTCAACACAAACAGACAGTAAGAAGAGAGAACGAGTCAGGAACAACCAGAGAAACAGAAGGAGACTTGCATGCCACGGAAGGGGGCTCAGGTCGCTTCATGGAAAGAGTTTTCCACTTACCCCGGCCATTTTCTCTTGATTGTCGCAGATACTGAAAGGCAAGCAAAGCTTTTCATCAATCAACAGAATGAAGTTGTGCTGTTGGTGCAAAGGTCGAATGTCAGTTGGTTTCTGCTATCGTTAGTTTCAACTTCAGTTTTCGCATTAGCCATATCTGTAATTAAACTTAAGTATTTCTATGTGATATGAATGTGAATCTCCGAAGTGTCTCAGCGCCACATAAACCGCGTCAGGGAAACTATCTTATTCACCGGCGCTATAGATATATGTTATAGACATATGTTATAGATATACGTTATAGATATATGTTACAGATATACGTTATAGATATATGTTACAGATATACGTTATAGATATACGTTATAGATATATATTATAGATATATGTTATAGATATATGTTATAGATATATGTTATAGATATATGTTATAGATATACGTTATGGATATATGTTACAGATATATGTTATAGATATATGTTATAGATATACGTTATGGATATATGTTACAGATATATGTTATAGATATATGTTACACATGTTATATTTATAGATCATCTATACATATAACAGTAACGTCGGTCGGTCGGTAGGTCGGTCGGTCGGAAACAGACCTTTCGATCGAAGACTCTAAGTAGACTAGAAGAGCAACAGATGAATTCTAGAGCCACTCCTCACTCAACGACCAACAACACGAGACACAAGCAGACGGCGAACGGACAATCCAACTTATCTATATACAACTGACAGCCAATTAAACACATCCTACTCAATCGCTGTAACGGATCTGAGATAAGCCCAGCGAACCCAGGCCAAGGAACACTTCGTCTGTTTGTCACTCATGACCAGCATAAATTTTTCAGTAAAAAGTACAGACGGACAGACGGACGGACACCCCTCACACTTTCACAGAGACATGCGTATGAGTGTGTTCATTATGAGATTCTGCTGAATAGTCAGTTCTCGGGTGGCACGTGATACACCGACATACAGATACACACACACATACACACACACCGATTCTCGATACATCGACGGTCATTTGCATGACATGAATAGCTGTAGTAATGAGTTTGGCTTTGTACACGAAGCTGTCAATGAATAATTCTCTCTTGTTCCGTTTAGAGTCTGTTCCGTTTAGAGTCTGTTCCGTTTAATGTGCACAATTTCGGAATTTCTCATTTTCAAGTTTCCTGTTCGTTTGATTTGTTCTAAGTGTGATTTCCCATTTCTCCAGTCTTCGTCGAATATTTTCTGCTTTCTGACCCAAAATCTCGCGGCCGTCATTTTGCTTCTAATCTGAACCGAAATCCGTGGGACAGCTTGAGCCCTCCCAACTTTACAAGTGGACGGCTTCAATAAGCTTTTGTCGTCCCACCATTTAGTCCATATTGTTACAAATTCTCATTGAGTATATAAACTGGGCAAATTACGATCAATAGGCGTCTGTTGCAATACTTAAGTTTTCGAATGTTGGCACTTTCGCTGGTATTATATTTTCAATTTCTAATTTTCGGCGTCTGGAATAGTTGCATTCAGCGACTCGCTTTCTCTCGCTTGAAGACAGCCTTTCCACTTTTTAAACCGTTCCAACGTCCATGTTTCTAGTATGATCATGGAGTGATTTACAATATGATCAGTGCGTGATTTAACTGACTTCTTATCATTCTCCATCTTCAGCACAGTTTTTGAACAGATATACGTTATAACTGTTTCATTTGCCGGATAATTTTGTAAAATGCGCAGTAGTTTGATACCTTAAATGGTGCGCGGGAAACTTCCCTTGTTGGCCGGAGGGTAGGATGGGCTGTTGTGGACGGCGAAAGAGAAAGGGGACGACTGTCTAGAGGGTCTGAAGTCAGTCGCTGAGTGACAGAGGGAGCTGAAGAAGAATTTGGGGATTTCGAAGGATGTATTTTTGGTCGGACGGACGGAGAACCGAGGCCGTGACTGAAATGGAGGAAGCCGGAGAAGCGGAGAAGTGCTTAGCTCCCTTCTGCCTTCGTCTTCGCAAGTGGAGATATAGGCCCTCTACAACATACTGGTGTTTAATGAGTGTGTGTATTTAGAGTATAATATTATACACTTGTGTGCGTTTAAATGAAGAGTCTATGACTTACCGAGGCACATGGTTTGAAGTGTTTGGATAATTTCTGTCTTAATTAGGACGCGCAGTTGTGATATTGATACAGCTGGGATTGAAGATATATATATATATATATATCTTCAATCCCAGCTGTATCAATATCACAACTGCGCGTCCTAATTAAGACAGAAATTATCCAATATATATATATATATATATATATATATATATATATATATATGTAATATATATAATATATATAGTTGATGTCTCGTGTACTAAGATAGTTGAATAGTTGACGTCAGTTTGTGTAGGCAGATATGCTGGCATATATCAACTGCTTGTCTGAGGTAGCTTATAGCATATGATTGCATGTCGTATGCGTTGGTTAGCACACAGTTTTTCTGAACTATGTGGGCCTATATGATGAAGGCTGATTATCTGAGTTTATTGTGAACGCATTTTGAGAGTTTGTGTGTGTGTGTGTGTGAGTTTAGCCTGGTGCCGGCGGTGGTGATGATGATACTGGAGATAGTGGAGATACCGTACCAGCTGTGAGATGGGAGTGTGGAGAACGCACGAGGGAGAATCTTGGACTGGTTGTAAAGTGACACGGAACCATTACCGAATTTGTCTTCGTTTGTGGTGACTGCGGATGGAATCCTAACCCAGTCAAGTCTTTGTGGAGTGGCTTATTTCCGCTGGTGAAGAAGACGAACGGAGCTGAGCAAACGCCGGAAGCTCGAGTCTTCGGTGCCTCCGTAGGACTGTGCTTGCGTTTTCGTGGCAGTTTGTTTTGAATTCTTTTCTGTGTAGAACTGAATGATAGTTGTTGGTAATTATGACCAAGAGAGGTTCTTTTGTAAATGGCAAGATGTAAAGAGATAATGTAAATAGAAACTTGGAAAATAGAAAAATGGGCCTATTTTGTCAATAAGTGGAAATGAATTCGCGACATTTGTGTCTGCGAGTGTTTGTCGGCGAAAAGCGAAGAGACGCGACGTAAATTTCCAGACAAATACTGCAGAGGTCAGAGGATCGTAATTGTAACCACGACGATTATACAGCATCGTCGGTAGCAAGCTACTTCAAGGGTGCTTTACAATGTCATCTGTCGGCAAGATGTAAAAAATCAAACGTTTAGTTTAGACAGTAAACAGAAAATGTTAACAGTTAGATGGGATCTCAAAAGTCTCTTAAAAACAAAAACATTCTCGGCTTCTTAAATGTCCACAGGGAGACTATTCGAGGCACGCGGGCCGGCAACTCCAAAGGCACAATCGTCCATTTTAGTGTTACTTGCCGGTATTTAGGCCTATACATTAGGTAGAAGATCTTGATGATCTCACCCGGTGTCGAGTAGAATCAGCAGACAGCAACAAGACACAGTCCGTGAGATGGCTTAGTGCACAGTTGTGAAGGCATCTGTAAAGAGACAGTCTCACCCTTCAAGTCCTACATGCGCTTCTAAAGTTGAACTCTCGACCAATTTCACCTCCGTGTGACCTGCAGTGACCTTAGGAGGTTTACAGATAAGTTGGCTGTCTCTGCGTCTCGTCTGATCAAGCCCCGATGATTACACTGGTCAACATAGAAATCGTTACTGACTGGAAAAGGCCCTAATGTGTAGCATCTTGGTGTGCTTAACACGAATATAACCATAATTTTTTTTTATTGGCTCTCGTTTTGAAAATATTTCATATAGTTCATTTTTTATGTTTCACCATGTAAATTTATGCAGTAGGACTGCGACAATATCCTAAATAAGTCTAGAATGATGTAATATTCCACCTCATTGCATAATCCCATCATGGACACATCATGCACAGTTGATTACGTCATTTTCTGATGCAATGTAAAACTACAGCCAGTCGGCTGCTGACGTAAGATGACGTCAGCAGTGTACTATATAAAGCGAGTCGGAACGGTTGAGCATTTACAATATTACAGACTTTGTGCGAGACAGTTTAAGTTACTGTTTTCTAAAACTATTATTACTTTATCCATTTAGATACAATACAGAACAGTAATGCCTCGGAAGTGCGTAAATACTGTGGACAACTTTTGTTACATTTGTGGGGAAGTGACATTTGCCAACCAGAAGAAAAGTATCACTTATCAAGTCAAGAAGGCATATCATGCTTACTTCGAATGCAAGGTTGGTGACCAAGACAAGCAATGGGCCCCGCATATATGCTGTGCTACATGTACAACACAGCTTTCACAGTGGTTGAATGGCAAAAGACCATCAATGCCGTTTGCAGTTCCCATGGTGTGGAGAGAGCAAAGCAACCACGTAGATGACTGTTACTTCTGCTTGGTTCCTCCTCTTTCCGGTGGAATAACGAAGCAAAAGAAGTCGACAATAGTCTACCCAAACATTCCGTCAGCATTGAGACCAGTTCCACATGGTGATGGACTTCCTATTCCAGAACCTCCAGCAGAATATATTTTCCTTGATTCATCTGATGAGGACAAGGGTGAGCCGACATGTTCTTCTCCTGGTCCGTCAGCGTGCAGTGATCCCGATTTTCACTGTGGTGCAACATCAACCCCACACAGAATAACACAGGAAGAACTAAATGACCTTGTTCGTGATTTGGACTTATCCAAAACAAGGCAGAATTGCTAGGATCAAGACTCCAACAATGGAATCTTCTAGAAGAAGATGTCACAATTACTTCATATAGAAAGCGCCATCAGCAGTTGGAACCTTTCTTTATGAAGGAAGGTAATCTGGTATTCTGTTCCAATATTGACGACCTCATGAATGCCTTACAGATCACTCATGACCCACAAGAATGGAGACTCTTTGTAGACTCTTCAACACTGAGTCTTAAGGCTGTGCTTTTGCACAATGGAAACCGTCTTCCATCTATTCCATTAGCGCATGCTGTCCACATGAAAGAGACATACGATAACCTAAAACAGCTACTGCATTCCATTGACTATAACAGGTACAAATGGCACCTGTGTGGTGATTTGAAGGTAGTTGCCATTTTAATGGGACTGCAGCAAGGATATACAAAATATATGTGTTTCTTGTGTGAGTGGGATAGCCGAGCAAGAGAGTTGCACTACGTGCGGAAGGAATGGACTCCCAGACAAAACATGGCAGTTGGACAGAAGAATATCCAGCACCCAGCTCTGGTCGAGGCTCACAAAATCCTACTACCACCCCTTCACATCAAACTAGGTTTGGTGAAGAACTTCGTGAAAGCCATGGACCGCACTTCGCCAGCTTTCCGATACCTGCATGAAAAATTCCCTCGACTCAGCGAAGCAAAGATTAAAGAGGGAGTTTTTGTGGGTCCTCAGATTAGAGAACTCTTCAAAGATGACCGCTTCAACAACTTGCTGGAGGGTGATGCGAAACAAGCATGGAATGCTTTTCGTCTAGTGTCTACAGACTTTCTGGAGAATGTTAGGGCAGAAAACTACAAGGAACTAGTAGAAGACATGCTCAAGCAGTACCAGAAATTTCGCTGCAATATGTCTCTGAAGATGCATTTCCTTCATTCCCATCTCGATTTCTTCCCTGACAACTGTGGTATGGTTAATGACGAACATGGCGAACGTTTTCATCAAGATATCGCAACAATGGAGCAAAGGTACCAGGGAAAATGGTCCACTACAATGTTGGCTGACTACTGCTGGACACTCCGCAGAGATGCTCCCGAACAGCTGTACAAGAGACAGGCAAAAAATCTAAGAACTAGTCTATGACCTGGTTTTTACAAATATTAACTGTAAGTGTATCACTATTGGCATGCATTGTGCGATATAAAATTACTTCATTTCAGATTACAAAAAAACTAGAGCCAATTCGGCATTTTCACTGTCATATTCGTGTTCAGCACATACAAATTGATAAGAACTGACTAATTTCATTTCAGTAACATGACTTTTGTAAAAATTTGTTGTCCAGTGTTATTTTAGTTGGTTCATCTGACGCAGCATTTGCGTGGCAATGAGTAATTCGGAGAGATCATTACGAAGGATTTGTATCGTAGCCTATTTATGCAAGGTTTTCATCAGTAAATGACAAATGACACGGGCTTATTTATAACAGACGAATAAACGATGCTAGACACGGATTTTATGCGCTGTCTGGCAGAACTGTATAATTATAGGCCTACTGGAGCTTCATCGAATGTGTCTTTGATGCCTGAAGTTCATAAGCTAAAATTAGCTGGAGCATGGCAAAGCTACAAGTCGACCAACTGAAAGGGACAACTTTAGGCCTATATACAATAAAATGACAGTCCTACATCTTGAATGAATAAGCTGGTTCCCGCGACTTAGCCCCACACATCTAGAATAACCCCTTCCCCATCAGAATTGAGACAATTTCTTTCACTAAAACTGGAAACACTCCTCTTCCACAAATCCTATCACGACTCTTCAACATCCCTTATCTCACTTTCCGTTTCAGTTCCAAACACCATCCACCCTAGCCGTCTGACTGTCTGCCTGCCTGACTCTTGGATCCTGACCTGGAACCAAACCCTTCCTGCCTATCGATTTTGTTTTGACTAAGCGCCTGTGAATAACCTGGTTCTCGTGACTTAGCTTTCTGTGGGCTCTATAGATCTTCTTCTCCTCAGACCTGTTCTCTTTTTTCAGCCGACTGAGAAGAGAACGTGTAAATTTCATAAATCAGTTTAGCTTGAAGTGGATTTCGTCCCAATTGGTCTTCAGACAAAACGGCAGACAACCAAATACTTACGGGTGAAGAGGACAGACAGGCTACATATCGCGTTGCTAGTGGTTCATATATTTATTATATGGAGGAGTCTTCTTCGTCAATTTTCTTGGCTGAACAATCTTCTGGCTGAACCGCGCAAATACGACACAAGCAATCCGACAACAGCTGGGCATAGCAGACCCTGCTCTGTACAGACGCTAGGTGTCCTTGCTGTACGTGTCTGTCAGCTTCCTGAAAGGCGCTATATAAACTACGAGGTATTATAGGTACACGTAAAATACATACATGTGGGTCTTTAAAGGTACTTCCGGTCCAACTTTCAAATCTTTTATTTGTTGATGTCTGTATGTATTTAGCACCGACTATGTAAGAAGAAGGCACTTTAGTTTTACATTGTAAGTTGAACGTTTATTGTTGAGGGCAAATGATTCTTACAATCGGTCGATGTTGTCCAATTACACGCATATAGTCCGCCCCACTTGACAAGTGTCTTATGTGTCCGAAATCCGTTTCACTTGATGGCGCATGATGGCTGCCGTGAACACGTGAGCAGCAGTGACTAAATGAGCTAGACCGCATTACAGGCATTTACGTGCGCTGGCGGAAGCAAATAAAGGCTACTTACTTACTTATTCGTTAGCGTCGTTTTCTCGAACTGTTTGCTGTGTAAAACGAACCCAGGAGCCAGCCATGTAAAGGCAAAGTAAGGTCGAAGTCAACGGCCCTGTCAGCCATAAGATATGTCGTTACTACTAAGACAACCATTGACTACGACCGTGATATTCGCTAAATATAATTATCCGCTTAGTATAAATGTATTTGTAAAAACTGTCAAATCGAACATTGCATGCACTAATTAATCAAGTCCGGAAAATACATTTGATTAAAATGTTATTAATTTTAGACTTAGTAGTTGGATTGGCTTGCGTTTGGCAATCTGTTCATTCATAAGTGTTATTTCTGAAACGGTCATCGCTGGTGATCGGGACCTCGGTCCATGCGAGGCCTCGATTTCGCATTGGACAGTGTTGAATGATGTAGCTTAGACTCGACATTCTTCCACAAGACAAAAGACTCAAAAGCAAATAACACATGCTAAACTGCAAAGTAACAAAAACATCTTCACATCATCCGGAATTAAACCATTCGCAAAAATTCACCCGATCCTCTTCAGCTGAAAGAAGAATGAAGACTAGAGAAAATAGATTTTATTTATGAAATTTTTTCACTTGATTGCTGCTCACACTGAACAATAAATGGTGTTCAATGGAATTCAGTTCAACAGTTTTTGCTGCCATCAAAGTAGACTGTTCCACTGGTCGACTTCTGAACTATTACCTGAACTTTGCAACAGGTGGGGGAGACCTAATCTAACCCTAAGCCACTGTCCATCAGTTTTACTGGCTCAAATGATACAAAAACATGACATCTCTGAACTACGACCTGACCCAACTGAAAATGGGTAAACAACGGGACAGAGACAGCGAAAGAGAAACCTCTTCTACGAATTGGCATATATTGCAGGACAGCATTAGACGCAGTTTGAAAGAGCGTAGTTGCAGATGCTAATGTTACCAATGGAGGTAGATGAAGAAGGCGAGTTGCCAGAGCCGAGTCTCTTTGCCCTTCCCGCACTTTCGTCCCCTCGGAACATCCCCCTAGAGTCGTTTCCATTAACTACATCCCCAAGCGACGTCGTTATGTCAATTGTGTGGAATTGCAAAGTGCTGTGGTCAGTGACTCTGAGCGAAGAATTAAATCCGTTGGCAAGAGGGTGACTGGTGGTCGACTCCAACTCTTCAGACCATGACTTCTTAATAGTGTTTGGCTTCGAAGCCTCGGTTGTGATGATGTCTGTGGCATCAGTTGAAACGTGTTTTTCAGTTCCTTTCAACAGAAATCGGTCAACCTGCGTCTGTCTAAGACTTTTCGATGACTTTTGACTCAATCCATCACCAGCTAAAGATGCAACAAAATAAACCGAATCTCATATAAGATCAAGTTTTTCCTAGACACACAAGAGAAGAATTCAACAGCAGCTCCCTTTGGAACCCATCCACACATGCATCAGAATTACTTCAACAGCATCTTCCAAGACCAAGAATAGCACCTTACCAGAGAATGTTATAGCTTACCAAACTAACGCTAACCCTAACAGCTCCTATCCCCTTTCTCTGTCTCGTCTTCTGGCAGCCAGACTTGGTTCTTGACATGGCTTCATTGGACAACCCCACTGACTTGACGCAGCACTCGTGCTTTTGACTAGCGCTTTAGAAATTTTGAGTTTACGATTATAACATCCTCAGTGGATGCAGAGTAACAATTCCATTTGCAGCAGAATAAGAGTTTCTACTGACTTCCTAGTTCCATCACAGACTATGAAATGGTAGAAAGCAATTTAAAGCACCATTGTCATTATTGCTATCATTCTCATCATCATCGTCATTCCAGTCATCATCATCCCATCCACTATCATTATCATAATCATCATCGTCGTGCAGAGAAACTGCCGTCTGCCTAAACTGACATCAAAGCTTTTAAAAATCGTCAGCAAAGACAAACCGTTTCTGGCTTCTGACAATAGGGTCAGCTTCAGCTGCTTTCTTGGTTTTGGAGTTGACGACAGCACAGCTGACCAACTCCTCTTTAACGAACCAAAGGGAGACAAAGATGGCGGTGGCACATCAGTCTACAAGAGAAATGATCACCAGGAAACTAAGAAACTGTCCACATGCAGCAGCAGCAACAGCAGCAGCAGCAGGAAACAACTTGAACTCTTAAAGTTGCCCAAGAGGCTGCTTCATCAAAACCTTCTCTTTCCTGATGCTCTCTCTCTGCTGTCTCTAGCAATCTCAGATTATGCGTTTCTCTTGTAAGAAATGCAGGTTTAATTTATGAATCGCTTAAACTAATTCTACAGAAATAAATTCAGTTGTTAAATCGTCATGACTGTCCTTGTTATTACATCCACCAGTTAGCAATGTTGCAGTTTCTCCTCTAATGAAAGACCAAATCAAATCCAAAACCTTTGGCAACAACGCTGCACGTTGAACAAAAGTCATTCAGGATCAGCTCCGCAATTTCCTTCATGAGACTAAACTGTTTAATAATCAAAGCATCTCTCATGTGTTTATCTGCAGTGTACATACCTCTACACTGAAATACGAGGAAATGCCGGATTTCTTTGAACCATTTGGCCAACTGTCATCACCTTTTGACCCGGAGAAACAGTGCTTTGAATCTGTCGCCTGATTACTAATGCATGACGTCACGCATGGCTGAGCAACAGTTGTCATGTCTGTTGTTAAAATGCTCACTGTGGTTGTCGATAATCCATTTAGTCCCAGACAACTGCAAGTGGAAGCGTCGTCATCGGATTTGGTCACTTGCTCGGCGCTCAGTGGGAGAACAACAGAGCAGCGGGAACTGCCTTTGGGGTCGGTCAGCAGAGGACCAGTTGATCCGTTCAACTGACCTCCATCATCACCCGCTGCATCCATTTCAACCATTGATGGCTGCTGCTCATCAACAGCAAAAGAAACTGACACCTGAGCATCAAACCGACGAGCAGTCGACTCGTGGGCATTTGATTCACGTGAATGTGACTCACAGGCATCTGATGCAAGTGAATCTGAGTCATGGGCAGCTGACTCATGAGCAATGGCTTCATGAGCATCCAACTCGTAGGCATCTGATTCATGTGAATTTGACTCATAACCATTGAAACTTGGAGATGGTTGATGAGCCGAGCTGAGCAACAGTTCAGAGTCAAACCGAGTATCTGGGCTGGCGACCAATGAGTCATTTTCCAAAGTTCGGTCTGCAGAAGCCAGTTGCTGAGGGCAGAACTGAGTCATGAATGTTTCAACAAGCGTCTGATCTCCGGAAATGATGGTAGACACAGATGAATCATCTGTAACGCTTGTTTCATCAGCCACGGAAGCAGAGACGGACTCTGTGCTGCTCTTTCCATCGCCAGATCTCAAGTCTTGCGACTGAAAGAAAATGAGACCAACTTAGTCTTCCAAGTGAATTTACTTCTGATTTACAAAAACATTAATCAGTCGTCACAAAGATAAAACAGACAGTTTTCTGTCCAATTCAAAGACAACAAATCAGAAATCCCATCTCATAGATCTCTTCAACACACTATGCCTCAAAACAATATTAGGAAGACTACTAATACTAATAATAGTTATTAATACTACTACAGAAACAGAAATCAAAAGGAGAATAGCGCTTGCAGGGTCAACCTTTAACAGGTTACAAAAGGTCTTCAAACGACATGATATAAAACTGGCGATAAAGCTAAAAATCCTCAACACATGCGTGATCCCAGTGCTAATCTATGGATGTGAGTCATGGAGTATTACAAGAGCAATGGAGAAGAAACTGAATGCAGCAGAAAACAAATGGCTCAGAAGAATACTAAGAGTCAGCTATAAGGATCATGTAACGAATGAAAGTATTAGACAACGAACACAGCAACCATTGATAAGTAATGTGATCAAGAAAAGAAGGATGAAGTGGCAGGACATGTCCTGAGGATGGAGGAGAACCGCAATCCAAAGAAAATCTTTAAATACAAACCGGACGGAAAGAGAGCAGTGGGAAGACCGAAAAGAAGATGGATAGATTGCCTTGAAGAGGATCTGAAAGGTGCCGGAGTTACTATCTATGGGAAAACGGAGGGCAGACGGAGAATGACCCTTGAGGAGATGGCCGGGAAACGAGATTTGTGGAGGGGTGTCATAGAGAAATCAACGACTGGATCCAGTCCAGAGATGATTACATGACATGACATGAATACTACTAATAATACTACTAATGCTAATAATAGTTATAAATACTACTAATAATACTACTAATACTAATAATAGTTATTAATACTACCAGTAAAAGAGTAAAGACTAAAAGTCCTTCTTAACGCTTACTTTGCTGTCATCCTCATCCACGCGACTCTCTGAGTCTTCATCGTTGTCCGAGTCATCGGCGAAGTTGGTTGGCGTCCAGTGGAGTTGTTTCTCGTCCAACACCAGGTGACCTTTTGCCAAATGTCGCGACACAGCTGCGTCAATTTCATTCGAATCCAAGACCAGGGAGTAACTGAAATAACAACCGGATTACAATAAACATACCGAACTTACTAATCTCCCACTTATTTATAGTATTATTAATTGGAATGTGTCTGAGCAAACCCTTAGTCAGAAAAATCAGTATGTGAAAATCATCTCTGAAGGCCATTACTCCTAAGAAAGGTCTGAAATAGTTCTGTGCTTAGTTTTCACAGAGATGCACAATATGTCACTCAAAAGGTCTTCAGGCTTCATAATTACTTTTTCATGCAAAACAATCTGTTTAATTTACACCGGGCATCTAAATTTCGAGTAAGATTTAAGTTGCAATTTTTCTTAACTTGTGACTGTGCGTTGATGTACACAATAAATAACTGTAACAGTTTTAAAGACAAGCAGTTTTCACTTAAATATTTTGCACTTCCAGACAAACGCAATGCAACATTAAACTAATTTTCGAATTTGTCTGACTCGGGCAACGTCACGTTTAGTATTAAATGTGGTTGAAAATACAGAAGCAAAACACGTAATTCTGTAAACTGCCAAACAGTAGATTCTTGTTGCTGCACAGTTGAATTGTTAGAATGGAAAATGATTTATTTGCTTAAGCATGTTCAGATGTGTTTTCTGGCAACGTACCGTCCGTCTAGAGAGACTTGCAGCATCCTGAGTGACATCAGAGTGCTGACAACATCCGGACCACAGATGCCAGTTGCTTCACTGATGCCTACAAAAGACAGAAGCGCATTCGTTTCAGTAATTCTTCTGCAGCAGTGCTATCTGGAAATGTACATAAAAGCATCTACTGATGATCACTTCTAAGTAAAACTGAACACCAAGGATATCGGCAGAGAACATCTGCATCTCACCGCTTGCGAAACGCCATTAACCAATCGTCTAACCTAATTCAAGTTAAAGACTTCTACAGCGTCTTCTATAAAGCATTATAAAAAGCATAAATTATTATAAAGCACAAGACATCAAATGAACGATCGCTTCCTGTGCAACTGCAGTCAGAAATCACAATCCAGTTGAGGAGAACCCAGGTGGAAATTCATTAGGTACTCGGCAGTACCCTCTAAAGTTTAAGTTTAAAAAGGAGTAAAACTGGAAAAGGAGGCATCAGTGTCCTCCAAAGACTCTCACAAGTGGAAGAAAGGAAAGGTAAGGAAGGAAGGAAGGAATCTGTGATTGAATGGCACTCTGAAGTGATCTTCAAAGAAATCAGGTGAAAGCAAATGGAAGGAACTGCATTTGATCAGATGACAATTGCTGTTGTTTTCAATGTACCAGTTACTAATTAAAAATACCTTCAGATAATTAATACCAATTATTTAACTTCTGATTAAGAATCTGATCTTACTTTCGACTGTCATGGATTTTGAGTCACGATGTTTTTGCAAGTAGATGAAGATGGCGCTCTTCCAATAAGCTTCGTAGGAAACTCGACCGAGATCGGAAAGTGGCTTTTCAGGCGTTCCAAAGTGTCCTTCAATCCGCGACAGTAAATAACCTAACCGCAAACGAAACGTTTCACACATTAATAATATGAGAGCAATCAATGCAACACAAAAGGCTTCCTGCAATCTGCATCACTGATTTATCTTAATCCAAGGTTGAAATCATCTTCTGGCTGAGGAACTCTTCAACATGAACCATTGTCACGTTCTCTGGACGCCACATCAGCTCGTATTTGCCTGACATGACCATAAAAAGGGGCAGCTTGTGAACGTTGCCCCACCTCTCGTTAAATAAGTAAGTAAGTAATCTTTATTAGCACAAATGGCAAACACCAACCTACACTTTACAATAATGCATAAAAAACAGTTAAAAAGAAGCAAAATTGATGCAAAATTATGAAACAGTTGCAAAAGTCTAACTTTAAATACAGTTCAAGTGCATAAAATCTAACTTTATACTACCATAAATGTTTGAATCAGGTCATCCCTAGTGCACCAGAGTCATAATCTATGGAATAGAAGTGGTTAGGAGTGACATGATTTCAGTGAAGTGATGAGAAGTGAAGTGATGAAGAGTGAAGCAGTATGGGGAGAAGTGATTACTTACTGAAGCCGATGAGGAGCCTTCCGTGGCCCTGTCGTTGATACTGAGGAAGCGTCATGATACACGACAGATTGAACTTGTGATGGCAGAATTTCTCCTGAAAATCAAACGTCAACAGTTTCTAAATAGATCACATGATAATGGCATTTATCACACAAAAAACAGAGGGGGTTGTTATCAAAATAATACTAGGTGCCATCAGAACATCTAAAGTCATTCCTGTAGGACTGAAATGCCCAGAGCACAAGTCAAAGATCCCTGCTACGTCAAAACAGATACCGGAGTCAGTGTCATTTGATTACCCAGCAAGGCATTCCACAGAAACAGATGGGGCAAGATTAGGTGACATTGCACGATTAGATTAACTGCCAGAAAACCACTGAACTACTCAGATTAAAGATGGATTTAAGTCCAGGTCACCCCACACAACTCACCTTTTAACCAGTCAGATGGGTTAGAATTAACTCTAAACAGACCGTAGACTTCCTCCAACAAATTTAAGCATAGCTACTTGATGGACCTCTTACCTTGGAAAAATACCCGATCAGGTGGCAGCCAGAGTCGTCTCTCCTCGTCAGAACATAGAAGAGGAACGGTTCCACATCGTAGTAGAGAGTCTTGTGGTCCAAGAAGAGCTTCGCCAGAAGACACAGATTCTGGCAGTAGATCTTACTTTGGTTGCCATCGACTTCAAAGATTGAAAGGTCACCTGACCGATAGATTTCATCACCCGGAGGATGAAACAGACCACACTTTGTCTAAGCAAATCAAAAAGTCACGTCATCTAATACTTGTTTGCACAACACACAAAAAACAAGTTTCACATAAACTGAAATCTTCACAAAGTTACAATAAAACTCCCTGAAGTAACTTGATGCAGTCAAAGACAATGCCGTTGAACTGTTGCTTCCTAGTAACCATGGACACAGCAGCAGACTCAGCTGCCAGTTGAATTTTGCTAAATGTGAAGGAGATAGATGCGAGAGACAACTGAATGATAAAAGAAAAAACAAAGGAATTACTCACCAAATGCTGGAGCAGGCTGTTGCCACTCTTCATGTACTTCAGACAGAACTCACAAATAAACAATTTGTCCAAACTACAAGAGACCAACAAACAGTTCATATCAACAAAAGAATCAAATCAGATTAAATTAACGACATTAGTAGGGACCTGATTGGGGAAATCAGCTGATTTTGTCAAAAACAAACTCAAAAGTGCTGGTTTTTAAATGCCAAGCCATATACCACTCTCATATATAAGCACACACACACACAAAACCCACTGCAACATCTACTAGGTTACCAGTTGAATAACATTCCCTAAATGGTACAGTTTCCACCGACGAGTTGATAACATATGTTGGATAGCAATGAATCCACTGCAGTAGATGACTGTGCACTGGCTACTTCCTGGACTAAGAGACTGAAAAAGAAAAAGGAGCTATGAAATGAGGAGTCTCTCGAAATGACTTACCATGCATATTCTTGTGGATAGGGAGATGAATACCAGGTTGTAACTTCGTATTTGCCAAACTGTATGCACGGTGGATTTCTTGGTCGAGCAGCGTTACCTGAAAGCGTTCGCTAATCAAAGAGAAACAAAGAAATGAAGGAAAACTTAATGAAGATCATCCAAAACCCAACGTCATAAGGAAATGCAATCGGATGAACTGGATTCGATCGTCTGAAGAACATTCAGTAAATCAACCATGAATTTAGACTAAGTGACAAGATAAGTATGAAGGGTGTTATATAAGAATGGCCACAGAGACAGACAGACAGACAGAGACAGAGAGAGACAGAGAGAAAGGGGATGTGCTCACCTTTAACCTGTTGACCTTCTGCTGAGCCTTTTTGTACAAGTCATAGTCTTCCTGAGAGACACCAGGTGGCAGCGTTCGACTTTCGTTCATTTCTTTGTCTGCATTCGGTGTTTCTGGAAGAAAAATAATGCGTCAGCATCAGACACCCTACTAACCCTTCCTAACTCAGTTATGCAAACTGATGGCAAAGACGTTTAGAAGTTGTCTATCTTGGGCAATCTTCAGCCAAATGCCTCACTTGCCTCAATTCCACAAGTGCAAGTACCTCAGTATGCACAGAGTGCCTTTGAAGTACTTCTTAAAGTACTTCTGAAGCCCTGAGCATAAAACGCAACAGGGCTGATTAGCCACGTCAGTCAGATGAGCTGAACTTCACCCGTTAGCTTAACAATACCTGACTAGACAAACGATGATCAAGTGATCACAGTAAATAATTAAGCATTGTTCCTGTTGTTGGATGACTATGGACGCTTTGACTCTCATAATAATTCCAGCCAAGATCATATGGGGAAGGGGATCCCAGGAGGATTTCTCTGATGCTGGCCTGTGGCTCTGGAACCTGCTGTCTGCTTTGGTCCGCTCTGCAAGTTCTCTGAAGTCAATAAGTACAGAATAAAATCTCAGCTTGTGTGAACTGCTTGTCTTCTGTCTCCTGGTCTCTCTGACATCTTCGATCTTGACTGGTTCTTTCCAGAGAATCTTTATTATGGAATTCTTCTTTACTCAGAAGCAAAGCCATCGAATGTTGCCTAGTGTATTAAAAAAATGGCAATGCCACAGAAGTCAGAATATTGGCAGAATATATAAGCAGCTGACCTGCGCCATTTGACCGATGTAAAGACAAATCGAGACGTCTCGATGGTCGACCGTTTGGATGCAGAATGGGACAGGCATACGACCTACGACACACAACAAACACACAGCCACATCAACGACCCCCCATCCAATGACGACAGCATCATTATATACAAAGCATACACAGTGCTATGCCACACAGCAGTCAGAGCACATCCATTTAAACTACACACTGCTCCAAAATCTAAATCTTTTCATGGCTCAGGAGATAGACAGACACACAGACAGAGAATTTGCCATTAAGTTCAGAAATGTCCAGTGTTTATCAGAAGTTGAAGACAACTCACTTCCTGTGTCGAGCCGATCGGCCGTTGATGTTTCCCGAACCATCACATCCTGGTGTTGGACAACTGCAACAGATCCCACAGAAGCAGTCTCACAAAGCGCCCACACACACACACACACACACATATTTCAGCACCTATGTCTGAGGTCCTTAAAAGGCGCTGTCAGATACATCCACACATTTCACATACATTTATCTCGGAAATGACACCAAATAATGATGGCTGTCATCACATTCGATTTCCAATGAAAAACTGATAATAACTGTTTGATCTGCCTGGCAACGTAAAACATGTAACATGAATTACTTTGGATGAAGTCACACGGCCCTGACCAGAATTGATCAGCTGAAATTTGCGCATTTCTCCACTTATTACTCCCAAAACAAAGCATCTAGATGTTGATGCTTGGTTCAATTCAACCCATTTCAGATCAAAATCCAAGAAATGAGTTTTTAGCAGAAAACTCCGATTAAAGAACGCTTATTTGCAGGTGAAGTTTGTAACAACAATCACATTCAGTCAATCCAACAGCAGTGAGTTCTAGTAGACAGTGTTGCATGAATATTTAGATAACATCTGGAGACAGAGAAGAGGCAGAGAAGAGAATGAGAAGAGGCAGAGAAGAGAATGAGAAGAGGCAGAGAAGAGGCAGAGAGGCAGCCTACCTTTCGGTCGCTGCTTTGGTGTACTTCCGTTTGAACAGATAACTAAACGCTAAGTTGGTCGACCGATTTCTCTTCTGCCGGTTCTCACAGAAACGACATTTCCACGATTCTACAAAAGAAACACAGGATCCAAATGAAAATGAATCTAATCGCTCAGAAGAAGTTATTTTCTAAATTGACGTCTATTGAAGTTGCTCAGTCAGATTTGGGCTCTTCCTCAGCTACTCACAGGTCATTTATTATCGATCAAGTGCAAACAAAACTGCTGTCTTGAGCACCAGATATTCATCCACCAATTACGTCAAATCATACTCTTCTTTGGATTCATGAGAATTTAAAAAGGACATGTAGCAGAAAATCATTCTGACAAAAAATTAATTTAATGAAAAACTTTAAATAAATGAAATTATTCCATTTCTTTGTCTTAACTCTAATGCATAAAAAGCAGGTAATGCAAAAGATGACCTGTGACAGAGTCTTGACTGAGTTTTGATTGGAGACAGGCAGCGTGAAAGCCTCGGTCACATGCAGGACAGCGAATGAGCTCTTCCTAGAAAACATAAAACCAATCAGAGTACAATCAACCGACGTCGCTAACACACAACTTGTGCCTATGCTTCCCTCTTCAGCGCTCAGTAGACTGTGTATAATAATTCAACGAAGGATGATTCAATTCTAACTTAATCTAATTTGAAATAACTTCTGTGGTGCCGCTGATAAGCTGTAATCCTGGATCCGTCTGGTTGAAAAGCAGCAGAGCATCCATGAAACAGCTGAGTGAAAACTAACATAATGAATAACAGACGCAGGAATGCCTCATTATTTGTCAAACGATTGTAATATGTTCTTTCAAAGATATTACAGAATTGCAAAGATTCAAGTCGTATTAAATGCCAATTGAAAAGCAATTAAACTGAAAATGGAATCCGACTGCGTAAATGAATCCAACCTCAGTGTCTTTGTGGCCACAGACAGAGCAGGTTTTACAGGAGGCACACTGCCATTGTGACGTCTGAACGTGTTCTACCACTTCGTTTGACATTGACAAACACACTGAATGACCTGAAAAACAAATTTAAAAAATCATAAGCAACAAAATGCAACGGCAAAAGCTGCACTTAAAAAAGAACTGGATTAAAACACTGTTCTCCTTATAAATATCAGAGCAGCAAAACTGATGAAACCATGAGATTCAATCACTTAAAGACAGGGCTAGCTCACTTGTTTACACATCCAAGAGAACTTCCTCAGAAGCACTGTGTCTGCATCTTAAGGATCTCTGGCTCAAATATAACCAGAGTAATCTAACAAGAGGACACCTTCGGTTAAGTAGGTAAGTAACACATTCCTGTAGTCGCATGTGACATATCAGGAGACAAGAAAAAGCGATCTTACCGCTGTAGCCACACGAAGCACAAGACACAAGACCCGACGTGTCACCCGTTTCCTCAGCTTTTTGACAGATGCCACAGACTCCGCTGGCAGCCACCAGAGTCTTCAACAGAAACAACAGCACAGAGGATAAGTTAACAATTAATTACTAAATGTAAACCACAAGCACAATATACGAATTATATAATCAAAAAAATAACAATTATGACAAAATTCACAACAACTAATTCCGACCTGCAACTCTTTGGATTCGATTTTGATTTTGTTCATCTCTCAGTACTTGGATTTTTGTCCAGCTCTATAACAACGTACACTAAACGACGCTAACAGAAATCGATCCCATGCATAACTCACCAGAGCTAAGAATATCATCGTTTGCCGAGTCAGCTGCTTCTTAAACTCGTCATAAACTGTGACTCGTGTATAACTGGATTCGATATATGTTCAGCCATGTAGTCACAGCTACAAAATTTGTTTCAAATGCTCACTTTCAGTTTCATTGTTTAATTGCTTAAGCTGAACACCATTTTCTCCAAACATGATAAACTATATAATCAGAAAAGATTTCTTTACACACCTTATTTTGAAAGGCTTTATCTTCAAGAGCGAGGACATTTTTTAATCTGAGTTTATCTCCAGCAGTTGGTTTACTCGGTCCTAGTGTCTTTGGTGTGGCAGCCAACTGGTAGCAATCTCCATTGAGGACGAGCCTCCCGCAGGAAACGGCCGTCTGGCACCACCTCGACACCAGTTCCATGACGTCACATCCCTCGGCAACATCCACGCTGTATCCGGTCATGATGAATTGGTGAATGTCGGACAGTGTAGAGCCTTCAGCTGCGCCTAGATCGCGAACCGTCCGAACTACGACTTTGAGCAGATCCGAATGACGGCTGACTTTGAGTCGGTGCGTTTTCAAACTGACGACCATCTTTGGATCCCTGTAGGAAGAGATGCCATTCACTGAGACGCGAATTATGAGTCCGTCTTTGACTGCCAGTTCCAGCTGCTCTTCCACCTCGTCCTGCGTCATCCGACACATCGAGCGCAGCATATACGATATCCGTTCAACGCATGGCCGCTGCTTCTGAGCGCGAATTCGTCGGATTGCAGACAACAGCCATTTCACTTTCTCTGGATCTGACTTCGCCGTAACTTTGGCCGGCATCATCGACAGAGCATCTGGTTCTGACGTTGACATCTGAAATGCCATCGTGCTGTCCACTTGGAATGCATCATTACTGTCTGTGGGATGACTGACGATGCCCTGCGACCGGCTGTCATCACCATCCGTGCATAAGAACTCGTTACAGGTCGATGGGCTGTCACATTCTGATTCCATTTGCTGTTAATTAACGATGTTTTACGAGACAGAAGCTCTTGTAAGCAGTAATCCAGCTGAAAAGAATTCAGTTACATCGACTGCACTTGAAAGAAACATCGGGGTTTTCTTGCACTTTGAAAGGCTCAACATATCAGATTAAACACACACACTGATAAAAATAAAAAGCATTCAAGTCCATACAACAACTAAACTGTCCATGAAAAAGTTAGACTAATTTAGATGATTAAATACTACAATATAGATCTCACCTATTTTGGTCATTTCTTTCTACCTTGCCAACAGTCTTTCAATTCGTGTTTAAATTTGTTTTTATCACAACATTAAAAAAAATTCCCCAGCAGGAATGTACAACAAAAGACTGTCTTTACAACTTACACAATTACTGCTCACCATTCTGGGCTGTTATTATTACAGCTCCATAAATATAATTTAGAGAAGATAACCCCAACTTTACCAAACATAACTAATGTGATCAACACAAACACATAAAAATCATTTTTAAAACGATTAGTAATTATATCTTAAAACTGATAAAAGACCGTCTGCATGAATACTTTTGATAAACGAAACTGCATAAAAAGGTCTTCTTTCGCTGACCCGTAAGTTAGTTGGTCCTTTCGGCCTTTAGTTATACCATTTTAAAAAAATACACTATATGTAAATGTCACGGTGTCGAGTTAAACACAGCGCAGGAAAAACAAATAAAATTGCTTACACGATTACAGATGAACTCTATATGCAGTTCAAAATCGTTTTCAAGCGATTTATCCAAAACTTTGTTTCAAAAATTCTCACTATATTATAATAAACAGCCGCCATTATTCTTCCGGTAACTAAATTCAGACCATAGGGTCAACAAAACGTTTTTAGCGCATTTATTAATTTAGCGTAAGCGTGGAGTTGACTTAAATTACTTATTATACTTAAATTACTGTAAATACAGCGTCGTCGATATTATAAGAAGGCAATCCTGGCAGAAATATGTAAGAAATTACCAAAACGTATAAGTATTTTAAACGAACTAAGTTTGTATTGTATGGTATTGTTAATTTCCCGATACCTTCAGCGCCTAAGAAAAGCCCAGACGTGGAACCAATTTATTCACAGGCGATTAGTCCATTCAGACTCGGTCATGCAGTTCAACAGCTAATCTAGCCATAACGAGGTGAAAGTGAGAGTGGCGGAGTTAGTTAACAGGTTATGGTCTTTCGACACGTGGATGGACTCGAGCTTTCTTCGGTGCCCAGAGAAAGCCAAATCGTGCGATCCAGCACGGGGGCTCAGTGAAAACAAAATCGATAGGCAGTAAGAGTCAGATTCGGCAAGACAGACAGACAGACGGCTGCGGTGGATGGTGTCTGTAATAGGATCGGTAAAATAGATAAGAAGAGGATTCAGGATTACATTTGTGAAAGAGGAGTGTTTTCAGTTTTGAGTGAAAGACCCGGGCAAAAATTCCAAGGGATGGTGTTGATGACTTTGTAGGATGGGTCAGATACCCATTCAGCATACCTACCCTGGTCCAACATTGGTCCAACGGGTGTGTGCTGGCTGGGTGGGTGTGTGCTGGCTGGGTAATTGTCGTAATTCTGGGGGGAATTCCTGCAGTGTAAGTCTATGGGTCTAACTGACCAGACGAAAGCTGTACTTAATCTTTGTTCCAACCTTGTTCTACTGCCCGCCTTGCCTTCATATTCTTGTTCTGTAAGCTTCTATTAGTAAGTTTACTAATTATCAACTTGAAACAGGCTTCCCAACTCACTGGTTTCTCAGCACCAAAACTTTAGTTCCCTTACTGCCTCGATCTGTTAAATTTACATGTAACCAGCTGTTTTTCCATTCCAACGCTATAAATGGGTGTGTGCTGATAGAAGGAATGGTTTAGATTTAAAAGCGCAGAGCTATTATCCAAAGTGCTTACCAGCATCAATAGTAGATGCGTCAATATTCGCCTACTACCCAGTGGTGACCGAGTGTCTGTGAATTACTACTGTTTAGTTATGATTAACCTCAGTAACCTGAAGCCAATCATGTATTAAGAATTTGGCCACCACAGACTGGAAGAAAATAGAGTGCTGCAAGCTATGCATCACGACTCTCCAATAAATAAGTAAGTATGCAATCACAAAGTAACGAACACAATACAACATGTATGCCAAAACGTTGTTTGTTAATTAAAGAAACTGTTCAACCGAGTGGATTTCTGATGTACATAAAATGTTTCAGAGAATGTTTTCATGATGAAATGTGCTTTGCCAGCTGAACCCCTGCGAATATGTTGCAAACAAATCTCTGCTTAAGCCAAATTGTTCTTTCAGTTTCCTTTTCGCACATATTCAAAAGCCCTGTTTTGTGTGTGTACCTCATCATCTTTTGGATCTACGAAGCTCCGTTAATGCAAAACAAACCGACTGCATAAAATACCACGTTTCAGCCTTGTGAGGCGACGATGTTTTCTTTGTAGGTGATTGCCACAGTCAGGCAATTATTGTCTAATTTTGCCCTTGAACAATTACAGAGCACCATCACTTTGTATTGAATCCATCGACTGTGATTTTCCTAACTGCGAACAGCGTAAGTTGCATATTGCGTATTTTACTGAATACCAGTTCTAACAAGTTGCAACAGCACATAGAATAATCAACCGTTGTTGACTAATGTCAAGAATCAGACGTTATTTAGCCAGCAAGCATTCTCAGTAAACACGATACGACGTGAACGTTGACACTGTTGCCGAGGGCTCGGTACAACTGACGATTTGTCACGTTCTCTGGAAAATCTAAAATTTTAAATGATGAATAAAATCAGGCAGTGCATAACTTATAAATTAAATAAAAATGATAAACTTGACACCAGTTCGTTACTAAGAAGCTGATCTATGTAGAATTCTCTCGACTAGATTACTGTAGACAGCACTGGATCAGAGGCATTTGATAAGCATACTGGTAGTAGATTCCGCTGTCGGGTAAGATGGATTAACGAACACTAGATTTATTAATAAAGTGACTTTGGCCAAGAATAGGGACCACCATTTGTTGCAAACTGACTTTCAAGCAGTTTCTGTAAGCTGATACCTCAATTAAGTAAGCATTTGTTAATACCCATATGTCCATCGGCTGAGGGAGGAATTGTGCGCTTGGGTGGGTCACAGCGGTCAGACAATAAAAGCAAGGGGTCTTACGAATATGTCTAGCGAGATGTTGTTGTGAGTAATGTAATCGGGGAGACTATTCTAGATGGCTGATGCAGAATTTTTGAATCCACATCGTGAGAATTCAGACCAATAGTATCTGACGTCAGGCAGGGAGAGACAGGTTTTCTGTAGCTGATCACAGAGAGTTATCTTGTAAGTGAGTCTGGAGTCCACAGGCAGCCAGTGTAGCTTTGTCAGTACAGGAGCAGCCAATGACAGTTGGGCCAATGACTTCTAGACACACTGCAGTTTGGCAATGCTAGCCGGATTTCAAAATTTCTTCAATTTTGCCAAGATAATGTAAAATGTGAATTGTTGGGAAATCGCATCTGAAAATTCAAATCCATCCTTAACATAAGCATTTGGATTTAACAAGGAACACAGAGGAACACCTTTTCTCTGTCAGAGCCACACATCTTCGTAGGACGTAACGAACACAGGATCCAGTATCCAGTATCTAGTACACTAGCACATGAATTGGCATCCGAGTCACTGAGTGAGATAAACTCTCTTCAATGAAAACTTCTTAAGTGAATTTGGTTTTCCTGGTTTATTTAAATCTTTTATTGCAAGCTATTGTCACTGCTCTTCCTTGTCCTAAGCTATTTCATGACGTATGAGAATTTAATGTAACGTTTTAAGAACGCTTCAGAAGTGTTGAAACATGGCCATCTATTTCACATAAAAGGAAAAATTGCAACTGACCGAAGTGCGGAGGAAAGCACATGAGATTCGCTATTTCCCTAGGAGTGAAGAAGCGCAGCTGAAGAGCCTCGATTCCCTTCGCACATTCCTCAACCATCGTCCCTAAGGCTCGGAATTCCGTCTAAGAAAGAAAACCAAGTTTCATCCAAAATAACGATTTACCTGCCTAAAACAAGTAGTTAGTGCACCAGACAACTAAACAAACGGCACACGGAAGCCGACTGGATAAAGCGCTTGGGTTCAATCCTCCACCCCTCAGACGGTTACCGTGTAGGGCTCTAAAGCAAGTCCGTCACTCACAATTACTCAGTGCCAATGACTGATGTGGTGCTTAATAAATGCAGAAATAATAACAATATCCTATCTAAACATATAAAGAGAACTAACTTATGTAATGATGCCACTGTGAGGTTCTTTAAAGGTGCTGTACAAATAGCCAGTTGCATACGAGCATGCATACCTACATACATACCTACATACATACCTACATACATACATACATACATACGAGCACACATACATACATACATACATATGTATGAACAACGGCCAACTACTTTCACTAAATGATGTACTTGTATACACAAGAACGACTGGCCACGAAGGCCGTTTCTTCAGCCACAGATGTGTTGCGACATTATTATTAATTGCAATCCAGAATTGTTAACGTCTTCAACAGACGAACCAAACAACAGTTTGACAGAATGTTGTAAAGAACGCAAGTGACTCACTACGAAGGTAGTTTCACTGAGATCATACAGAAAAACAAACAGATTCCTGTGCACAATTTCTCCTATTTCGAAAAATCCAGTAGAAACTGGTTACTTTGCATTTAACAATTAAACTAAAAATCAAAATATTTTTACCAAGTCTCTCTGTGACAGCTTCATCTGAACGACAGATCCAGCACCTTCAATGTGATGTCCGTATCTGGCAAGATAAGAAGCAGTTCAGTTGATTAGTCCAACAAAGTCTTTGTTTACCAGAAATGAAAAAAACTGCTGAGCGATAGCAGATGTTATAAAAGTTTGAACTCAAAGTCAATCTCTTCCTTTGTCCAAATATCATTCTGCATTTTCCAGTCTACAATCTGCATTCACTGCAAGACATCTTTTGATAAATTCCAGTATAACTGATATAAGCGAATTGAATGAGTTTTCCCAGAAATTTTTTCTATCAATCCTTAATTCTAAACTGTTAGACTATCCTGAATAATGACTTTATCATATTTGCCATTTCCCCAATTCCATTTTTAGTGAACCAGCTAATCAAGTTTGCATTAGTTATTTGAATTTACT
Source organism: Norana najaformis (assembly GCA_964023275.1). Taxonomy (NCBI): domain Eukaryota; kingdom Metazoa; phylum Annelida; class Clitellata; order Crassiclitellata; family Hormogastridae; genus Norana; species Norana najaformis. Next base: position 1,962,257 of record OZ029920.1, on the reverse strand, counting down.
CTTAATATCTTCCAAGGGCAGCTGTTCTGGATGACCTCTGACCTTTTGGTGAAACAGCAAGTGTTGGTCGAGTTCTTCTGTGCCAGATCCATCACCCAGAAATAGCGGTAGAATTTCTTAGGCAGCAGAAATTGCTCAAAATACTCGTCCGGTTGATCCTCCAGATATTCAGACAACGGCCGAGCAACCGGATGCGCAATCGTCTCCTGAACGCAAGAAACTTCAAGGTTTCTCCCAGACGATGGAGACAGCCTCTGTCGTTCTGAAGGTTCAAAACCTGAATCACAACTGATATGCAAACTATGAACCTGGAAGTCAAAATTATTAGGCTTTTGAGAAGGTTCCTTCAAACTGGATGTTTCTTGGTTAGTGGTGTCGTTGGACTGAAGTGTTTCTGCATCATCCAGCAACGAATGATGCACCTGAAGGCGGTCATCGTCAGCTGTGGATTCTGTCGTTAAGGTCGGCAGTGTCTTGTGAATCTACATCAAACCAACAGAGAGACAATTGAGAATGATGCATCCAGAACCAATTTCTCTAATTATGAGGCATTTCTTGCACAACAATTTGCCAAAAATTGAACACATAAATTAAGTGTTTCTTAAATACACTGCCCGAGATGAAATATGTGATTTGACCACAATTCCGTATTTGCTGTTATAGACAGAACACCAGGTGAAATCAAGCTAATGCCTTATCTCACCTCACCTCAACTCACGTGTAAAGTCTATAAACTTCAGAGTTCAGTTCCAGAATATCACAGCTGAAAGGAACAGCAACTGAGACAAAACAAGTCCACTCAGATTTATGTATGCCGTCTCTAAAGCACCAATAATATTTTTCAAATTCCCACCACTGTAGCTTCAGTCACACGTCGATGAACTGGCTGTTCACACTGAGCTATAACATCGTTTAGGTTGGTTAGGAGTGCCCATCAAGAGGTTCTTAGAAGGGGTGCTGTAAATGCCCTGGTACACAGCTGCATAGATTCCCAACTTCGGCCGTTTTTAGCAAGTTAAAGTCACTGCTTAAGATGGCACTCTGTACTTACGTGCAGTTGTGTTTTGAAGCAGAACATCAGCGGCCTTCGTTTGGCCAGAACGTAATACCTCAGACGAGAATTTGGAATTGAAAACTGCAGAGGAGTCAGAAGAAATTCCTAGAAATAAAGACGTCTGCATATTGTATCTTGTTATTCTCAAGTCATAATAAATGTAATTGTAATCACAGATTTACATTGGAACAAAACTCCTTTCACCCTTTGGTCTCAGTGGCTCTGGTCTTAGCTCCTGCTTCCGCCTTGATCTCCCTTTCATTCAAGAGAAAACTGTGAACACTATAGCACCTTTGACAGGGTATTTTTATTTTATTTTTTTATGTATAATTTTTTATAGCAGCTATATGCATACATGTGTACGCACATAAAAAGTCACCACCACAAGTCACTCAACAAGTCAATTACTTGACTCGAAATTCCATCGTACACCTGTAAACGAAGAATGAAAAACACGTTTCTCTCTGATGGAGAAAAAACTATTTTTTGAAATTCAGCTAAAATGATTAAAATTTAAATCACCTGAAATACAAAGTCGAGTTTTTCAAGGACCTTCAACATGACATCTCTCGTTAAAGACGTCTCAAAGCCTTTGACGTTCTCTAGGAGAATGTAGTTGGGAATCTTGTCCAGTCTGAAAGCAGAAGCATGAAAAGATCAGCTAGCAGCAAATTCCATGCAACAATATAGTACAGTTCCAACATAAATATGCGCAGAAACGCTAAAGAGCTTCTCTTGAACAGGCACCATATGCATCTGCGTCTCATTTCGATTAAGTAGTGTCTCTTTTTACAGTCCTGAAAAAACATTGTGTATCAAATCAGAGGCAGGAAGTTCCAACGAACTGAAAACCAAGCCAAAGTAAGTTTCTCAGCTACCTATAGAATGCTTTGCAACAGGACATTCCTACATCATCTTCACTTGCCTCTTTAAGGTTTGAAGCATTTAGACTCTTCTCAGTTATACAGCACTTTTCTTGGGATTGAATCCCTCTATACGCTAGACATATCCATTTACCATTTGCCACTCGTGCTAACTAGAGACATCAAACTAGATCAGGAAGTTGTGCAAAAGAGAAAGAATGGACTCGAACCACTACTTGGGCAGAAGGTCGAGGAAGTGGAGCAGCGACTTCGTCCTTTCATCAGCAGCGTCTCGTTGCTTTCCGACCCTCGTGAATGGTTGACACGGAGGACTCATCGTCACCAGATCAGCTCCAAAGCTCTCCAACTCAGACAGCGTCAGTGTCTGATGATAAAACACACAGAACCATTTCAACAGTTATTTACTGTCTAATATTACCAGCGAACTGACCAACTAGTCAATTCTTCAGCTAATTTTAAACCGAGGTATAGCTAGCACAGAAGGATTTTGAACAGACCATGTCAGCATTAATTTTTATTGTTGAGTTGTGGAAAGACGCGAGTGTGTGTGCAGCTAGGAAGCTCAATTATCTGATGTGCTCAGGTGGACAGAGGTGTATGGGCTTGAGTGCAATGTGTGTGTATTTGTATGTAGATTTAATGTTAGTTGGTAGTTGGTTAGTCCTTTGTAGTGGTGATTGTTGGTAGGTGATAGAAGAGTTTTCTTTGAGAAGAAAGATTTTAATACAGAATCTAAAAGGAAAACTGTGTTATGTGTGGTCAAGTTACCTTGTGAGAAAGATTATATGTAGCTTTGAGGAGAGTGATGAGAGTGGTCAAGATCAGCGGGTGACACATGACACCCAGAGATTATGCATCAGTTGGCAGAACTGTAGCCACAGAGTAGGATTATCTGGACAAATTCAAGTTAAAAGAAGCAGGACAGAAATCCAGTCAAAATCACAGATTGGCAAAACAAGTAAAGGTTCTTTGTGATAAATTTTACCGACAAACACTTTGTTCGAAGTTTAGTTTGCGGAAAGTTGTGACAATAGATGGAATTTGAGATCTGATTGATGTCAATGGCCGTGACAACTTCAAACGGAATTCCACTCGCTACAAAAATTAAAACAACAATTCAGCTTCCTAGCACAAAAGAAATGCACCAGACTCTTCTTAGCTTCTGAGTGTAATTATTGCACACATTCTGATAACGTGCAGTTGGAGACGTAGATCCCAAGAATGATTCAGCTTTTTCTAAATGGCCTCACTATCAAGTAACCTAGTTATCTGCAATATCTGATGAGGCTCCTAAAGGGGCTCCACTGTACCAATATTTTACATTAGTGCTTTCATTTCTCTTTTTACATCAATTGATATTAAATAAACTTTTTTGTATCAAAAAATAAAAACAGATTTATAAAATGTTTTTTTGATTTATTAGAGCATTTCCTCAACATTCTGTTTTCATCTGACTTACCTTCCAATGCGCAATGCATTCCACCAATGCCACTGTACAGTTCTAAGATGACCAACTTTTTCCCCGTATCCATGTCTAAAAGTAAGTCATCATCATCTTCACCACCATCATCACTGCTATTACTGTTTGCTTCTTATTACCTAAATTTGGCAAGTCAAGGTTATCAGTTTAATACAAGGCATTTGGTCTGTAAAGATAAAATAATTACGACAGGCTGGTCTGATTCTGCATCAAAATCCAAAAGTCAGGCAGAAAGGCAACTGTGGTGGAGTGTTTGTAGCTGCAGTGAAAACGATATGCATAAAAGCGTGGTGGGAGTTTCACAGCGTTCAGTTTCGTATGAGACTTTAGAAATTGCAAAAGGCGAGCAGAAAGCATGATGCCATACATAACTCTAGGATATAATTCCAGAGAGTTGGAGATGAATTTTACGGAGAAGAACAACAGGAGGGGTGTTGGTCTGCTAGAACCTGCGACTTAGCTTTCGTTGGGCGCTGTTTAAATCTCGAGATTATGACTACGATTGTGCTCCTATCGTCACACGAAGTCTGATCCGAATCGGTAACTGTTGCCGAAATCTATCCCGGTACGATGGCTGGGAGTAATGGCGAGGCAACAGATCGCCAAGCCCTGGCTGAATTTTCACTTACTGAAGCGTAATTAGTACAGCAATGTCATGAAACTGACACCGTTTACATCAGTGATTATTTAGATTTTGCAGTTCTCTCAGATCAACTTTCAGTCACTTGTTTAACAAGTCCACAACGTGATCTTCTACAGCTGCCACAGATGTAATATTATGTCTGCTGCGAGAGGGGCGCGGTAATTTTATAGAGCTATGATTTTTCAAATTCTTTCAAAAATTAAATAGTCATACGAGAAGGTTATCGGTTTGAATTAAGAATGTCGATTGGACCTCAACTGAGCATAAATATTAAGTGTATTGGCATCAAATTATAGTTTAAGTCGGAAGGTACCGAAAGGATATTTAATCTAGTATCTAATCTAATATAATCTTAGAACTTCTATAGCGCTATTTTAGTAATGCACCAGGCATCAATCGATGACACTTCAAAACATAATCTCAATCCGGTCAAATTCAGATGGTCAGCGCTGTGGGATTGAAAGATAGCCTAAGGAGGATTAGCACGGCAAGCTGAAACAAAATAATGTCTTTAGTTGAAAATGTACAGATATCGAAGACACAGCAGAGTGAACAGATTGCAATTCAGAACCACGGGCTAACAGCAGAAAAGCCCAGATTCAAGAGCAAAGGTCACTCGAGTTATAGCAGGAGAAAGAAAATTTAAGGATCTAGTGGAGGGGCGATAATTACTTAAGTCCGAGGAGTAAGCACGTGTTGAAGGTACTGGGGCTGACCAGAATGCAATTTATTAGAGGCGGTTGCATCAAGTTTTATTCTCTGCCCAACAGGGAGCTAACGCAATGATTTAAGAACTGGAGTATTGCGATCATGCTTTAGTAGTATCTGTAAAATCATCCCAGTTAATGAGTTCTGAACTCTTTACAACTTTAAAAAATTTGCTTTTGTGACAAAAAACAGAAAAGAATTACAATAATCAATACGATTATTCGAAGGTTGTTTAAAGTAGAACCAGTATGTTATCGATGGTTTGCTTACAGTGGGGAAAATCACTGCTATGGTTCTGTTTCTACCACAGACAGCGTACATATTAGGAGGTTCTGTGATGCCTACGAAGAGACCAGAATGCATTGCTTTGGCAGTGGCCCCATTCGCTGCTCTAAATAATATCTTCGTATATCGTTTGTGGTGCTGTGTGTTATATCTATGGTGTTATTACTGCACGTGTTGACATTATTTCCGAAAAAACAACTTATTTCGAAAGGTTTGATCAACGACTCATCAAACACCGCCGTTCACTTTTCACTGATGCAATTGATATTAATCTAGGTAAAGTTTAGCAATGTTAATTAGAGTTGGCGGAGAGTCGCAGAATTGCTCATATGCGGTATTACGATTGTCCTTTTCAGCGCTGTCTCACACTCGTGCTCAACATCGCCTGTCGTAACCTGATATTTGCTGTCGAAACAAGCTCCTCGGTCTTATTTCTCCATCCGTCTGAAACCTACATCGGCAATCTTATAGTATCGTGGTCCAGTGTTTCCATTAGCATGTGGGCGTGGCTTCAGCCCTTGCTGGAGCCCTGGCTGCTGCAACTAACCCTAGCCCTAACACTTCATCTTGTCCACCGAGATATGGCTGCAGCAAGGGCTGAAGCCACGCCCACATGCTAATGGAAACATTGGACCACGATACTATAAGATTGCCCCTACATCTTCTGTCTGATCCAACTGGTCATAAAATACATACACGATTTTTTGTAATCCACGAGAAAGACGCTTGCGATCGCCCTACTTATAAACAATATGGCAACCCCAGACTGCAAAAGAAATTAGAGCACTGCAGGCTATCGGAAGGACTCCCACCTAAGAAGTTAGTGAGTAATCCAGCGTTGAAAGACGATCTAGAAAATGTTTTGGGCTTCCAGTAGCAAATCAGACGGACGTAACTGCGGAAGTTGTAATGTTACAATACATCCTTCCAGGACCTCCTATCAAATCTGAGAGGATGGAGTGCTTATTCTAATCTGGAGAAATGGAGTGCTTATTCTAATCTGGAGAACTTAGAAGGCAGCATTTTCAGGCATTCTGCTGTTCTGCATCAATCCAACTTCGTAGATCCAAACATTGTTGAAGTACTCACACGAAACGTGGAGGACATGTGGATGTGTGCCAAACACAAATTGAACAGACAATTTGGCAACAGTTGCAATTTGTTTCCAACGTATCTGCAAGAGTTTATCTGGCAAAATGCATTTCGTGAAAACACTTTCTCAAGCATTCTTATATGCATCACAAAAACTCACCTGGTTTCTTATTTTGTTAATATCTGTATATGTGTATAGATTCCACGTATATGTATGTAAAAATGTTATGTGCAGTTGGCAGGTGAGGATGAAGAAGACTCCAAAGAAGACTGGAGTGAAGGAGTCGGCCAAGTGGATGACGTGCGATTGTTGTTCAGCTCTTCATTCGACTGAAGACAAAGCAAAGCACTGGGACGTCTGTTCAGCCGAACGACGAAATGACGACGTCACTCAGAACGCAAAGCCAAGTCACAGCCTCATCCGAAACAACCGTCTCACTGCGTCTATCCACCTCATGTGTGGTAAGGCATTCGAAAAGCATCGAATGCTCGATACCTTATAGGAACCGTAATTTTGTCAGTTTCATTTTTCGTTCTATCAGTTCTTTGATGTTATTTAGGTCTAAACTAATGATTCCTTGGGCATTATGGTAACGGTGCTATAGAAGTCTTTAGATTTGATTAGTTCTTTGCCCTGGATATCAGTAGAGCTAGAGTAAACCACTTGGTCTTAGGTGTTTGGTGTAGATGTATATATCCATTCATTTATTATTGCTTTTAAACAATCTTCAAAGGCACTCTGGGAGGTTCTTAGAAGGTGACAGCTGATGCCTCCTGGCTTAGGAAAGTCACTTTGAACGAATGCCCTAACTGTTCTTGGGAAAATTTAAATTGATGTGCATTTAATTTTATCAGTTGGTCTTAGGAAGTTCCTGCGTTTTTCAGGTGACCGTTATCACGACGGCTGGATTGGCAACTTTGTGTTTTTGCATCCGGAAACGATGAATGCGATCGGTTCTTCAGAGATGGCGTTGGAGAAGCCTGTTATTCTTGATGATCGATTTGGCTTCCGAATGTTTCCTGATGCAGATGTACCCTTGACGAGCATTGGATGCTATGAGAAGGCTCTCAACCTACTTGAGAAGACCGCAGGGGACTGGCTGACCTTAGCAACTGCCACGGAACACAAGGAGCCAGCGAAAAGAATTCATATGCAGTTCATGTTAGTTGTTCATTCAGCCTTTTCCTAACCTAATTCTCTATAAATACACTTGACATAATTTGCTAAAATTTCTCAGCTGTGCACAAGCCCTGCTTAAGAAAAAACAGCTTAATGCAGGCGCTGAGACAAACAGCTGAAGAGGGGAAGCCAAGAGCGCCAGCTGACATTTAGCCATGGAAGTGTTACTGGCATTTTGAGTATCAAAGGAGTGCCGCCTACGATTCTTCGCTCTGCCGATGGACACATGGCGTGTTAACAAATGTCTTACATACTTACTTACTTACATTCCATCCGTTCCAGGTTCTTTTCATGACGTCATGCTTGCGCTTCGGCGTGTTGTTGCCGACCCGTTTGTATTTGAATTTTCATCGGATTTTCGTCAACTTCGGGCGTTTTTTGCGTTTTCTGTTGGATTATACCTACGCTATCTAACTTGTGGATTACTACGGCTTGTTTGTTCTTGGGTTAACGAGCGTAAGTTATCTTAATTTTGTTTGAATTAAGTTGACAAGATGGCCGCTCCTTCCCCCACTCCTCCGACTCGTGTGTACACTTCCGCTGAGCTACGTGCCTACAATCAACCCGCTCTCACCATTCGACGTTCCTTACGTAAGACTCTATTCAAGCTTCATCTATGGCGACCGGCATCTTCACGGCCTGGATTATCATCTCCCTCCTGCCAATCTCAGCCTACACCGCTGGACTCTGCTCCGTCGCCTACCTCTCGGCTGCCCTCAGACCTGGGTGGCAGTGATGGACTTAGACTTGGGACACTGAACGCTCGGTCACTGGGAAATAAGTTTATGGAGATCGCTAACTCTATCTCTCAGCATAATCTGGATATACTCGTCGTCACGGAGTCTTGGCACTCCTCTTCCTCTGATGTTCCGGTTCGACGCGCTGCTCCTCCGGGCTACCTATTCCTCGACGCTCCTCGCCCGGTTGATGCCTCACGTGATTCGCATCCTCTTGCGCAAAATCATGGTGGCATTGTAGTCTACCATCGAGAACATTTTCGGGTCAAAAAGATCCCTCTTCCTCTCCCTGTTTCCACGTTCGAAGCATTATGCCTCTCCTGCGCCACGACTCGTGGTCCAGTCACCGTTCTTGCCCTCTACCGGCCAGGCTCCTCTCCTGTTACGTCGACCTTCTACACCGAGTTCTCCTCGCTTCTGGAAGTCTTCGCCACCTTCAACTGCCAGCTAATCATAACCGGGGACCTGAACATTCACCTCGAGAACCCAGATCTTCCAGAGTCTGTCCGCTTCAACGATCTGCTTTTCCAATTTGGCTTCATTCAGCATGTCGCTGAATCTACTCATGTGCTGGGAGGCTGGCTTGATGTCATTATCACCCGTGATGACTGTAACATCTCAGATGTTGTAGTAGAACCTCCAGCTCTCTCAGACCATGGACTTCTTCTATACAAGGTTCCTTTTCTATGCACCCAGCCAACATACGCGCTTCGGCTTGTACGTGGTTGGAACAACTTGGACCATGAGGCATTTCGTGCTGGTCTGAACAATAGTCCTCTCTGCGGAGACCTCTCCTCCCTCGCTGGTCGCTCGTCTGAAGAGCTCTTTGCTCTCTTTGACTCTTCAGTTCGCCTCCTCATCGATGACCTCCTTCCGCTTCGTCCGCAGCGGGCCCGTCGGAGACCGTTAGCACCTTGGTTTGACCGATCCTGCCGTACTTTACGTCGTGATGTCAGGCGGCACGAGCGAAGGTATCGACGAACACGTGATCCTGCCGATCGTCTCGACTGGATCCACCATCTTCGCTTAATGCACCGGGAGTTTCGAGCCAAAGAAATGACATACTGGGAGTCATTGATTGAGCGGGAGAGGAGCAATCCACGTCGGCTCTGGTCTTCGCTCTCCGGTGTCCTCGGCCGTTCTACCGCTTCTAACTCTCCGGCCCAGCCTCCGTTCACAGCGAACGACTACCTCGACTACATGCGCGGGAAGATCGACTCGATCCGCCAATCCACTGATGGTTCTCCTCCTCCTTCCTTTCCTCCTACGTCATCTAGGCTTTCATGCTGGAAGCCTCTGCCTTTGGACGTCCTTCGTCGGCTCCTGCTGGAGTCACCTGCTAAGTCCTGTGAACTGGACTTATTACCACCATTTTTAATCAAGGATTTTATAGATGACTTAATTCCGTTCTTACATTTGCTATGTAATACCTCCCTGGGTCAGGGTTCACTCCCGGCTTCTCACAAACGTGCTGTAGTTTTTCCCTCTCTCAAGCGCCAGGGACTTGACCCCAATGATATCTCTAACTACAGACCTATCTCTAACCTTTCCTTCCTCTCTAAGCTTCTTGAAAGATGTGTGTCCGTCCAACTGGTCGACTACCTTGACTCTAACTCCCTCATGCCTCCTCTTCAATCCGGATTTAGGAAGTTCCACTCTACTGAATCACTTATTACACGTCTCCTGGCTGACGTCTTTGGAGCTTTTGACCGTGGACATGTTACTCTTCTTGCCCTCTATGATGTTAGTGCTGCTTTTGACACTGTGGATCACTCTATCCTTTTGGAGCGTCTAGAAAAATCTTTTGGCATTACTGATACGGCCCTTCTTTGGTTTCAGTCTTTCCTCTCAGACCGCTCTCATTCTGTTATCTTTGGGCCTACACGTTCCGCCTGGTCCCCTATACCTTTTGGCCTTCCTCAGGGTTCTGTTCTGGCCCCTCTCCTCTACATTCTGTACACTGCCGACCTGGCACGGGTTCTCCTTCCCATGGGTGTTGCTGTCCATCAGTATGCAGACGACACTCAGGCCTTCGTTCATGGCCCAGCGGAAGCGGCTTCCTCTCTGGTTGAGAGTATTCTTGACGCAACATCTGCCCTTGATCTCTGGATGTCCTCTAATCGCCTCCGACTGAACTCTGCTAAGACCCAGTTCATCTGGCTTGGTGGTCGTGCTCAGCTGGCAAAGATTGATTCATCATCCTTACGCCAGAGGTTTCCGGACATTCTATTCTGTTCCAAAGTCCGTGATCTTGGGGTTGTTCTGGACCGGGAACTCTCCTTGACCGATCATGTTAACAGTGTCTCCCGCTCATGCTTTTACCACCTTCGTCAGCTTCGTACCATCCGCCGCTCCCTCTCCTTTCATGCCGTTACTACTCTAATTCATGCCCTTATCTGCACTAGGGTGGACTTTGGTAACGCTATCTTTGCTGGACTCTCACTTGCCAATATTTCCAAGCTTCAATCTGTTCTCAATGCTTCTGCCCGTCTTATTGGAGGCGTCCCCAGGTATGGCCATATAACTTCCTTTATACGGGACACTCTACACTGGCTTCCCATTCAGCAGCGTATCCAGTTCAAGATCCTAACGCTTATGCGTAATTGTCTTGTTGGCTCTGCTCCATCATATCTTAGGGACTTCTGCATTTCGGTCTCCTTGGTTCCAGGCCGTAGCACTCTCCGGTCGGCCTCCCTTGGACTTCTGACTGTCCCTCGTATGCGCACTGCTACAGCGCAGTCTAGAAGCTTTGCCTATGTTGGACCCAATAGCTGGAATCGCCTTTCCCGATAGCTCCGGCTAGTATTCCTCAGTTTGTCTCTTCCGCAGTTTCGCAAGCGCCTGAAGTCTGTGTTATTTGCCAGTGGTCTCACTGGTTCGGGTCGGGAGCGCTTCTGATGAGTCTATTCTTGAAGTGGCGCTTTATAAATGTCAGATTACAATTACAATTACAATTACAATTATCTCACGTCAATGTGCCACGAAGCAGAATTGCAGTGGGTTGGAATTTGACTTACGTTTCTGGACTTGGAAACTGTGATGTCACTTGGTTTCTTTGACAGATTTCATGTCTTATTGTAAAGTGTTTCTGATCATCTGTTCAGTTAATTGTGTGGACGGTTGTTCCGTCTGAATCGGATCAGATGAAGGAAAAATTCAGATTGGTTTTCATTGGCTTGTGGGGTTTTGTGAAGGGTAGTTGTGTGGAAGGAACTGAACCATTTAATGGAATGCGCATTGTTAAGGGTAAAGGTCAGGGGTTAGGGTTAGAAGGACAAGAACAAAAACAGTTGTCTCTTGTTAAAATTTTTCTCACAAGACTCTAACTTGTGTGGTCTGTGGTTAAAATGTCAGAGCCGTTGTTGGTTTTAATTTGTTGTTTCTTACGGCTGCATTTCAGTGAAGAGTTGCCTTCACAGATCAGGAGAGAATTGGACCTGGATCACTTCAAGGATGATTTCTGTTTGTACAACGGTAAGTGTTGATGTTTGTAAATTCAGTTAAATAATTCTATGCAACACATTGATCTCTTTCTTGCAACAGAATTTGGAAGTTAATGAATAAATTGATTGTCTTTTTGTGGAACATTTGTTGTCAGATTCTAACTTTTTTAGTTGTTTTCTGTGTATTGTGTTTCCAGACTATCGCTTATTCTACGTTGGTGAACACGTGAAATTTAAATTCTTAAATAATGAGTTCTCACTGATTGTCCGTTACATAAAAACTGGATCGACTGATCATGAAACAACGAATGATCGCACTACGTCTGACGTTATGGGGTCATTTTCCCGAATGGAGATATCATCTACAGGAGAAGCAGATTTGAAGAAAGATGCGACGACCATTCCAAAGATGTTCTCCTGTCTTGTCCATTCGTACACTCACCTTGTCATTACTTACGCTGGGCCGTGTTTTACCCTGGAGTCATTTGGAGGATATTCAGCGTGGAAAGCCAAAGCTCTTCGTTGGGTTGAGGAGGTCCTCGAAGATCCTCCACAATACCTCGGCAAAGGTCAGCCATTTGCTCACATTTCACGATACTTTAACGTCTTTTATGAAGATAACATTCTACACCAATTGATGTTAATTACTTGTCCGCCAAGATAAAGTGCTTACTTTGATGCTATTAATGTTAACAATGATTTAATGAAAAAAGATTAGTAACAGCTGCTTAGTTTGACTTGTCTGCTTTTGCGGTTGGTTCTAGGACCGGTGTTGTCACTGCGGACGGTGCTGTTGGTCGGTCTGCCTGGAGTCGGAAAGACGATGTTTGTCCGAGCTCTGGCCAACACATGTCACGTCTTTTTATTTGTCATTACACCAGAGCTCATTCAGGATGTGTTAGTTGTCTTTATTTGTTAGCTGTCGTTATTCGTTAACTATTTTTTATTCATTAGCTGTTATTATTCATTAGCAGTCATTATGTGTTAGTAGTTATTATTCGTTAATACATGATTCATTCATTATTTCTTTAAAGCGGAAAGTAGTTTTACATATTGTATTATTGTAATACCAATATCTTAATAATAGTAGTATTTATTTTTGCTGTGATTATTGTTGGACAGTCTCTTTTGTAGCGTTGTTGTAGCAATGCCTATGACATTAAGTGATGGTTTACGAATGCCTATGAGTCAATGGGGTTAATTGCCCTGGTTTTCTTCTCTGATTTCCTGTTCCACGTTTTCCTCCCTCAGAGGAGAAACAGACGGATGAGTTTCCTTTGATGTTTGTTTCAGGTCGTCTGTGTTTCCTCTGGCGGAGCGGATCATTCGTGAAGCGCCATGCATCGTCTTCTTTGACGACCTTGACGTCATCTGTCCACTGAATGGGACGGAGGCTGCACATAATGCCAGTCTATTAATATGTCTTCTGGTGAGAGACTATTAGCTGCAGTCAGTTTATTCGAGGTTGATTTTGTGTAAATCATGATGGCTGAGTTATAATTTCTGTAGCAGTCATTTTTGTGAAGAAGAAGAAGAAGAAGAGTTCATCCAGCCATTCGTGATGGGGAAGTGTGGGTATGTCATGCAGCTAAGAGCTTTGATGTAAATGGGTGGGTGGCCAGCCCTCTCCTTTACCTCTTAATCTTCCCGCCGTCAGTGTACCAGTTTAACATTTGAGTTCGCTAGGGGACGCTAATGAAGCAGAAATCTTGAAATGTCTTTGTCTTGGTTGGGATTTGAACCCCAGCCGCTGAAATGACAGTCGAGCAAACTAACCACTCGACTGTTGCTCACCACTCGAGTGTTAAGCGAGGGTTTGATTGTAGTTGTTCAGAGTGGATGACTTGTAAATGATGCTCATTTGTTCAAGAGGAGCAAAGAGATGCCATGCAATCAATGCATTCGTTTGTGGCAGATGTAAATGCTGTGGGTGGTTGATGACAGTCTTATTAGCTACTGTGTGTATGTATGCATTTATGTATTGTGATCTTGGGATTTCTACAGTGCCCAAAGAAAGCTAAAGTCTCTGGAACCGACTCATTCACAGGCTGTCAGTTATGTAGGGATGTATGCATATAGGCCTGTGTCTTTTTGTCTGTTCGTGACCTTATATGTTTTTCTGTTTGTGTGAATGTGTGCACACAGCTAAACATTTTCAATAGCACATTTTTGGAACCAGTAGATTGGTTGACTAGAGTCGATCGAGAGATAGCAAAGCAAGAACACATTACAGGACATTATTAAATTTATTAAGTTAAATAAACCTGGTTGAATATTATAAGCTTCTAACATTTGTTTTTGATTTTGTTTTGAGATGGAGAAAGACAACAGAATCTTCATATTTGGGGCAACAAACAAGATAGAAGATGTTCACGAGTTTATTCAGCAGTCGGATCACTTTGATCGCAGGCAAACAATCGATCTTCCTACGACAGATGACAAAATTGACGTAAGTACACCGCATGGAAATGCTTTGTTGACAATTTTTATAAAGGTGCTCAGAACTCTTGCAGATTTTGGATTTCTTTTGCAGTTTTCTTGGCAGCATACAACATTACTCCAGATGCATAAAGACATCCTTTACTTATTTATTGGAAGTCCTTACGGTAGTTTGCAGAACGCTGATTTCTTTTGCAGCCATAATGTTTTAAAGTGGGATGATTCCAGTTGGCCTTTTCTCAGATAAGTCTGGAGAAACATTTGGACGGGTGTCAGAGTAAAACTGTGTTACGTCTAACCAGGTGATTTTGTGCTGCTGACTTCATTCAGCTGTCATCATTCCTCGGCTTCAATGCAATGGAGATCAGGGACTCTGAAGAGGGTCTCAGCTCTGGTTGGGATGCTGTTGGCTGGGCTCTGCATGTGTGTGAGAGCCCACCAGTGGGGACTTTTCTAGTTATTTGAGCAGTGTTTTGCTTACAGGTGAACTTGTTGTTCCTAATTAACTTTAACATCACTTAGGATAGCATAGGCAGAGCTTTTGAGGGCTACTTTAAAGGCATGACTGTGTATTCTGTGTCTTGATACAGATGTACATTTAGTGATGGGGGGAGATTGGACAGTTGAACATTTCTGAAAATTCTGACTTCAGGCTTTGTTTCTTCTTTTGTGATCTGATTTCAGATTTTGAACTGTCTCTTGCGTTCAGTGAAGCATTCGTTGACTGAAGACGACATTAAAGAACTGGCAACAAGAGCTCGCCATTTCTCGGGACTTGATCTCAGTTGCCTCTGTGATAAAGGTTCGTTTGCTGCCCAAGTTCATTTGCCCACAAAGGGGCAGTGACATGTTTTCAACTTTACATGCGTGGTTCCTGTGTTCATTCAGTATTTATCAGCGTTTTCGTCTCTTCCTCCACAGGAACTGTAAGGACATTATAATGGTATAAATACATATTATTTGTTTGAAGTGTGCGATGGTCTGTAGGTCCTTGTGCTGGGTTGTCAACCCAGAAGCCGGATTCAGATCTCCTGCAGGGTAGAAGGAGGTTCTGAGATTTATGTTCTGCTTGGATCCCTGTGCAACCTCGGCTATAAATCGAGTGCTGACCAGACACTTGTGGTGGAGAGATTGGTGAGTGAGGGAGAGAACTAGCCACTCGCCGTCATGATGGCCATTGCTGAGAAAATGATGGTGCTAACGTCGTCATGCTGATAAATGCTTCTCAGGTTTAACTCGATGTCCTGCTCTTTCTCTTCTTCCAGGTGTAATTATTACTATTGTCATCTTCATTATTTGTTTTATAATGAAATTTGGTTAATTTAGGTAATTAATGTAAAAATTAAAGTTTCATTCTGGCATGTGCTGTTTTGCCTTTCATGTGACTGAAATCAGCTGAAGCGAATGCAAAGTCTCGACTGGCACAACAAACTTCTTTTCCATCAGCCTCTCCTCCTTCTCCTCCACTGACGATGAAAGACTTTGTCGACTGTTTGGCAAAAATTGAGCCACATGTGTTGAAGACCCTCTACCGGGAAATGCCATTCGTGAGTTTCTCTTGTTGTTTCCGTTTGGACTTTGAATCTTTAAATTGAACAGTTCCCATAGTGATGCCAACTGGCATTGTTACTACTCCTGATCAGAGGCTGACAAGTAATTTAGTCCGACTTCAATCTCCACCTACTGTGGTGACCATGACCTATGTATGGGTCATTGACGTGATAACTCCAGGTTCCTTGATGCATAAATCTGTTTCTTTTCACTGGTTGCTTCAGCCTGTCCCAGGTACAAAGTCATTTTCTAGATTCACAAAGAAAAAATATCCATGCATCGTTTTGACGTTTTTCATAGTTTTAGTTTGGACCCAGATCCTCGATCAGAAACCAGCTCAGTCTTTGGCTGCTGATTATTTGTTTCAGTTGAAGAGAGTCGAGTTGAAGGAGTCGTGGGACGATATTGTTGGACTGAGAGACATCCAGCAGTATGGCTACTTGTGTACCCGGCATCGGATCGATCACCCGGAATACTATGAGCAACGTCCGCAGTTAAGTCACCTGAATGGATTGCTGCTGTTTGGTCCGTCTGGCTGCTCCAAGACGATGGTTGCCAAGGCCATCGCCAAGGACTGGCAATTCAACTTTTTCTTTGTTGAGGTAAAATTAAAGATTAATCAGTAACAGAAAGTAGTTTGAGTGACAGAAAAGATTGATTGAAAGGCAGTTTGATTGACAGGGCATGCTAACCTTCTGCAAAGCATTAATTACTTCCAAGGCAAGAACAGCTGGCGGCCTATTTTCCCTTCCTGTTCTGATGACAAGAAAGTTGTTTAGTCTGGGGACGTTCAAGTTGCTTGCAGTCAGCTTAGGGTCTTATTTGGTTTCAGTCGTTTAACAAATGCAAGGGACTTACTTTCATCTGAGTTACTCTTGGCTTTGGTTGCAATGTTACTGTTTATTAACATTCAGACATTTGATTTGAGTGTTGACAGGGAAATGCGTTGGCCGGCAAATACGTCGGAAGTACGGAGGCCAACATTGAAAAGCTGTTCATCCGTGCTAGAGAGTTGGCTCCAACGCTCGTCTTTTTCGACAACGTGGAGAATTTGGCCATGAAACGAAATTGGTTGAGTTTTTTATTTGCTCTGCATAAGATCATGCACTTGAGATCTCTGCTGAAGTGACTCGTGTCATGACACGCATGACAAGAGTCACTTGTAGCCTTCGGTGTACAGTGAGTCTGGAATGCACTTGTTGGTTAGAATGAAAAAAACTAAAAAATAATCATCACTTTCTGATTAATACTAATAATAATAATAACACTAATAACGTTATACCTGTATTGGGAAGGCAGCAAGGGTGAGTGCTATCCACCTGCTGAGGCCAAGAAAAACGAAGTCGCTAACATTTCATACCCATGGCTGCCTCTTGGGGAAGGATCAAGCGACTGCTCTTCTTCGTCTTCTTCTGCAGGATTTGGTGGTTGTTTTTTGTAGCGATGGGAGAATTGGAGCCAGCAACCGAGCTCTGAACCAGATGTTGGTCGAATTGGACAGAAATAAAGAAGACTCGGATGACGTGGTTGCTGTCGTTGCTGCGACAAGCAAACCGGAGCAACTTGATCCTGTGAGTCGACCCAACAGCACATGTTTAACAACACTTCCTTTGTAGTAAAGTATCATTTGATGCTCTTCTCAGTGACGGTGTCTGTGTAGGAACCTTGAGCAAACCCTTCACTCACAGTTGCTCAACACGAGCGATGTTCTGTGGGTTGTGTTGAGGGTGCCCGTGACACCCCAGGATGTAAGGGCCATGAAAATAAAATGCCCACATAATAATAAGACTGAGTATTTCTGTTGTATTCCTGAGCATGGGCACTCTCTTATGCTAAAATAGAGAAACAAGCCACCTTTCCCAGCGCCTATCAGTTCTCATCCTTTTCTTGTCTCTTCTTTTGAAGTCTTTAGTGCTGTTGCCTTTTGTAGAATTTTCTCTCAACCAAAACTTAACGACATTTAGCCAACCCAAAGATTTTATTTCTCTGGAGCCTATTTTTAGAAGTCCCGATGGATCATAGGAACCTCAGGCAAAACAATAATAATTTGAGTCTATAATCAATATGTAATTAGTAGCTTTTAATAGGTGCTGTCTGCTTTCCATGGCTGATCAAATTTCCTTTGTAGATGCACATTTCTGTGCTTCTATTTCCCAGCCACATTTGGATTAACTTGTGTTGTTAGGTCCAGAGTTGGTACAGAGTTTTTCTGTAGTACATGTCTCTTCGTTTGAAGGCTTTCCACCGTTGTGGCCGATTTGACAAAGTCGTCTACATTACACTACCAGAAGACGCAGCCAGACGTGAACTTTTGTTGCGGAGAACAACGTTGGCCACCGATGTTAGACTTGAGGAGCTGGTCAGACGCACAGAGGGTTACACATATGCAGAGGTCAGCCAACAAACGACGAGCAGATCATTGTTGGCTCTTGTAATTTCTGAAGAAAGTGGTTTAGAAAGGGGGCAAACGCGTTTCCAAAGATGGTAAAAATGGTGTTTTTCCATGCTAGATAAAAGCAGGGGTCACTAGGTGCTGCTTAACTCAAAACTTTCCAGGGAAAAAATTTTGGATTTGACGAGTAACTTCAAATATAAATGTTCTCTAAATATTGGCATGATTCGGTATAAACTTTTTATAGTACGTTTGAGTCTGTTTGTGCCAATTATTAGAAAACATTACCATAATTTGATTTAAACTTTACCATTATTTGTGAATGTTTTCGAAACATGGTTGAAAGAACTTTGCAATCATTGTGACTGTTTTGTGGTTGCAGATTACCGAAGTTCTAGAAGCAGCTAAACTGGAACAAGAGGAAGCAGGAGCTTTGTGCATGGACCATCTGGAAATGGCGTTTCGAAAAATCCAACCAAAAACCACACCCGAACGAATAGCTATTTTAGACGAGTTTGACATGCGACACAGTCATTAAAAACAAAATGGGGAAGAGGAGATGTTTGCAGCAATTAGGAAACTTGGATTGGTTAAATGCAGGCAAAGAATCGTTTGTTGCACAAAGAAAGACGTGGTTTTTTGCCCTTCAGAAGAAAATCCTCTGTTGCTTACCATTACCTGATTCCCCGTCACTCTATCTTCCTCATTCCCTCTCCTTACACACAAATCTAAGCAAATAGATTCAGTTATGGTGACTCAAGCGAACACCCATCTTTCCAGGATGCTTAACACAGGCCATGCCTCATTTGTGTAGCTCGTTTGTTTGAAAACCATTTGCAGAAATAAGGCTTTAGCAAATTAACAGCTTCTAAATCAAGTTCAGCAAATGAAAACAATCTAAAACTTGGAACACGAGAATTTTTTTATGACACTAAACCGTCATCAGAAGTTTACTAATACATCCTTACAATTGCAGTAGAAACCACAGATTTGTCCTGATTCCATTTTGTCCAAACAAATAAACAAAATACTAAGAGACGCATAAACGTTCTAGTGCTTAATAGAAGAAGCCTGGTTGAAATTTCCTTCCCTCTAAGGTCCACCGACAGCGGCTGAAAGGGAAGGCAGGAGGGGAAGAGCAGGTCGGCCGAGGGCGATGCGTCTACTGGCCCGGTCCAGACAGACTCTTGTCCATGAACTTCCTCTTGACAAAACACATCCACCACTGGCCAGAAAAAGAAACACAATTTCAAACTTTAGAATATAATCACAAGTGTCAACTTCCACTGCTGCCACCAATGTCTCCATGATAGATCATGGCGCCTTTGATGTCACTAGTCTAGCAACGTGTGGTTAGCAGCGAGAACACCTAGACAGAAGCAAAAAGTATCTTCATGGTGAAGTCTGAACCAG
Organism: Norana najaformis; assembly: GCA_964023275.1. Classification (NCBI taxonomy): domain Eukaryota; kingdom Metazoa; phylum Annelida; class Clitellata; order Crassiclitellata; family Hormogastridae; genus Norana; species Norana najaformis. Next base: position 1,942,956 of record OZ029920.1, on the reverse strand, counting down.
TGCAAAGGACTTTCTGACCTTCCCTTCTTAAAAATCGCAATCTGTAGATTAGATATCTTCAAAGTATTACTGCTTGGCATCACTCGACAAAAACCAACTGTAGAATTCTTGAGTTTACGATTACTAATCAATCAACTGCTTAATGCCTGTAGAACTGACCTTGCTTGGCTTGTCTGTTTCCGGGTCAAAGACTTTCTCGCACAGCCGGACGCCTGTTTCCTGTCTCAGCTGCTGAATGTAGTTTCTCATTGTATCTGTCAAAACACAGTTCAACTTAATAGTAACGTCTATGGCAATGGTGTCCAATGCACAAGGCCAAAAATAATCTGGTCAAAATTCCAGAAGGTCTGGTTGTTCCGACAGACAGACAGGGTAAGCCTGGTGAAAGCTCAGATGGAAATGGTGTTAATGTTATTCTCACAGATTCCATTAACATTAATCTAGAGTAGCTTAAAATCAAGTAAATATCAAAGCAAGAGAAGTGAAAACTGACAGGCAACAGTGTCTTGTGTCTCAACTCAAACTAAGGCTCTTCTGAGCAGCTGAACAGATATACCATTAGCCGCTCTGGGTTCAGCAGACACTCATAGGACTTGACTGATGCCCAATTCGTAAAGAATTTCAGTTACAACATTCTTGGGTCAAAATCTAAACAAGTGTTGGTAAGAAAGTACGAACCTTCCTCTTGTCTGTTGGCTGGTTTGCCATACATGGCATTCAGAGGAAACTGCGCTTCGCCAGGAATACAGAACTTACTAATCGCCAACGACTGCATCTCTTTCAGACCCTCGTTCTTTGATTTTGCCTTCAAAACATTCACAACATTTGACTAATCAACACCAACATCATTGCCAAAGTAGCACTGAAGTTAACAGTACTAAAGTAATTGCCAATTAACATAAAATTAGCCAATAAACACATGATAAAATAAGACAATGCAAAGAGGAAGAAGGAGAAGAAGTCGACTGACCTTCTGGAGCTTCTTAAGACATTCCGTGATGTAGAGAGTCAGATAGATGAGCGTACGATCAGCTTCGCTCTGCCAGCCACAACAACAACAAATCCAATCAATTGCTGCTCAACTTCTTCACTTAAGACCAACATTAAACAAACAGGCTGACATTACTTGTCTACTTCCACTGTAGTTAATATAATAACAGCTCAACAAACATCTTCAGCTCTTACCTCCTTAAACTTCTCTGTTTGTTCCTAATCTCCTCAACTATCATCAGCTCTCCTTAAAGCTACCAAAATTCTTTGCACAAGGAAACGTGGCCTATCTGTACATTAAACGCTGGTTGCATCTTCTCTTCGGGTTATAATCTTTCTCAGAGAAACCTCTTCTATCATCTGTCAACAGTCACCACTACGGAGGACTAACCAGCCACCGACTAACTTTAAAAATACATACAGACACACATTGCACTCAAGCCCCTCTGAACACATCAAATACGTGCACTCAACAGCTGCACATACATCTCCCCATGCAATCCCACATGGCTCAACCACAAAAACTGATGCTGACATGACCTCCTTTTCACATCGCTCAGAAGCCACATTTCAGCACCTCAGTCGTTCTTAAAAGGCACAATTTTCAGCCACATATGTATAGATACAATCACACTGCAAACGAACCTAACTAAGAAAAAATTGTTAATTTACTTTGATTCAAACAAAGATCATTAATTTACTTTGATTTCGTAGTTTCTGAAGAAGACGTTGGCCTTGAAGTATAGCAAAGCTTCATCAATGATGTCTTGGTCGCTCGCTGTTTCAACACAAACAACCAAAGATATGCAAGAACATGAATTGTCCAACCTCCTCAATTCTGTCATCACCCTTAGGGTGAACTGTGAGTTCTGATGCTTCATACAAAAGAGCCTCTTAGAATGTTAATCTCTGGCAAGTGACCTTCGGGTCAATTCCACTGACAACATGCATCTTGCGAATTTTTCATCAGCTCTCTTCGTTTTCGTTTTCAAAACCACACTAGAAAAATTTGCCTCATTCAAGCAAATTAAACTTTATTAAATGGATTCCAGAATGTTTTATGTCCACCTGAAGTGAAAGGAAAGAATTAGATTAAAGTCATCCAGTAAGTCATTACGATGATATTATCAAGGTGCAGATGGTAGACTGAAAGAACATGAACAGAATGCAACTGTCTTTGTATCTCTCCATCCACTTAACCACTATTCATTTCATAAAACACAGCTGCAACAACACCAACTGTGAACAACGTTTGCTTTCGGCTCAAACAGATGCAACAAACATCCAACCACTTTCAGTCATGAAACGTCTTAAGCTGCAACTGTGAGTCTGTTGAAAAGCCAAGTTTGTGGCACTTGTCTCTACAGGTGCTATATAAATGTTCACGTACACAGACAAAAGTGTGGGTGCAGCGGAGAGGAACGGGACTTACAGTCTCGTGGTGCTGGTCCTTTGAACTGAGTCCGGAGTGGCAGCAGCGCCATGTTGCCAATCTGCTGCGGAGGATTTGTGAACTGCGAATGATACTGCAAAAAAATCAGCTTTGTGATGTAACACTAGATTTGTTGGTTCTGCTGATATTTACTGTGCATCCTACCTAGAGATAACAGCATCAGCTGTAATGTCATCTTACTGTTGGTTAATAACTTGAACTAAATACTCAAAATAAATGTCTTATTGTTTCAAATGACAGCTTGCCTTAAGAAAGCGTGGAAATCTTTGTCAATGCAATTATATTTTCAATCATAAAAAACGATTATCGTTTCAATTCATCTCCATCTAGCCAGCAGTGGTTGCATTGGCTTACCAATGTCTCACTGTTGTCTTCTTTGCAAATTTATCATTCCTCTTTCTACTCTCTTCCTGTATCTTTCTCTCTCCCTGCCTTTGTCCCGCTTCCTGCTGTCAAAGCGACATACTAACCAGCGCAATCTTATTACACTGACTCAAAGTGGACTTTCTAACCAAGCATTAAGATCAGCCTTCACATTTTACAATGCATCTGATTGGCTCTAATGATGGCGTCACAAACTATGGCTGCATTACATTACGAGGAATATTAATTTAAGGTCTAGTTCCTCTTCCGCTCCAGGCCGCAAATACACGCCCATCGTCGCCCACCCTAAAAGCACCATTTCACAATCAACTCTGAGAATGAACCAACTAAATATTTACAGCTGGCATTTTAATGTCTTTCTCAGTCAACAGGAAGAACGATTCTTAACACAAGAGCATAAATTCTAAACTTTAGAAGAATTTCTCCTCCCAGTACTTGTTCCGGGTCTCTCCCAAAACAACGCAAACCACAACCGGAAATTGACCAGTCACCTACTGCAAATTGATACAGTACGCCATCAGTCTTAACAATATTGGTAAAAATAAGCTGTTTCACATAAATAGTAATCGTAATCGTAATCTCGAGATTTCTACAGCGCTCAACAAAAGCACTTAGCAGGAACCAGCTTATTCACAGGCGCTCAGTCAAAACAAAATCGATAGGCAAAAGGGTTCGGTTCCAGGTCAAGTTCCAAGAGTCAGGCAGGTAGGCTGTCAGACGGCGTAAAGTGGGTGGTGTTTGGAATCGGATCTGCAAGATACATAAGAGGAATCAGGATAGGATCTGCGAAACAGGAGTGTTTTCAGTTTTGAGTGAAAGACCCGCGCAGAGATTACATGGCGTGAACTGATGGTGAGTTCGTAAGATGGATCAGATAATTGTTGTAATTCTGGCTGGAGTTTATTCCAACGAGGTGGAGCAGCTATATGACTATGGAGCGATTTCCATATTTTAAGGCTGAAGTGGTGACAGGAGGGCGAAGTGTTAGGGCAGACGAGGAGCGGGTTGAACGGAGTAATTGGATTGTAAATAGCTGGCGAAGATAGGAGGGTTGGGATGATTCCCATAAACTGAACTGAAGAAAGAGCGCTTAATAAGATTCTGAGAAGAATTTAAATCAATAAATCTGCTGGCGACGAAAAACAGAGTTAAAAATACAGGTCATGGTTATAAAATTATTTTTAATTTTGCAATAATCACCCAAGATATTATCACATCAAGACTATCATCACCATCATCATCATCATATTATGATAAAGATCAGGCAGAATTTAACAAACGAAGTCTGGCACACGGCTCATCCCAAGTGACGTCTTGAGCAGGTCAGTGGTCGTCCACGAAGAACCCTTCCCTCCCCTTGTCCGCATTTGGCATTACCCAACCCACTCACCCCCATTGCCTCTTTGCGGACGTCTGCACTCCAACGGAGTACTAAGGTCTAGAGTAGGCCGTCTTGTTGATCTTGCACGGCTGACTGTGCTACTGGGTGGGGTCTTTTGCTCCTGCCACATTAAGCAACGGCATTCTCATTTGATCCAATGCAAAACCGACTGCCTGGCTGTCTGACTGATGTCAGTGTTTTAGGCAGAAACTGCAAAGAAATAACTACGTAGCAGATTCCGATTCCGACATCCGCTTTCTGCATAACCCCTTGACCTCATTCGTCCGCATTTGGGTGATCCCTCCCTCCCTCTGCGCAAGTCCTTAATTAATGAGCGACCCCTTAACAAATACTAGAAAAGCAACAGATGAAAGCCAATCATTGTCTTCTGTTATCGAACAACAGCCTCTCTATTAGCCACACAACAGAAACAACTTATTAGCAATCAGGTGTCCCGCATTCAGACAAAAAGCTGCTCAACAGAATAAGACACACATTTCACTGAAAAGACAACTACTCAGGGACAACTGAGAGAAGACAAAGTGTGTTTGGGTGTGTGTGTGTGTCTCAGATGGATGCAAATGAGGAGAAGGAGGAAGAGGAGGAGGAGGAAGAGAAGGAGGAGGAGGAAGACTTAATGCAACTAAGGCCTGAAACAAACCACAGAGGATTTCATCATCACAATAAATCAAATTAATGCTAACACAGATCAAAATCAAAACTCCATCCAAGTCTGAGAAGTCTACTTGTCGAAAAAAGAAAACTATGTCCACAAGTCCTCGCGGACATCACGGCTACCGAATGCCTCCCTTTCATGAACTCGAAGCTTTCGGGGTCAAAGGGTGGAAGGGGTTGGTTGGTTGGATGGGTAACTATCTCAACAGAACCGCCTTCATCCGGTGCTTTTGGGTGGAGGGTGGGGAAGAGGGTAAGGGTGGAGGAAGAGGAATCTCATGAAGCCAACTCAAAAGAATCGTTCTACACTTCAAGCCAAACACTTCCTTCCTGCTGAGCGCATCAATGGAACACAACATTCTGCAAGATTCCAACTTCTCTAAGGCTGCAGGCTGCATCACATTTCATTAAACTTATTCTCATATAATTATCACTATCATCATTAATAATAATAACATTATTAGTAGTAAGCCCTACTATTATTATCAAGTATTCTTATGTCAGCACAGTGTTCATGTAATTTCAACATGGTAATGTCTCGGATTACCATCGTAATTATAACTTTAAATTTTATTTTTATTATTATTGCTACTATGATTGCTTGGGATTTAAAAGAAATGTCCACTAGTTGAAAATTCCATCTGGAACCCCCGGTCCTTCCTGTCAAGATCTGCTACAGCAAAAGTTCTATAGAAGGCAACAGCCTTGGATTGCAACTGCAATGTGTTGGAAAAGATAACTGCTGATTATCACTATGATTATTATCATTATTATTATTATCATAATCGTTATTATTATCCATGCTATTTTCACCAGTATTTCGACAAAATACAGAATTTAAACACAACAACCCAAAGTAAACATTTGAACCATTGAAATTGTAATTGTAATCTGACATTTATAAAGCGCCACTTCAAGAATAGACTCATCAGAGGCGCTCCCGACCCGAACCAGTGAGACCACTGTGAAATAATACAGACTTCAGGCGCTTGCGAAACTGCGGAAGGGACAAACTGAGGAATGGAAGCCAGAGCCCTCGGGAAAGGCTGTGAAGCCATAGATTTGTGCAAAACAGAATAACCAAGAGAAGAATCATCACGAGATCAACATTGTCATCGTCATCATCACCAACGCCATCTTCATCATCACCAACGCCATCGTCATCATCGTCACGATCATCATCATCACAAAGTCAGTGGAAATGCGACTGGCGTGGTTTCGATATGCTCTTCAACGGTAAATGGTTACAATGCCCAACAGATGATTTGGGATTTCCGTTCCAATGAACAAGAGGAATTCAGACGTTAAGAAATGGAGAAATCATTGGGACAAAGAATAACTGAGGAAACGGAGAATACGGGAAACTAAGAGAGGAAACGATTGCTGATGTTCACATCAACTGAGTTTTGCTAAATACTGAGCTGAAGTGAAGACATTGAAACAAACGCCACAAGAGAATCGAAAAACCTTTTCCTAATAATTCTCTGCGTCACATGAAAGACACCAACAGATGTCAGCAACAACGCGGATCATTGAAAGTTGAACCGAGACTTTGTTAAGTCATAAACAACAAATCTAACGAACAATTCTGTTTCAGCCAAACAACGATAACATTTACAGGAATCTTCGAATCACTTCAACGTCAAAGCAAATCTCAGTGAACAGTTTACTTGCGCTCTGTACAAAAGGAGTTGGACAGCTAAAGCTAATCAGCCAAATAATGCAGAACTCCTTACACAAACTGATGGTTCATTGGCCACTTAAGAAAACAAACTGGTGAAGAGTCAATTATGCCTAGGAAAAAGGCAATCAAATGTACAGACAGAGAATGAATGGCCAAAGAGAAGGCAGTCAAGAGAGAGAAGGGAAATACCCAACAGATGATCTGGGATTTCGATTCAGATGAACTACAGGGATTCAAACATTTACAAATGGAGAAATACTTGGGACAAAACACAACTTAGGAAATGCATGACAAGGGAAACAAAAAATGTCAAAGGAAACAAAGAATGACAAGGAAAACAAAGAAAAGAAGGACTAAGGATACAAAGAATGACAAGGGCATAAAGAATAACAAAGGAAACAAAGAAGGACTAAGGATACAAAGAATGACAAGGGAATGAAAGAACGCCAAACTTGAACACACAACAGTTGACCATAAACGGCAGTTCACCCAGAAGAACTGCTTAACAAAACTCAAATTCTCCGTAATACATTTTAACCCGAATCTGATGCTAAGAATTACACGTCTGACAAAGAACCAAAAAAAGATCGCGTGTGGAGGTCAACATCAAGTGTCACAATCACTGCCAGTCAGGGGCTGGCACTCTCTCATTGTATCTCTCCTTGTCTCTCTACGTCTCTCTCTCTTCATCTCTCTTGCTCTCTCTCTCAAGGTCTCTGTCTCTAGAGTGGCGTATCCTGGTTGAAAGCAGTCATGCTGGCACTGGCTGCTAGGTTCTGGACGCTGCCTCGGACAGAGTCTGCGTCTTCGTCCCTGCATGAGTCGCGATACGAGTCCTGCGTCGTCTGAACGATGTGAAGAAGATCGAGTCCCATCGTTGTCGTACAGAGATCAAAGTCCTGCAGTCGACGCGTCTGCAGATCAAGTAACTCGGCACTTCGAGTGATTCGCTCTTTCGCGAAAGACGTTTCCTCTTCATCCAACTGCAACAATCAACATCAACACATTCAGCATCAACAATTCACCCATCACACCTGCCTCCTCTGATCAGACCCTCTTCTGATCAGACCCTTTTCTTCCAAAAACACAGCCATGGCATTTGAACAGTGAACCAAAAGATAAACCCTAACCTATAAATTATCCACATCTATGAATGGAAAACGGTCACGCCACGACTTTAACCGGCAATGATACAAAAGGAAGAGAAAGGGAAATGTTTAGCTATTACTTAAACCCATCTGAAATGGTGGCCTTAACCAGCCATACTGAGAAAACTAGGCATCCAGGTAATGCCTTCTTCAACTGGCCCTGTCCCATTCTGGTCTTGCTGCCTTTCACTTGGCCACTTCTTGGCCTCATCTCCTGATACAGCTGGACAGAGATATGACCAAAGTGAACCAATGGATCCCCCTGATCACTAGATATCCTCAGCCGATTATCTGATACAAAGATTTCAAACTGACCTTTTAGGAGATGACAGGAAGAGTGAATACAGACACTCAGCAACATCAGATAACTGAACGTCATCTTTCCACTTCCAAACTCTTCCTTTCCATACATCATATGGAACATTCAGAGCAATCAGAGTCAAAGGTATAACCGCAGATTTCATCCAAAGACACCCCAGATGAAGCAGACAATGCAGAAGAAGAAAAAGAATAAGAAGAAGAGAAGAGGAAGAAGAAGAAAGAAGGAAGAGGAAGAAGAAGAGGAACAAGAGGAAGAAGAAGGCGAGTTAGTGACCTTCTGATTGAGTAGGACGAGACGCAGAGCCACTTTCTGTTCAAGTTCCTTCTTCTCGCGTTGGTGATGCAGTTC
>OZ029920.1:1242071-1332071 GCA_964023275.1 Norana najaformis | reverse complement strand
CCTGGTGAGGAACAACGGTTCTCTCTGAGCAGGGATGTTCGCTCTTCCTAACGAACTTGATTAGCACTTAATACAGAGGATGAAGCTCATGTTATTAAATAACAGCGACTGTTTAGCTACATGTTGTGGATGCCAACGCAGTTTATTTCTACCTCACTTTACACCATACACTGCAGATTAACTAACGTTCAGTAGTTCCTTAGTTTAGCGACAGTTTATGACATCAAAGGCCGTTGCCGTCGTCCACCTCCTTTATCCAGGCTTGGGACTGGCACTACCCACAAACAAGGCAGTGGCGGAACTAACGTTTCGAAGAAAACACGGAATTTATAGGTGCTGGAAAAACAGTTAAAAGGTGTTGAAACGGAGCTAATGATATTACTTGTTGTATCAGACATAGTAGTATTAGTTCCAGTGTTTAACGACATCTTGTGGCATCAGAGGCCGTTGACATCGTCCTACTCTTTACTGAACTTTACAACGGGCCCATAAAATAGGGTCGATCTGAACTCCGCCTCTGAGTTTAGCGCTTAATGCTGGTATTTTTTGTAGTGTAGTCAGGGCAAAACTCGACTGCTGTAACTCCCTATTGTACTTGCCGTCCAACAATGCCAAACTGCAACGAGTCCAGAATTCGCTAGACCGACTAGTGACAGGAAGCGGCAGGTTTGACCATGTCACTTCCATACTCGCAAAGTTACACTGGCTGCCTATCAGTTCCAGGATCACTTAGAAGATTGCTCTCCTTACACGTAAGACTCTCTCAACCAATCAACCGGCTTATCTGTCATCGTCCTTACAGCGCTATCAGCCATCCAGATCTCTGAGTTCGGCTACACAAAGCCGTTTGTCTCTTCCTGACATCCGTGACTATCGGTCTGAAATCTCCAGACGCGGATTCAGTAATTCTGCACCAGCCATCTGGAACAGTTTCCCTGTTTACATCACTCACAACAACATCTCATTAGACATTTTCGTAAAGCGTCTTAAGACCTATTTATATCGTCTTGCTTTTGTTGTCTGACCGAAGTGACTCATCCACGCCTACGATTCCTCGCTCAGCCGATGGACACATGCGTGTTAACAAATGTCTTACTTACTACTTTTCTTACTTTCATGCCATAAGATGTCATTAAACTTTGGAGTTACTACTACCACTAATCGTCAATAAATTGTCGATTAGACATGCTAGATGCGAAAGTCGACGTCAACGGCTGTGGCAGCCACAAGATGTCTTTAAACACTGAATAATATAATTAATGGATTACAGTCAATCTTGCCTGCTCTGACTTTCTCACGTTAAATTGTTACACTGGCTTCTTTCGGCCAGAGGTAAATCGATATCAGGCAGAACATCTCCCCTCTATATGGCTCATCTCTCGCGCCTCATTTCCCAGCCTCACACGTATATTTGCGATGCACCAAATCTTACGGTTTAAGTCATCGTTTCGAGTCTCTGCAGTTTCAAGAACCCATCAACTAAAATGGCATCATCTTGCTATTTTGACGCCATCATTTCAGTCATTTAGCAAGCAGTGTTCAGATAATCAGATAAGTCGTAGAACGACGACGGGCAATATCGTCCGCAGACACAAGAGCCCCACCATCCAACGCCGTCACTCGCAGGTGGTACAAGACTGGATAAAACACAACTCACCTGCTCCATCTGTGACGGGCAGCATTTCCATATATTATATCCGTCGTGGCTCTGTTGGCCGTTGACGTCGAACTTACCTTACTTTACATCATAGGGATACTCAAAGTAACTAGCAATTTACCGAAAATGAGAAATATATATCGTCGGCAAAATCAATTTACTAGGCAAGGGCGCCCTTTAAATCGCATTTATTAGTAGTTCCGAGTGCAAACGACAGCTTATGGCTTTCAGGACTATTAAAGTCCGCTTTACTAAGACGGAAAGTTGAAGTTCGCAGTTTAAAGTCATGATATGTTTGGCTGTAATTCATAAGAAATTCCAATCCTATTTAATAAGTTTAACACAGGTATTTGATGTTCAGTTTAAAAGGACATCTTAGGGCTGCCACGCCGTTGACGTCGACGTTTCGTTAAGCGATGAAATGCCCCTAACATACCAACTAACCGATTGAACAGAAAAAAAATTTATATAGAAGCTGACCAACCGATTTCAAGGTGTCTATTTATTTGTAATATCGAATGATTGGAAACATCTTGTTGCTGCCAGGGCCATTGATGGAGGCGTTACTACGACGTTGGAAATACTACTTGCGAGTGACTGACTGACTGACTGACTGACGGGTTGAGTGACTGGCTGAATGACTGAATGACTGAATGACTGACTGATCAAAGGTTTACCGACATCTTATTGCTTATGGGACGTTTTCAGAAATTTTTGTTAATAAAAGAAGGTCATAGGTTTTATTTTTTTCTTAAATTAAGTTTAATGGGTTTTCGGTTTAAGCAATTTCAATTAATTCTGAATGACAAATTGATGTCCTGAAAATTCTAACTTCAGTTTTCGGGGTTTAATACGGAATAAGTTAAAGTCTTCGTTGTGGTTTTGCCATCCAAACGATTTCGCTAAAGATGCCATTTTGAAAATAATTTTGTTGCTTCCATTTATACACTTTTAGTTCATTCGCTATTTGTGGACAATCTGCACATCGTCTGAGATAAGGTCGACATCAACAGCCCTGGCAGCCGTAAAACAATCGCGGTCACCTAAATTGAATATTCTTTAGACACCTTTAAAATATCTTTTCCCGACGTCATATATGCCTCATATCATTCATATGTTAGCACTTGAAAAAGAAGCGCGCATGTCGACGTAACGTCCTTACAGACACAAGATATCGCTGAAGAAAGTATAACAAAAGATGGATGATTAAATTTTTACGGTTTTAGGATTTTAAAAACCTGAAAACTTAAAAAGAATTTGCAAATCAGTTTTTTTTGTTTTTATGTTGACAAGAAAATAGAAAGAAAATTGTATTTTCTATTAAATTTACGACTGAAATACAAATTGAAATGAATCACTGCAGCGCTTGCAATGTTTTAGCAGATATTGTTGCGTCAGCGACTAGCTCAGTGTTTAACTTATAATTAATTATCCCGTGCACTATCATCAGATCTGTTGTCTGGAATATATATTTGAAAAAAAACTGATAAGAATAAAACCATTTCTTTTATAAAAATAGGTTCCTCACATATGATTTAGTTGCCATTAAATACGACTTACGTGACCAAGATGGTCTCGCGTTTCTGTTCCGGGTCGTTTTTGATCAAATATGGGTCAAAAGCCGATTAGTCCGGTAGTTATCTTCGTTCGGACTTCTGCGTGGTCTAGAATATTAATCTATCTTTGAACACCTTTAAATCATGTTATTCAAACATATATATTTGCCAAATTCTTTCAAGTTCTTCCATTGCCTGTAGTCTGGTAGTGCCAGTCCTAAGCTGGATTAAGAAGCAGCCAACGTCCTTTGATGGCATAAAACAGTGGAAACTGCTACTACTATGTTTCACTTCCGGAGTCTGTTGAAAGTCTGTTGAAGCTTGTCAATGAACAATTTAATCGAATAGCGTGCAACAGGTAAGACTAGGTTTGGTAGCCAGATGATATCGATGATCAATGGTTATTAATATTTATCCTGCGTAGCACGTCAACCGGGTCTCTGGGGCAAAGTGGGTCTCAGTTGGTTCTCTCCAATGCATTGGCATTTCGCTTTGCCGTTTGTTGCAGTAGCTGTCTAAATCGACACATGAGATAATATTATGGGCCACAAGATGTCGTTCAGCGCAGAATACTAAAGATCATTTTGAAGCAATAATACAAAAATACGTCAGAATAATAATTTTGGATGTGTGGAGATTCAGGCCCCCCAAAAATACCTATAAACCAACTAATCTTATTAGCTTTATCTAGACACCCTTAAATCCCTTTCATGAGAATTATAAATTCCTTATTTTCGTTCATTGTGTTGAGTACTTTCGAATCATATCATTGGGTAAGGTCGACGTAAACTGCGATGTAAAGCCACGTGATATCGCTAAGCACTAGATGCTATTTATAACAACATAAGATTCACCGTTTACTCATTGAGTTGACGGATATTTCATTACGCACATCCATTCCTTTAGTTGCAAACTGTTCTAAAATGCCTGAAAATATTCGCAGTGTTTGATTTTCTTCATTAATGGAAACAGCTGGTGCTTCACGAATTTTACTAATCGTGTTGTGCGGAAATAGTTCTTCTGTAAATACCTCGGAAAGGTTTGTATAAAATGACCTGCTAAATGCTAAAGATTTATAGCAAACATGATTTAAAGGTTAATAATGACGATGATGAAGACAGCGACGAAGATCAAAGCAGTAGACGCAGACCTTGGCTGGAAAAGGGCAAAACTATTAACTGATTTTCTTATTTTCGCTGACTTTATACAAACCTTTGCTGAAACTGCTTCATTGGTTTAATTAGAGTGTTGCCAACCAGACGCCTTAAAGGAGGAGGCTAGCGACGCTAATCCTCCTCGTTATGCAGCAGCGTCTCTTGACCGAAGCGATAATAATATCATGTAGTTTTATTCCTCTATATGGAGAATAACTAATGATTATTAGATCCAATGCTAAACGACATCTTATGCCATCAAAGGCCGTTGACGTCTCCCTCCTTATTTATATATAGGCTTGGGACTGGAACTACCCCCAAACAAGGCAGTGGGGCAGTTACTAGCAATTAACCATCGTGTACACGGTTAAATGAAACCATTTTAAGGCATCTTATTTATCTTATTTATCTAACTAAATAAATAAGCTAGCCTAATCCATTATGTCAAGTGTCATTACCCACACAAATTTCATCAGTTAGTGAGCAGTATTTAGATTACTTGAAATATGGCCAGCAGCAAACTTGCACACAAACGCCGAGTCTCACCAACAGCCGTGCATCCCTTTTTGACAAGTGACAACATGTTCAGAGTTCGTGGACCGAGCAGCATCTAAGATGGAGAACTATCATAGTTTGTGGTTTCTGTTTCTGTCATGATGAATGTTCTCATTCAGATTGCACTGCAGAGCTAGCGACTTTAGTCTATACGACAAACTTTTTCTAGTCTACACCTAACGATTACTGTAGCGCCAGAAGACGCTAGCCTATCTTCTCTACATTCTGCTACGACCTTTCTGCATGACGTCTGAACTCCGACTGCTTCTCGATGTACTGCTCTCTCTGACGAGACTCACATGCAATTCTCCCAGTCTGCACCTTCATCTTGGTCGAACGGCCGAGCAGTGCTCCTCTTTTGGTCTTCTCTGCGGATTGACTGACTGACCCCTGTGTGCAGTCTGCGAGCTCTTTTCTACCTGAATCTTCTGGACTCTGGGCGCATTCCTTCTGGGCCGGTCAGTACCCAAGACCCGAGCTGACATCAGCTGTCGTGTGCCTTTTGGTTCTGATTCTCCGAAGTCAATTGTATAGCTGTGGACATTCATCTGGCTATCACGTGGACCTCTCGTGCTTAGCTGCAAAGCCCCCTGATGTACTTGGAGATTGCTTGCTACCTGTGGATTGCTCAGCTTACCCCAGCGGAATCCTTTTGACTAAGCTACACTCCTGCTGCATTCAATAGCTCACCTGCATTGCTATCAACAATAGCCCTTCCACACAGTGTAACTTGCGGCCCGTCCGTTTCTAAGAATCTGACCTCTGTAGCTTAGGGCTACTGGCTAGCTGTGTTGCTGCTCTGAACTAAGGTCCTAATAAATCATTCGCCTCACTGCCTACGCACTGGCCAGCAACGACTACTGAGTAAGTCTGGTAATCTACTGACGACTACTACTACTTTACTTACTTACAAATATACCTAAATTAGCTCGGTTATAGAACGACGACGAACGATAGCTTCCGCAGACACGGAAGCCCCACCGTACAACGCCATCCCTCGTAGGGGGTAGAAAAGGCGGCGTCCGGACAGAATTCCACACCCCTTCGGTCTGTGACTGATAGATTTTCCATTTATTATATCCGTCATGACTCTAGTGGCCGTAGACGTCCAGCTTACCTTACTTTACGTTAACACCGAGGTAGAGTAGACTAGCGATTGAACGAAAGTGAGAAATATATAACGTCGCTAAAATCAATTTAAAGGTGTATAAAAACAAACACCATTTAAATCGCTATTGTTAGTAGTTTCGAGTGAAAATGAATTCCTATGGCTTTTAGGACCATTAAAATTGACATTATCTAATTTATTTTCTAAGTCCGAATATTAAAGTTCGGAGTTTACGATCGTATGTTTTGCCGCAAGTTCCAATGAAATACCAATTAATAAAGAATATACTTACTTACTTACTTACTTACATAAGAATACATATTTGATGTACAGTTTAAAAGTATTTAAAATTCTTATGTCTGTAACGGGCGTTCGCGTTGACCTTTCCTAAAGACCGATATTGGCGAAGGAAACAAGGAAATTAATAAAACATCAGGTAATGATACATTTAGACAACTTTGAAATCGCTTCTACCAGCGTTACATATTGACCGCATTTTACATCGCGTTTTCTATCATTGGCAATTCCAGCAAGGGATTGACGAAAGCGAGTTATATATAACGTCGGCATAAACAATTTCAGGGTGTCTAAGCACAGACAATTTAAATCGTTATTAATAGTAGTTTATCTGCGGTGGATGGATTAAACTTTACCTCAGATTACTTATTATTCTCTGTCTTGGATAATTTTGGATACAACTGGATAATTTCTTTCCGAACCAACCGACAACATTGTACCAAATTTAATGACAATGTCTCTACCTTAGTTGACATAAATTCCAGTATTGTTCAGGGTTCGGGTCTGCGATCAGTGAAGTTCCTAGTTGCCATATCCATGTATAAGCCTTTAGCACCCAACAATAGGTTATTTAAATACGCTGATGACAGTTACCTTCTTGTACCATCCTGCAATAGCTTGATGGTCCAGGCTGAAGTGGACCATGTTACCCTTTGGGCGGATAAGTGTAACTTAAAACTTAATCATAAAAAACATATGAAATGATAATACACCGGCCAAGAATGAGAAATCAGCAAATAATTTTACCTAATGTGATTCCCGGTTTAACCAGGGTACCAGAGATGACAATATTTGGTGTTACCCTATCGAGGATGTTAAATTTTGATTCTCATATTGATCGGATTCATAGTCAGGCGCGTCAGTCTTTATATGCCATACGAATTTTTGTATCACATGGCCTAACTGGCCCTCGGCTTTACGACGTTTTCCGAGCCACAACACTGGCCAGGATGATGTACGCCTCTCCCGTGTGGTGGGGCTATACTGGGGCACAGGCTAGAGCTCGGCTTCAAGCTTTGATGCGGAGACTTGTGCGTCTCCGCTATCTTCCTGGGAACTCCCCAACGTTCGATGAACTCTGTGGCACAGCTGATGCTCGTCTCTTTAAAGCAATCTTGACCAACCCAAATCATGTCTTACATCAGCTACTCCCACCAATTAAAACCCTCAGTTATTCCCTACGGCCCCACACCCATGATCGTATTATTCCTCCTGCTGGCAATTTAACGCGTAAATGTTTTATTGTTAGGATGTTGTATGAATATTAAGTTTTCTTGTGTTCTTAAATACTTGTAAATCGATATGCGATTAGCTATTGGTTAATAAAGAATATACTTACTTACTTACTTACTCTATATTCGTTTATTTTCGTTTTCTAGGTGTTTAAACTCCGCGACTGCCTTGTTTGGGAGTAGTGCCAGTCCCAAGCCTGGATAAAGGAGGAGGGCGACGGCAACGGCCTTTGATGCCATAAGTTGTCGTTACACTGCGGATCTACTACTACCACTAATAGGTGTTTAATAGTCACCATATCACAGTGTGCTTTAAGATTGACGTCAACAGCCTTGGCAGCGATAAGATGTAGTTAAACAATGGATATTAAAGCTGTTTATTGTAACAATAAACTCGGCTACTGGTTCTGTTCGTCTGGTTGCAGTCTGAAGCCTGAATAAAGCAGGAGATCACCCTAATCATCTTCGTTATAGCACACCGCCATTAAATAAAAACTACCAGTACCTGGATATTGCTGTAAGATATGTTGATAAGTTTTTGTTTAAATTTAGTTAATTTAGGCTTATTTGCGTATTTATTTGCGCCTTTAATGAAGTCATTAAATTTTATTTATTTATCTGTTTAGAAGAGTGTAGATTTTAGCACAAGAAACGTTCTTTCCATTCGAGTTGTTTATCTTGAAGCTTTCAATATTATTATGAAAATAACCTGATAGTAAGCTTTTTGCAATAATTCCATGTAAGCATAATAAAATTACGCTTATATTATCTGTAACTATATTTTGTAAATACAGTTTTATACCATTGGTGGGTGCCATATAAATACTCCCTATCAAGATTTAATGTATATTTAGCAAAAGCGGAACCATATTGAAATCGTGACTATACAATAGAAAAACGACTCAACACAATTAACTGAACGCCTCTAATGCATATTTTAACGGTAAAGTATAAATAAATGTTTTTGTTCATTTAAGCTTACTTAATTGCCAAAAACATTTGATGGTAATCGACAGAATATATTGTTTATTAAGATATACCATTTGGATTAAATTGGAAATAAAATTTAAAACTATACCTAAGAGCGCTCTAAAGCTCATAGCAGGCAAGCACCGTATTTGCTTGAGTACTAATAAGCTCACGTGACTAACCTCCCTCCTTTACTAAGTTGCACAATGCACCGATTACACACGCGCACGTACGCACGCACGCATGCACACACAAAACACCTATTTTTCATAAAATATACCATTTATCCTTTTAAATAGACACTAATTGAGTCATTAAATTTTATTAGTAATTACACACCATATTAAATTGATAATAATAATCGCGTTACTGAATTTGGAATAATGAGGAGCAGAGAGAGGTCGATGTCTGTGGTTCTGGCAGCCATAACATGTTGTTAAGGAGTGGCTAATCTGAAATCAGAACAGGAAGACTGCATCATTTGGACACCTTTAAAACGTTTTCTTATACCGTTATATATAAGGCAGCTGCTTTTAATCGACATTATTTAGTCCGCTGGGAAATCAGGTGGCAGAATTGTTGGCAAAGAATGGTCTAGAAATAACAGAGATTAGAGAGTAATAAAAGAAATTTAACCGACATTTACCCATCGCAGCTTTCGTTACTTATAAGATAAGGTCGAAGTAAACGATCCTGGTTGCCGTAAGATGTCGCTAAACACTAAAGAAGAAGTGCAATGAATTAGTAGCCCTAAGGCAGTCATGTTTCTTAGCCTCGGCGGATGAAGTCGGATGGGCAGCCCTCTGCCAGCCCTCTCCCTCGTCGCCTGTTGTTCCCACTTAATGTTCACAGGTGTACTCATTATAGCTGAGTTGACTACAGGGCGCAAGCGGAGCAGAAATCTCGATAAAAATTTGAACACCCGACCCCTACTTTGTCAGTCGGGCCACTGGATCATCGGACGCCTAATTAATACTCTAAGAACAATGTTCACTTAATATTTCGTTATAAGATATCACATAAAACAATAAAGGAAAGGACAAGACAAGAGAATGTAGATAATATCATGAGAAAGAGAAGACTGAAATGGATGGGACATGTAATTCGTATGGAGAGAGATAGGCGAGCCAATCAAACAATGTATTGGACTCCTGAAGGGAAACGGAGGAGGGGAAGACGAAGGAAGAACTGGCCAGAGACCATAAGAGTAGACCTTGGGAGTTTGAAGATGTCGTGGGATGAGACAGCAAGACAATAGTAGTAGTTCCTCAGTTTAACGACAGCTTATGGCATCAAAGACCGTTGCCGTCGCCCTCCTCCGTTATCCAGACTTGGGACTGGCACTACCCCCAAAGAAGGCAGTGGCGGAAGACAGTGAATACAATTTAACGTTAAGTAATCTTCAGACAACCTTTAAACAAGGTTTTACCGTTCCGCATTCGTCATTTTCGTTTAATCGTTCTAATTATTTAGGCAACCGTTTTCAGTGGATGACTAAGACACGCTCAGATTTTTTGCACAAATTAGACACCCGTTTACGTGGGAACATTGAAGTTTTATAATTCGCCTCTTATGTTACTATTATAACTTGAAAGAAAAGATTATACTAGTATTGTACTATTATGAAAAGAAGCAGAACAAGGTCGACGGCAAAGGTCTTAGCGGCCGCCAGATGTCGCTAAACAACGGCGAATCCTCAATTTATAACGCCAAGATATACGGCATTTGGACACCTTTAAAACGTATTATAATACATAATATATACCATAGCTGCGCGCAATCGTCACGTTATAAATCTAGTCCATCAAATACTAAACTTATAAAGTGAGATCGAGGTATATGATCCAGTCATCGGTAAGATGTCGTTAAACACCGAAGAATAATCAGTCATGAGACAGTGATGTGTATGAAATGTTAGTGACTTTATTTTTCATAGCTTAGGCATATGTGTGTGGGTGTCCTCTCATTCGTCGCCTCGTCTTCCCACTAATAGTCAGTGTGCTCATGGTAGCTGAGTTGGATAGGGGGCGTAAGTGGAGCCGAAATCTCAAAACAAATTTCTATACAGGCTGGGATTTGACCAGGGCACAACCACTAGACCAGCATGCAATTCGTTTAATACTCAATTCATAAGATAAAATAAACCACCTTAGACACCCTAAAAACGCTTCCACTTCGTTCTATATAAAATACAGCATCGCTAAATGCTGCCATAAACTCCGCCATTGCCTTGTTTGGGGGTAGTGCCAGTCCCAAGCCTGGATAAATGAGGAGGGCGACGGCAACGGCCTTTGATGCCATAAGCTGTCGTTAAACTGAGGAACTACAACTACTACTTATTAATAAACTCCGCCACTACCTTGTTTGGGGGTAGTGCCAGTCCCAAGCCTGGATAAAGGAGGAGGACGACGTCAACGGCCTTTGATGCCATAAGCTGTCGTTAATCACTGGAATTACTACTAAATGGTGGACTGTGCTTCGGATTAATTCCCGGAAAAAGTCAACTTCAGCGGCTCTAGAAGGAGGAAAGGGACGCTAATCATCGTTATGATACAGCGTCGTTAAACAAAATCTGCATACGAAATCGCCAGGAATTCATACCTTTCTGAATTTAAATCTGCTCAAATATTCATGGTAGCCGTAAGATGTCGCTAGACAGTCGACGCTGCTGTTTATTTAAAAGCTTTTTAGATAACTTTAATTCGCTTTCATCTACGTTATATAAACCCCATTTCTTCGGTCTAATTAAATAAGTGACAGTTTTTATGTGGGGTGATGTCGACGTAAACGGCCCTGACACCCGGAAGCTGTCATTTAAACCAGTGCTTCCAACCTTTCTTCAACCACGGCTGCCTTCCTACAAACCAGTCACCAGACGGCACACTGCACTTATGGTACTTAATATATAATATAATACAATATTATATATATATATAATATATATGGTTTGTAGGAAGGCAGCCGTGGTTGAATATATATATATATATATATATATATATATATATATATATATATATATATATATATGTAGATTCAGTCTACACGGTTATACTGGGTGGCACAAGCCTATGGAATCTGTTCTATCCCATTGAAAATTAACGGGTCATGGTTTACAGGCTCAGAACTTGTGTTCTACGTAATTCAAAAATTAACGGGTTAACTATGGTTAACGGATTAAGAACCTCTGTTCTATGTTACTGAAAATTTACGGCTAAAGTTTCCAAGGCTTAATTTTAAATTTGATTTCAAGTTCAAAATCGATATGTAGGCCATACAGTAAGAATTTAAGTGAAACTAAAGTTTGAATTAAAACAAGTCAACATTGTGTTTTTTTTTAAATTTTAATTCATCAAAGCGTTGAAGACGGCGAGGTTGGGGAATGCCGATTTCAACGGTCGTAAGTATACCGATTTGTACACACAATGGTTCACTTCATTCATTGAGTCTTTGTTTCTTCCTTCCTTTCTTTCACACTTATTTTTCTTTTGTTTCTTTTTTTCGTTGTTTTCTTCTTTATTTCATTCATTCATTCATTCATAATATTTATATTGCATCCCTCTAAGATATAGGCCTATATTCAGATCTACTCGCTCCAAGCCAAAGACATACGTTTTCAAATATTAGTCAAAGACACTGTAGCAATCCTCCTTTAAAATCGCATTTTATATTGTTATGTTAAATGTAAAATTGCATATTTGGTTAACTAGATTCCTAATCCCTAATTTAATATTTGTTAGTACATGATATTTAGTTGTTCAATCAACACAACCATTTATTCATTCGTAACCCTTGGCTTTACTCCTACCTTCAACATTAGGAATGACAATATCATATCAAGGAATCGTCGCTCATCCCATGCTTAATATTTCTGCGTCATTGGGAATTTACGGCTTAATTTTCCTCATCTAAATGTTTACTTTCGATTCCAATTTCTTACATGCGAGACTTGCTGTGGCCAAATAAATTTATCACCTACAATTTCTAAAATAAACCAACAACCAAGGTATTCAACCTTAACTATTCTCCTACACCGCCGAGTCCGGTATTGCGTTTCTCATCTATCGACAAAATCTATAAGTTAGAACAGCCTTCGTCATCGGCGCTATACCACATTAACATTTGACTTTCGTTGTACTTTGAACTCCTGAATCGCAATGTAACTGATTGTTTAATCAAATTAAACGATAGTTGGGACTGAGACAAACAAGTAAAAGTTGTCTTACTTTACACGTTGTCTTCTCAGTGGATATGGCGTTAGGCCTAAACGAGGTCAGTGTCAGTATGTGCAAATGAGAGCACAGCCAAGTTGCATATGTCTGTCCTGGTCTCTACCCATGTTCAGACTGGTATTCTACGCTAAATAAACGCACGACTGATAAGCATAGGCAGAAACTCAATAAGTTTGCTAAGATAATTATAGGATATAATGGATATAATGAGGTCTATGTCACATAAGTTATCTTCAGAAGATTGATTACTCACCATTTTATATTAGTGTTTTTTGAGGCAGTTTGTTTGTAAGTCCATTATCGAATCGTCGCTTATCACTTGCTTAGTAATTTTACGTCATCGGAAATTAACAGGTTAAGATTCCACGGCTTCATTTTGGCTTTTTTAAAATTCAACTGCGGTAGAGTAAGAAATTAAGTGATATTTAAGACTGCATAAAAAGCAAGTCAAAATGGTGTTTTTATACATTTTAATTAAACGAAGCGCCGAAAACTGTGGGTAGCGATATGTTTACACGTTACAGTTTGGCTGCGGTTTACCTGTGGCGCCTCCAACGACACTAACATATACTCAGTTTGTATACGTAGACCTCTTGTTTCTCGAAACAACTCGCAGACCGATTTGTACAATCAACGGTTGATGTCATTTCTCATTCTTTCATTCATTAATTCCTTCAGAGGATTTATGTAGTGTCCCTATAAGAAATCTAATCGAAGGCGCACCAAGCCCCAGCTCCAGTGAAAGAGATCAGCGTCAAGTGCTGGTAAAGGCGCATACAACATTTGAAGCCGCGGTATGAGCCTTTCCGTAATAATAGCGTTTAACTTCAGAAATTAAATATATTTTTATGCTGACCATGGTGACAATTTTTCAAACAATTTCCCTCAGTCAACTCAAAGAGGCGCGACAAATGAGAAAATGTTGCAAAATTTGCTTGAACTTTAGAATCAATGCAAAAAATTTGCCTCTTATTTCAGCAATAATTTTGAATCTTAAATATTAATTTGAGTGATGTTTTGTCCAATTCCTCAAGGTATGCCCAATGCCGCCAGAAGTAACAAGCATTAACTAGAATTTGATAAAATGGACACGACGCTCAATTCATAGTAAAAACTTAATAATGTTTAAAAATTAGAATAAGAATCTAGTCTACAGCCAATTTTTTTGAATCCATAGGTTATATCAGAGGGAATAAAAAGCACTTTAAGGGATTTTTTCAAATTTTTCATTTTCTAAAGCAATTTATATTTTTATGGAAAAATTCAATAATCGATGAATCTATATACCGGTTATATTCCAATATAAACGGACCTTATGCACACTTAGCGTGCACGATGGCATAGTTGTGACCCAAAGGATAGCTGCGCTACATGGGGCAATCAATTGCTACATTTGTTTAGCAAGTAGTAGCATCAACGACTTGTATTTTAATGAACCACAATCTTTGTGAATGGATAATGTTCACATGGATTAATTTCATTTATTATTACAAAGATGGGGCAGATAGGGAGCACAAACGGATACGGTGGATGAAATTGGAGCCTAGAGTTAGATAACAAGAAGATGCGGAATTAAAAATTAATAATCAAAACAAAACATTAAAAATCCATAAAAATTGAATTAAATAATTGAAATACTTAAATTAGACAGGATTTAGCACTTCAACAATCATGTAATTATTATTATATAAGAAACACAGTTGTTTTTGAACTACTGGATGAAACCAGTCAATTTTTCATAGGCATGTATCAGAGATGGCTGAGGCAATTTTGCATGAATCTTCCACTCAATCGCTTTATCTTCGATGAAATTCCTAAGAGGGACATAACGTACGTCGTCTCTGCATTTCAATTTCATTTTCCTAAATACTTTCTTCTCGCCGTATATCCCTCCTATGACAAAAACTCTCTCATTGTCAAGAAGCAGACCAAAGCTAACAACGTCTGTCTTGAACTGTTTTCTTTCTTTCCAAGTTCCCGTATCAAAGTTATATATAAAACAAGAATCCCATCCAAGTAAAATGACAGATGTCTCCAAAAGTGCAGCTCGCATCCAGCAATTAGGATGTGGCATTGGATTTGAAAGAAGAGTGCATATGTTCAGTTTTGTATTGTAAACTTGAACGATATTCATTTTTTTGCCATCTTTATCTCCACCACCGAAAATGTAGAGCGAAGTCTTGAATGGAACACAGTTGCCTGAACTCTTAACACAGTGAACCAACTTTCCAACTCTTAAGAATTTGTCGGTGACTGCATTATAGGCTTCCACATTATCTAGAACTCTTCCATCCTCAACCCCGAATCCTCCACAGATGTATAATACTGCACCGATAAAAGCTGTGCAGTGGCCATGTCCGCCTTGAACAAAAGAAGCGCATTTCAACCAACCCGAAGCCAAGTTGTATTTCCAGATTTCATCACAACTGCCTCCTATTCCTGCAACGTACATCGTGTTACAGTAAACGGCGGCTGTGGCTTCGGCCTCCACTGTTGTCGGTATTTGTTTCTGAGTAGAAATTTCATTCGGACGACGCATATTTATATGGAAGACTTCATTTGCTATGGAGGTACCATCACTTAATCCTACGACAATTGCGTAGTTCCCGACCCATGTAGTGGTTTCTGTTTTGAAAGTGAGTACAAACATATCGAAAGTTTCGTTTGACTGACCTTATACATTTTGACTATATATCTATTTATATTCTGACTCAGTTATAAATTACCATTTAGCCGAGAATTTATTCATTTGCTTCATTTATTCAATTGTGTTATATACTAATCAAATAGATTGTATTGTAATGTAATCTAATATGATCTGATGCAAAAGAATGTAATGTAGTACAATATATGTAGTGATCGAATGTTATGTTATGCAGTGTAATGTTATCTAACGGAATATAATATAGACTGATCTTATGTGATATTTGAAAACTTCCATAGCTTAATTGTTTCGTAATACATATAGCATCGATCGATGGTCACTTCTAAGCAAACCTTATTAAAACCACAACCAGGGCCATTTTAAGGTCGTCGTAGGCCCTAGGCACTCTCGCATTCGTAGACCTCAACTGCCAACTCTGCAATAGAGCTAAACACATTCACATTATTTCTTGACGTCATGTCACTCGTATGTACTCATGTTTAATCATGATTCATGAACGCACCCAATTTTGATTTTAAATTTCAATTTGCTTTTTGTTATATTGATTATTCAAAGCACTTATGGAATATTTCCGGAAAACCCGGTTTTACGATCTTTCGTCTTTAAAAATGGCAAACGTTTTATAATATTTTATGTGAATGCACATGGTGTAAAAGTTTTTTAATTAATTAATTAGTTTAAAAACAAAAATCATGTATGATGGATACAAGAGAAAACACGAGTCTGGATTTGAGAAGCGAAAGAAAAAGGAAGAGAAAGAACAGGCATTAAAAAGATGGACGTAGATACTAATGACATTAATGGCACTTCAATTACTTCTACCTTTCCATTTTTGGAACAAGTTCTGAAGGAGAACGCCCCTTTTTCGAAACTCAAACTTATCAAAAATTATCTGCAGTCAACGACGGGACAAGAACGACTATCTTCTCTTGCTCTACTTTCAATTGGAAACCCCTTAATGCGGGAGATGGCATTTGAGGGTATTATATGTGATTTTGCTAATGCAAAGAGCCGCAAAGTTAACACAATGTAGCACAGCTTAACTCAAACTGTTTCAGTACAAACTGTATGGTTAATGAATTTGTATTTCCTTTTTCTATTTTCAAGTCAATCAATAAATTATTTCTTTTTCAATATCTAATTTTTGACTTTCGTAGGCCCGTATAAAGTTCGTAGGCCCTAGGCACAGTGCCTAGTGTGCCTAATGGATAAGATGGCCCTGACCACAATCCATTCAAAACAGAACCAGTACAGCTGTCTCTGAGGCTGGTAGATGCAACCAGAAAAATATGAGAAATCAGCCCGGACCTAAACGGCATCACAATAGTTAGAGACCAGCCTAAGCTTGTCTTCTCTGTAACTTTAACAATTTATTAAAATATAACCTTTGATTTGACCCACAATATTGCTGTTAGAGTTCTTTAGAACTTCTTTTATATCCGCCGATTTGAAAGAAACCTCGACTGATTTCCGTGGACTACCAATGAATGCCGTGTGATCTTTATGCAACTTGTATGCTCTCATAATTAATTTGTCAGCGGAACTGCAGATGTCGCTGGCAGATCCTTTCGAAATCAGTTCAGTGCAGTAATCCTCGAAACTTCTCAGTATTGCCCAGTATATCTCAATTTCTTCCATTTCGTTTTGTATTTCCTTTAAGGAGAATTGCAACACAAATCATCTTTCTTTATGACGCAGCGTCGATATACAGAAACTACTTGATAATAATCGTAAATTACATTGAATTAAAGTCTCGCATAGAAGAACCTAAGCTACGGTCGACGTCGGTTACACTAAAAATGGCCCTTACAACCGTTTAAGTCGTTTTTCGCTCCATTCAATTTTTAAACATAGGTTACGGTTGGACACCTTAAAATCACTTTTATTGAAAGCTATATATACATATATATATATATATATATATATAATGTTAGCGCGCGAGCTGCTATTGTTGTTACGTAACATCGGTCACGCGAAGCAGTTCAGTGAATAGCAACGCTAGAAGGATCAACCAATTTCTACATTTATTTACAGACAGTAACATGAACGACAGCTGTTTTAATGAACCGCAATCTCTGTGAAAGGATAATATGCTCATTTCAAGAAATGCCATTTTTTTATTATTACAAGGTGAAGCAGATAAGTAAGACGGCCAAGGTGGATAAAATTGGAGCTGCAAGAGATAAAAAAATCGGAGGAACGAGGATAAGATACAGCAATATAACAATCACATAATAATACTGTTATTTTTACACTATGGGATAAAACAAGACAATTTTTCGTAGGCATGTATCAGAGATGGTTGAGGCAGTTTCGCATGAATCTTCCACTCAGTCGGTTTATCCTCGATGATATTTCGAATTGAAACATAACGTACGTCGTCTCTCGAATTCCATTTCACTTTTCCATCTTTATCCCTTTCGCTGTTTCCTCCTCCGATGACAAAGAGTCGTTCATTCTCAAGAACCAAACCAAAGTGACCAACATCAGTCTTGAACTGCTTTCTTTCTTGCCAAGTCTCCGTCTCAAAGTTAAATATGAAACAAGTATAACATCCAACTAAAATAGCAGATGTGCTCCAAAGAGCAGCTCGCATCAAGTTATGACAACGTGGCATTGGTTTCGAAAGGAGAGTGCATGTGTTCTGTTTTGTGTCGTACACTTGAACGTCATTCATCGCTTTGTTATCTTTACTGTAACCACCGAAAATATAGAGCGAAGTCTTGAATGGAACACAGTTGCCTGAACTCTTGACACAATGAACCAGCTTTCCAACTGTAGAGCATTTGTCGATGACTGCGTTGTAGGCTTCCACGCTGTCTAGAACTCTCTTATCTGAATCCACATATCCTCCACAGATGTACAATACTTCATCGATAAACGCTGCGCTGTGTCTACGTCGTCCTTGAACTAAAGAATCGCATTTCACCCAACCGGAAGCCATGGTGTATTTCCAGATTTCATCTGCATTGTCTCCTATTCCAGTAACGTACACCGTGTTACAGTAAACGGCGGCCGAGGCTTGAATCTTCATCGTAGTCGGTATTTGTTGTTGAGTTGAAATTTCATTTGGACAAAGCAGATTTATTTGGATGACGTCGTTTGTTATGTTCGAACCATCACTTAATCCCAAGACAGTTGCATAGTTCTCAATCGGTGTAGTGGTATCTGCTTTAGAAGATGAAACATATGTATTGAAAAATGACAGCTAAACTGACAATAATATTCATTTGTCTATTCATTTGTCTTCAAAATTCAAGTAATGTATTATAATGCGTTGTAATATAATATAGCCTTATTTAAATCAATGTAATATATAAAGCAATGAAATGTGATGTGATCTAATATAATATTATACAGTGTATTGTAGTTTAAAGAAGTATTATGTTATCCAATATAATACCATCTCTGGAAACGTGTATAGCTTCGTTTTTATTACAATACACGTGGCCTAAATCGACGGTCGCTTCTAAGCAAAACCATATTTTAAAACCACAAAACGCATTCTTAACAGAACCAGCTTCATTTGTTGAGATCTCTCAGGCCAGAAGACATGCGACACAGAAGATATGCAATCCGGAAAAAAATAAAAGATTTCAACCCAAACTTTAGCGATGTCAAAAAACTTGGAGACCAAAGACAGAACTTGTCCTCTTTGCAAATTATCTGCTCACATAGCTCAAAAAACAAGCCATCCACCTCAGAATGTTAACTTTACCAATTTGGAAAATTTTTACCTTTAATTTGTCCCACAACATTCCTGTAGGACTTCCCTGAAACTTCTCGTATATCTGTTGTTTGGAAAGTAACTTCGAATGATCGACGTGGACGACCAAGGAATTCCTCGTGATCTTTCTCCAACTCTTCTGCTCTCAGTGACAATTTGTCAACACAGCTGCAGATGTCGTTGGCCGATCCTTTCGATCCCAGTTCGGTGCAGTAAGTCTCAAAACTTTTTAAAATGACGTGAATTCGATCAATTTCTTCCTTTTCGTTTTCACAATCCTTTATTTGCTTCTGTTTTATCAGAGACAACTCATACAGCAGGGAATTTGTGTGGTAATCTATCAATTCTTTAAGTTCTCGATTTCTTTGTCGAATTTCACTTTCTGTTTCTGTTAATTTTAAAAGGATATTCTCCTTTTTCTGTTCCACAGTTTTGCCCTTGATTAACAGCTCGTCTGCATAGTTTGCAATCTTTGCTGCATGCGATTGAATTGTTTGTCGGAATTGCTCCTCGACTTTAGTCACATCCTTGCATTTATGTGATGCATGATTTTCAACAAAACACGACACGCATAAGATTTTCTTGCAGTCAGCGCAATAGAAATCAAACGGCTTTTGATTATGATCAGTGCAATTTCCTGTTCGCAGCACTTTTCTCATGTCTTCTTCGGATTCACTTCCAATTTTCGCAGTGTGATGATCTTTGCTCAATTTCTGCAGGTTATGTGCTTTTGCACAAATATCGCAGAAGTTGTCTTTGCATTCAAAGCAGCGTATCGTAGCAGTTCTTGTCTTTTCGTCGCCCTCATAAAGGTCTTTGCATATTTCACAAAGAACGACTGGCGTGCTACTTAGTTGCAAATTGGTTGTGACTTCCATGAGATGTTCTATGAAGAAGTTTTTCTGGAGTCCATCGAGGCCATTTGCTGGGATAACAAACACTTTTCTGCACAACGGACAAGGCATATTCTCTCCTGATTTCTTCTTTGTTGCATCGGCTGTTTGTTTGAGACATTTGAAACAGAACGTGTGAATGCATGGCAGCATTCTCGGATCAGTAAATGATTGGAAACAGATACAGCATTCACTCAGTTTCTGAAGTTGATGTCCCGCTTCACTCATGTTCAATGACTTGATTGCTGCCTGCTAAACAAATTTTACTTTTCAACTCCGATTATTTTTGAAAGACCAATGAAGTAGTCATTTTGCTAATAGTTTAATTTTAACAGAATGACAGAAATTGAAATTTAGCAACGAATTTCATTTTACGAAACTGTTTGAAAGTGGTAGCAAAAGATAAAATTGTAAATTATTCGCAAGAAAAATCTGATACTTTGACTATGGCAAAGGTGGCGGCAATGTGGACAGCAGTTTATTAAATAAAGAATCGTCTTGCGCCACTTGCTTATTGATAATTCTGTATCATTCTAAATCAACGGGTTAATTTTCCACTGCTTAATTTTTACTTTCGATTTCAAATTCTAAGAGTTGCTCTAGACGAATAAATTTATCTATGGCATTTTCTAAGATAAATTCACCCTAGAGGCATTAATCTAAAAAATTTCTCCAACTAAAAAAAAATCCATCGCTTATTTGTACTCGTTCCATGTTTTTAAAAACTGTCGTCAAAGTCTACAGGATAAGACAACTTTTAGATCCGCGAAACACTACAGCTACAAAACTCTTTGTATAATCAACTCTAACAATCACCGCACAGCGCATGGATTTAACAAAATAACAAATTTAGCGACAGTTAGGACTTAAGCAAAACAAATGTTTTCTTCTTTGTAACTTCTTCTCGACAGTTTCTTATTCAAATATGTTGTTAGTTAAATAAGGTCAAAAAGTGTGCCTTTAAATGACAGCAAAGTCCATTTACCTGTAACTGTGTCGGTTGCTAATCTTGTTTTATACTGGTTTCCTGCGTTCTGTAAGCGACTGCCTGATTGGCATAGGCAGAAAACTCTTACTGATTTAGCTCAATTATACAAGGGATGATAGGATCTATAGCATAGTTCATGTTCTAAAGATTCATTAGTCGCAATTTTTATATTACTATTTGTTGTTTGCTGTAGTAACCAATGACTTTAAAGACAAATGTTGATTTGCTCAATGTTGCAAAATCCACTTTATTCATTTAATGTCTCACTTTATTCAACTGTTGAGACAGGAGATGCTGAATTGCAGGTATGCTTTATATTCAGTCGCTATAACAATAGATCGTTTATTCTCACGCTTCCTAGTTGTCTATGCACATACAGATGTAAGATGGCTCTATGCCTTGATTAAGAATTAAAATAGGCCTAAAAACTGATTTTCATTTGTTCATTGTTGTCTAGTACAGTTTAGCCATAAAACGACTCAGTTTAGAGATCTTTTCATCCCTCAAAAGGATGCTGAACTGCTGGAACATCCAAGAATCAGGTGATCCAACAATTGATCTTTTTTCCAAAATGTTGCAAGCCTTTTGGCTTTATACATGCGTGCTTATGTTAGGTATATAAAGACATAAAAAAATCATTGACATAGGTATGGTAACAAATTATCGTCGCTTTGTTGAGTGTCAAAAATAGCTGTTAGATTTTAATGTCAAGTAATTTTAAACCGGGTTTTGGTTGTTGTTCTCAATCTGTGTCAGGCCTAGGCGCGTCTCTGTCGGGCTGCTCAGCACTGCAACTGTGAACTCCCAGGATTTGAAACTGTTAATGGGGAAAATACATCTTTACTGGAAGACAGTATTAACCAATCGGGAAATCTACTCTTCCTTCTGGCAGCTGCATTCTAACGAATTATAAGTTACGTTATGCTAAGCCTGCCACGTGCTGCGAGTAACATCATCGACATGTGTGGTCTAACTGCAGGCCTTGGACGAAATACGCTCTGACTTGTGATAAGCCAAATCGTTAAACATTTTCAGAGTCAAATTAACTAAACGAACCAAATCACGAACAACGCAAAGCTTCGTCTGTTGCAATACTTCATTCGAGAAATTTTTCACTTCCACCCATATTACACTTCCTATTTCTGATTCGTCTAATTCAGACACTTCCAGGATAAGTGAGGTGGGAGGCGATGTCGACTGCCTTTGATGCCATAAGATGTCCTTAAACATTGGGACTACTACTAGACGATCGTCTAAGATGGGCCTAAGTCTGGTGCCGTCAGAAAGTGCACAGGGTAAGGTCGACGGCAACGGCAATTGCAGTAGCAAGATATTTTAAACCTTCAATAGTACAACTTGTGTATTCTGATTAAACACCTTTCCTCGAGCGCCATATATTCATCTTTTATTTAATCGTATTCCGCCACTGCCTTGTTTGGGAGTAGTGCCAGTCCCAAGCCTGAATAAAGGAAGAGGGCGATGGCAACGGCCTTTGATGCCAAAAGCTGTCGTTAAACTGCATATTTTGGGTTTTTGATCGTATAACTTTTACAAGGTAACGTTGACGTCAATGGCGATAGTAGGAAAGAAACCATTTCCTTAAACATTGGCTGCACCAATTACACTAGAATACGTTTAAACACCTTCAGATCGCTTCCTAGTCTTTTAAACTTATTTTCCTGTTCATCTATTCGTATGTCTGCAATTAGAGTAATAAGCACCTAAATAAATTGTTCGACTAAAGAGATAATTTTTCCACCCATGACTTAGCTAGTTTGTGATGTGATCTTATAATTGATAGTACATGTTTATAGACGCTTTATATCACTTTCTTTTCGATGCTTTAGGTTCACCTGGCAACTAATCGTAATCGTAAGCCCGAGATTTCTGCAAAGCCCAACGAAAGCCACGTCAAGGGGGCAGCTTATTCACTGGCGCTCAGTCAAAACAATATCGATAGGCAAAATGGTTGGGTTCAAGGTCAAGATCCAAGAGTCAGGCAGAGAGACAGCGTGGCAGCTACTGTGGGTGGTATTTGGGATTGGAGCGGAAAGAGAGATAAGAGGAAGCATTTGTTCCATGCACTGGTTTTTCCTGTTTCCGCACAGAAAATGTTCACGCCTTTTTAAAGCTAAATGCTAAAAAAATAAGACCAGTCTCTCTCTCTCTCTCTCTCTCTCTCTCTCTCTCTCTCTCTCTCTCTCTCTCTCTCCTTTTTTATTTTCATCTTCAATTTACCAGTTTGATTGAATGCCGGCATTTTGATTTCTCAAATAAATAAGTTGAAAATATTCTAATATCCAGTGTTCAACGTCATCTTTTGGCCCTTGAGGTCGACCTTACTCTACCTTACCTTGCCTTCTATGCTGACCTTTGAAGAATTCGATTCCCATTGGCGGATTTACTACTATGTCCCAAGTTTAACTAACCTTATGGTTACAGTGGCCGCTGACATCCTTAAACTTAGTTAGCCAGTACATATAGACGCCACAAGACACATAAGAAAACTGAAGTAGAAGATTTTGATTTTGACGGTGATAATTATTAGCACCGATTGTTTAATGACAACTTGGCTGTCAGGACCGTTAACTTCGCGACCTTTCCTCAAATTTCGATTCAATTTTCTTATAATATTAATAATTGAACGAAAATAGGATATATATATATAACGCTATATCAGAGTGATTTAAAGGTGTCTAAGCGCATCCTATTATTTTTAACTGAATCGAATGTTTAACGACTTACAGCTGCCAAGGCCGTTGATATCGACCTAGCCTTATGTTTGTAGCTTAACCTGACACTCGCGATTGAGTAAAGCTAGGTATTTATAACGTTGAAAAAGCAAATAAGGTGTCAAAACTCTAAAACATAGTTTACCATTATTAGAAGTCATTTTTAGTTAAACCCAGTTTCGGGGCCGTTGATTTTTCAATCCTCTTTCATCCAGGCATGGGTCTGGCACTACTCAACTAAAGGTAGTGATAGTGATATTAAGTGAGTAGTAGTAGTAGTGTTTCCACAGTTTAACGACATATTATGGCATCCAAGGCCGTTTATGTCGCCCCGTTCTTTCACCCAGGCCTGGGACTGCGGAGTTATACATATATATTCTATTTTGAATTTGGACAGCTTTGGACAACCCCACTGACTTGACACAGCACTGATGAATAAGTTGGTGCCCTGGGTATAGCTTTTAATAACCCTTTAAAATTCCCAGGTTACGATTGCGATTGTGATTTATATTTATATAATATGCAAAGTTAATCTATTTTATGTATTTTATATTTGTACTTTTTTATTATATGGAAAGTTATTCGTCGTGACTTCTGATTAATAGTAGTAGCTTCCATTGTTTAACGACATCTTAGGGCATCAAAGGTCATTTGACGTCGCCCTCCTCCTTTATCCAGGCTTGGGACTGGCACTACCCCCAAACAGGCAGTGGCGGAGTTGTATATAATCAATGATTGTTAAACAGTTGTATAGCAGAATCGTAACACGTTTTAACGGTGTCTAATACAGATAAGTAAATATTTCTTAGTATTTTCTGTGTTTGATGACATCTAGTGGCCCCAGAACCGTAAACATCAACTTTATATTTTACAGTAGAAGGGTATATCAGTGGCTTACAGTTTTTAAACTAAAATGAATTTCATATGCGTCGAAGATAGCGAATTATATACTCTACATCTCGTAACTCTGGAACTACCGCCATTAATCTGAGTCCCAAGTAGTTATCGAAGTTCCTGGCACAGGGAAGTCTTAAGAAAAATCTCTGAGTCTGTCGTGAAGGTCACATAATGGCCAATAGATGGTGTTACTCGCAGAACATGGCAGGCTTTGTTTAATTTAGAATTCCGTTACCTGCGAGATTGTTCAGATGAACCCCATCGGCTCCATTTGCCGCAATTTGCGTAGGATTAGTCAGAGCTTAATGACATCTAGTGGCCGCTAGAGGCGCTAACGTCGACTTTACCCTTGAAGGAACGTATTCATTCTGCACACTGCAACGATTCATAGTAGATCCAATGTTTAACCACATCTTTTACGATAAAAGGCCGTTGACGTCGACATTTCCTCACATACGAAGTGTAAAAATGGTAAGAAAGATGCAGACAACTTGACAAAATAATTCATATATCATGTTGAATCGAAATGATTTACAGGTGTGTAAGCGTGATTTAATATTAATGGAATCGAGCGTTTAACGGCTAATTTCCGCCAGGGTTTCTGATATCTACGTTGGCTAACGTTTTTGTCTAACAAACATCGACTCTTCCCTTGGTTTCTTCTCCCCGAAATGTCGATTAATTACAATTTACAATTTTATTAAGTAGTTTCTGTTTAATGACGCTGTTGCATAACGAAGATGAATTGCGTTGCCTCCACAGGTGGATTTATTACCATTTCAAAAGTTTAACAAAACCTTTTGGCTACAGTGGCCGCTGACGGCCATTAAGGTCATTAAGACCGTTGTACGGTCATTAGGACGTTAGACCCAGCATCCGAAGATTTCTTCGAAAACGACGCCTATATAACGTCCTTAAACTTCTCATTTAGCCAATCCACATAGACGCCACAAGACAAATAAGAAAACTGAAGTAGATGATTTTTATGATAATTATCGACGGTGATAATGAATAGCACCGAATGTTTAATGACAACTTAGGCTGTCTGGACCGTTAACTTCGCGACCTTTCCTCACAGTTTGAATCGGTTTATGTAGTATTTGTAACTGAACGAATATAAAATATATAGCGCTGGACCAGAGTGATTTAAAGGTGTCTAAGCACATCCTAATAACAGACTAGAATGTTTAACGACTATTGGTTGCCAGGGCCGCTGATATTGACCTAGCCTTATGTTTGAAATCTAACCTGAAAATCTCGATTGAGAAGAGCGAGGCATTTATAACGTCGACAAAGCGGATACAGATGTCAACACATTAATACAAGAGATTTTTAGTCAAACCCAGTTTCGAAACCCTTTGATTTTGCCCTCCTCTTTCATCCGGGCATGGGTCTGGCACTAATCACCTTAAGGCAGTGGCGGAGTTAAGTGAGTAGTAGTAGTAGTAGTAGTAATAGTAGTAGTAGTAGTAGTAGTGGTAGTAGTAGTAGTAGTAGTTCAAATGTTTAACGACATCTTATGGCATCAAAGGCCGTTGACGTTGCCCTACTCCTTTCTCCAGGTTGGGACTGGCACTACTCGGTTCGGCAGTAGCGGAATTCCACCCCATGTAACAATGAGCGTAAACAAATATATAACAGAATCGTAACACGTTTTAACGGTGTCTAATACAGCTGAGTATATTGTAGTATTATTTTGTGTTTGATGCTATCTAGTGGCCCCCATCCCGAGCCGTAAACATCAACTTTATATTACAAGAGCAAGCTGTATTAGTGGCTTACAGATTTTAGTAGTAGTTCCTCAGTTTAACGACAGCTAATGGCAACAAAGGCTTTTACCGTCGCCCTCCTCCTTTATCCAGGTTTGGGACTGGCACTACCCCCAAACAAGGCAGTGCCGGAATTACAGTTTTTAAACGAAAATGATTCTTATGTATCGTTGTTGAGCTAATTAAAGGTGTTTAACAATGTGAAGGAATCTCGCTACCGAACGCGAACGATAAATATAAATATAAATTTAAATATATGTACATATATACATATTTTCTTTTAAGACTGACAAATACATATTTTGAAATTGGCCAGGTGGCTCCTCTCAACATTTAGATTTTTCAAAGGCCATACTGGCTTCCTAGGTGGCCACATTTAATCATTTTGATGGCTTCAACGGCTCTTTTGATGGTCATATCAGCTTTTTTCTGTTTTTTCTTCAAATTGTTTTTTCTATTTCTTTTTGTTTTAATTTTTTTGGTGGCCGTAAAGGCTCTTTTTATGGCCATAAGGCTTTTTTTGTAATGATGCAGATCTAATGCTATAACTGGCGTCATGACTTATATATAGCATCGAGGAAACGTGATTTAATGGTGTTTAATCAGAAAACACTATTAGTACTATTGAATGTTTAACAAGATTTTCTATTTTCTCTCTTTATTTCGCCAATTTGTCAAATTACACCCATGCATAACACATTGGTCCAGCAATATGCTGATGATACTCAACTCTCTGTTGCTCTCCCTGCAACAGATCCCTCAGCTAAAACTGAACTGTTTGTCCTCTCTTCACACTTGGTTCTGCTTTAATGATCTTGCAATCAATCCAGATAAGTCAGAGGCAGTTCTTTTCGCAACGCACCAGCGTATGCAGTCTTTCACTTCGCATTCTTCCACTGACCTTGCAGGAACCAAAATCCCACTATCAGACAAAATCAAAACTCTTGGTGTCACCCTTGACAACTCGCTCACTATGACTTCACACGTATCTTCGATTTGCAGGTCTTGTTTCTACCAAATCAAGGCATTTCATCACATCAGACATTCCCTGACTAATGATATGCCTAAAACATTGGCATGTGCACTTGATAGTTCTCGATTAGACTATGCAAATGCATTGTTATACGGTATATCCTCTTTTAATGCAAAAAGCTTAAGAGGGTTGAAAAATCTCTTTCTATGGTTGCTACATGTTCTTCATCAAGTCCATTATATCGCTTTCGTGAACTTCACTGGCTTCCTGCTGAGTGGCGTATTAAGTAAAAATTGCATGCTTGAACTTTAAGGCTCAGAACACTGGCCTTCTATCTTATCTTAATACTTTTCTGACTCCATATCGCCCTCCCAGATTCTTGCGTTCTTCTGATACTGGTTTGTTGCAAGAATCTAGGTTCAGGACAATTGTAGGATCACGTGCCTTTAACTGTTGTGCTCCTCGCATTTTCAGTCGTCTACCACAAAAGGCCCGTCTTGCAAACTCGCTATCATCTTTCAAATCACTTGTTAAGACTCAATACTTCATCCTTGCTTCCGATTGATTCCATCTTGGCCCCTAGCGAACATACATCCGCGCCTCAGATTCAGGTGTACTGACATTGCGCGCGTTACAAGTGCTTTATTAAATAAATAAAATAAATAAATATAATGGAGTGGTTTAGGTCTAGCGATGCTGTGTAGTAACGAAGACGGTTAAAGTCACCCTCCTCCTTTATCCAGGATTGGGACTGGCACCACCCAACTAAAGGCAGCGGCGTAGTTAGTTAAGTGAAGACAGAGTATGGTTCAATATAGTCTGACAGACTACAAGAGAAAGGTATCTAGGGTGGAGGTTACATCCAAAGAATACATGTGCGTAGGTAGAACTTAATATAGCGGCTTTAAAACATATCTAAAAATGTCGTGGTCGCTAGTCTAATCGATGTTCGAGTTCAGTAAGTCAGTAAAACTGCTGAGATAAACGGAAAAGTGTAAAAATTAGACGTGCCTGCCAATGTCCTCTACGCAGCACAAAACCACCAGTCAACAACTTGTGTCTAAGCACATTAACAACGGGAATTTAACTTTGTTCCTTAAATAGACATAATCAGGTCATTATACGGCCATTAGGACGTTAGACCCAACATCCGAAGATTTTTTCGAAAACGACGCCTATATAACGCTTCAGAACACGATTTAAAAGGTGTCTAAGCGCAGAGTTTGTAGCATCATTAGCATCGAGTATTTAACGACATCTTACAACCTCTAAGGACATGGATATCGACGATACTCAATAAATCACGATTTTGGGCATTTAGGAAGTTAACGAAAACGAGTAAAGGATTGGAAAGAGTCATTTAAAACTGTCTACCAATAGCCTATTATGATAAGTGGTTGTGTCTAACGACATCTTGCGGCTGCTAAGGCCGTTGACGTTGATTTTTCTTTGACTTACAATTTTAATGGATTTAACTAGTCTTAATTTTTGTTAGTAAAAGAAAGTCAAACATGCAGAAACTCCAAAGTTCAAAACTCCTTTCCTAGAGCCATAAAAGTGTTAAAATATGAGCATATTTAACCCTGTGCTTAAATCTTTCAATTATCTTTCTGTTTAGCAAAGAATCTGTTTCAAATCTGGACTTATACACGATACGCTGAACTCTGGCCAACCCCAAAACTTAAATCAGTTCTCACTCCTCAACACTCATCCTTATTCAACCAGGTCTTCTGAATGCCTTTCTCTTGTTAAACCTAAGACTAGAACTGTTCTGGGTGAACGGGATTTTTCATTTGCTGGACGTAAATTTGTCCTTGTATCTGTTAGTTCTGTTAAATTGCTTGTAGTTGTAGTTCAAATGTTTAACGACATCTTATGGCTTTAAAGGCCGTTGAAGTCGCCCTCTTCCTTTATTCAAGTTTGGGACTGGCACCACCGAGTACGGAGACAGAGAGACAGAGACAGAAAGACAGACAGACAGAGATTATACATTTTCTCCAGTTTTTAACGACACCTTGTGGCTGCTAATGTTCAGGGACCTCCATCTGCGCAACTTGCTCTTGTTGGTACGATTGATGCCCTGACTCATGATATTCAACATTGGATGTCCAGCAATCGTCCTCGACTTAATCCTGTTAAGACTCAGTTGATCTGGTTTGGTTATAAATACCGTCTCGCTCAGATTGACTACTCTTGCTTATCCGAAGCTTCCCCTCTTTTATGTTTTCGTCTAGGGTTCGTAACCTGGGCGTTATGCTTGACCGTAACCTTACCTTCGCAAACCATGTCTCCAGTTTGACTCGGTCTTGTTACTACCAATTAAGGCGCTTAAGAGTTGTTCGTCGTTCTGTTTCTTCCTCTGTCTTTACTACTATGATTCATGCCATGATATGCTTTCGCATTGACTACTGCAACTCTGTACTTGCTGGTTTGCCTAAGTATCGGCTGTCTTCTCTTCAATCAGTGCTAATTTCTGCAGCCAGGTTATTATCACGTCTTCCTCGTTTCTCTCATATCTCTGATTACATTGGCTCCCTTTCCATTCTCGTATTCAGTTTAAACTATTGTCATTGGTAATAAAAGCTCGCATAGGCCAGGATCCAAAATATCTTTGTGAACTTATTCGGCCTCCAGTACCTCATCCCGCCCTTTACGTTCTTTAGATTGTATGGATTTATTTGTTCATCGTGTTAAGTCCTCCCTTGCTCAACAGAAGACTTTTGCTGTTGTTGGCCCTTCTCTATGGAATGAACTTCCCACTATCGCTTCGTGTTAGGGTCACTGTTGGTGATAGAGCTCAGTCAGCTCGTTGTTTAGAGACGTCCTTATTTCCAGGGGCTCTCATGCTGGAAGCCCCTCTGAGTAGTTTCGTCTGTAAGAAGCGCTATATAAGATATCAAATGCAATACAATACAGTAACACTTAGACACCTTTAAATCACTTTTATTCCTTTCTATATATATTTTAAATTCGTTCCAATGATGGATATGATTTAATCCAACAAATTAATCCAAGATTTAATCCACGCATCCACCACCGAAACTGTCCACCTATATCCTAAATCATTGGATATATTTTCGATATATTCAGCATTTCATGATTATTTCGAATGAGGATTTTATTTATCGTCTACGACTGGTTTTGAGTTTTGATTTTTGACAATGGCAGGACGCGACGTTTTCGCGCCAATTGGCGGGAAACTTATTACTGTCGATAAACAAAATATAAAATCCATATCGAAATAAACTGATCGAACTGGTCTAAAACAAAATCAGGTCGGTCTGCTGATCTCGCCCTGAAGGAGTAAAAATGCCTTGGACGAAGGGCAGAGGTCTAAAACAGGACATTTTGTACTGTCCCATCACTCAAAAAAAAAACGACAACTCAAACAATGACACCCACGAAACAGGGGTTGACGAGGACATGTTGTCTTCGGCGAACGAACAACCCTCAACTGAAACTACTTCTTCTAACACAAAGGAAGAACTTGACTTAGCAGGAAATGCGTCATCCAGCGCAGAAAGCGACAGCGAAGCAGACAATATAAGCGACCAGAAGGAAGCTGTATTTGTTACAAAGACGAGGCAGAGGAGGTTGGCAAGAGACGATTTCCTGACGAGACCGACTACAACAGAACTACAACCCAACGCCGGTAAGAGTCTGCGAAGAAAAAATCGCACAAATAACTGCTGTAAAGCAAAGAACATTCCTACTTAGACTGTCAAAGAGTATTGACAATTATGCGGAAATAACGATTATATATGGTCACATAAAAGTGATTTAAAAGATGTCTAAGCACAACGTAAAATAAGTGGTAGTACCTAGTGTTTAACGACATCTTGTGGCCATTTGAGCCGTTGACGTCTACCTCACTTTATATGTTTTGACAGACTGGTGTCGACTGGACCTTACCTTACATCGATTACACGCAAATTAGCAATTGGTAATGGTTTCAATATTTAACGGCATCGCATGACTTCAAAAGCCGTTGACGTCGCCCTCCTCCTTTATCCATGATTGGCACTGGCACTACCCGATTACCCCAGTAAAGGGTATTAGCGATGAAACGAAAATGATAAAGTAAATGAGTTAAAGTTGTGGTACAATTTGAATAAGGGATGGGATAATTTCTGTCGAATATTCGTAGTTTCCAGGGCTTAACGACATCTAGTGTCCGCCAAAGCCGCTAATCTCAACTTTCCACCATGCCACTAATGCAATTTGTGACTGCGATTAGGACACACACACGCATACGCACACGCACGCACACACACACATATGTATATATGCGAACAAGACAGACAGCAATTACATTATCCAGTTTTTAGCAACATCTTGGGGTTTTCAGAATCAGATTTTAAGGAGTCTAAACAGAATCCTAATATTAATAGTGTGTCCAGGGTTTAATTATATTATCTTATGGTTGGCTAAAAAGTAACAATTGATACACAACTATTCTAGGTTGTCATCCATAATCGACGTCCTTAAATGGGAAGGAGGGTTACTTAAATGCGTACAAGTGAGAGAGGGGGTTTTGCCCAATGCGGGCGTCCGCATCTAAATCTGGTACATGCAGTTATTTCATCCTGTGCCGTAAACACAAACTTCATTCAGATAGCAAAATCTTTACTGCGTTAGATCTAATTAGAGACTCTTTGCTGATTGCGGGTTGTATTAAATACTGCACCCCGTAACACAGTTAGCCGCTCATGGTCAAGAGAATGGTGTAATCTAGGTCCCTTAGTATGCATTGGGCTGGAGGGTAATGTCGGATGCGGACAAGAGAGGGAGGAGTCCAATGCACCAATTTTACGGACGTCCTGTATGTACGACCAAGTTACTTTACCACCAGATATCATACGCCGGGACAAAACAGTTGAAGTCGCTTACCCTTCGTGCAATTGACTGCCTCTTGAGTATTAAGCGACTGCGCTTATTTGATTGAAATCAATTTTACACGCTAAGTGACTTTAATAAATGCATTAGGTCAAATTAACTTCTTCTCAGACACTTGATGCTTATACTCTGTTGGACCTGTTAGTAAGCCGTGCTCGACGAGAAAGATATAACTTCCAACGCCATTCTTAGATATCTTTCACCCCTTTTCCTGAATTTTTATAAATCGCACTCATCAATCGTCAGCTTGTTGATTACTGTAGCGCTACCTCAGGTTGGATCGGCGTTAACGGTCCTGGTACTCATGAGATGTCGATTAGCGATCGATGCTATTATTTCACTAATTAGTATACGACTTTTACAACTCTAAAATTCAGAAGTATTTCAAATAGTAATTGAATGCAAGGGAAAGTAAGGTCTACGTACTATACGTGTTTCTAACAGACAGAAAATGATATTTAACTCTGAAAACTATAAAAAATACTTACAATCCCATATTCCGATTAGACACCTTTAAATGGATTATTTTGATCTTTTATAAACTTAATTTCGTCATGGGAATATCTGTAACTCCGCCACTGCCTTGTTTGGGGGTAGTGCCAGTCCCAAGCCTGGATAAAGAAGGAGGGCGACGGCAACGGCCTTTGATGCCATAAGACGTCGTTGAGCACTGGAAACTACTTATATAAAACAAACTTTCTTTTTATCGCCAGTGTTTCCATGCACAGTTCAGTGGGTTTTGATAATGGGCAATGTATGTTTTGTTCATTGGAAAGAAATAAAAAGGCTTTAAAGCGCAGCCTGATATTATTAATTAGTTCTATAGCCGACAGCTTTTAATTTAACGACCTCTTTTGGCTGTCAATGCTGTTAATACCGAACGGGTCTTACCTAAGAACTCGT
Source organism: Norana najaformis (assembly GCA_964023275.1). NCBI lineage: Eukaryota > Metazoa > Annelida > Clitellata > Crassiclitellata > Hormogastridae > Norana > Norana najaformis. The sequence continues at coordinate 1,298,871 of OZ029920.1, read as the reverse complement.
CCATTGAAACCAGTAAAATCAACTGTTGAACGGTGATGCAAAGTAGCCCTATACATTCCATCTAAAAGAAGTGAAGTATCGAGTGTCTTTTCTTTCTCCCAAGGTAGATCTCCGAGAATTTTAGCTCAACCCGAAATTAGGAACCAAAAGGTTTGCCTTTATTGCAAAAAGCACTTCTGACCCATCGTTTCAGTAGCTCGTTAGTTGAGGCCTCTGGTAGACGTTTCTTGTGAATCACTACAGTGGTACTTTAAAAGCTTATCATTTATTGTTAACATATATGGCACTGTAGCAAAGTAGTGTCAGAAAGTGAGAGCAAGCAATACAGGCAGTAATTTCACTGTACAGTTTTTAACGACATCTTGTGACTACCAGAGCCGTTGAAGTCAAATTTCACTGATACGTTCATTCGCTCGTCACACAATTGTCTGGACTATACTAGCGATCTTCTTCTTGTTTAACGACATCTTATGGCAACTAAGGCCGTTGACGTCTTCGATAAAAAAATTTTGTTGGAATTGTTCGTAATGAACGAAAATGGCTTATTAATAATAATGACTCAACATATTTAACATTCTAGAAGAGCTAGTGTTAAGCGACATTTTATGGCTGCAGGGAAGTTTACTTCACTTTACTTTTGGGCATAAAGGTATATTTGTAACCCATCATAGGGTCGTTGCCCATCCGGTGACCCCGGAATATGTAGAGTGGGAGCCCAATACAGAGCTTTACAGCGTTGTCTCCCATAAGGAAGCTGCCAATCCAGAATATTCACTTGAGAGAACGAATAATACGCGGTGAGATGGTACGCAACGGCCATTTTAGCTTGCATCGAAAGTAGAAGGGGTAGTGATGTGGGTGACTCAGGGAATAGAACTGGATTTGAGTCAACTCACCCCTCGAAGTAACGTACAAATCGCGTCTTCTTCAAATGGTTTAGTGACATCTTACGGCTGCCATAGCCGTTTACACATCAACCTATTCTTACTTATACTGTATTATTCAATAGCGATTAAACGAAAATGAGAAACATATAATTTCATAAAGAAACGATTTAGAGGTGTCTAAGCATAAAACCTAATCTTTTGTAGTACAGCGTGTTTAGCAACATCATGCACTGCTATCGGTACTATTGACGTCGATCATAACTTATGTTAAAGAAACTGTTAGCAGGTCTGTGCCTCCGTGTAATTCATCTCTTTCAAAGAATAGAGAGTTTTACAAAGACGGTTATAGTAAGGTAAAGCAGGGTCGACTTCAATCAGCGGCTAGAAGTCCTTCGAAAATGGGCACTGTTAATAATGACAGATAATAATATTGTGCTACATTTAGAGCTTTGAAACCTTTAATTTGCTTTTTCCACAATATAGATGCCCCTTTTTTTATTAAACGCAAATTGCAGATTAGACTACAGACGTAGGTTAACTTCGATATCGACGACGGTAACGGCCTTTGATGCCATAAGATGCCGTTAAACACTGGAGCTGCTATTAGTCAGTCTTTCTTACTCCGCCACTTCCTTTAGTCTGGCAGGGCCAGTCACAAGCCTGGATAAAGGAGGAGGGTGCCGCAAACATGTGAAACTACTAAATGCTGATAATCGCTTGTAAAACTCCGCCACTGCCTTTAGTGGGGCGGTTCCAGTCGGAATCCAGGGAGAAGGAAGAGGACAAAGACGAAGAGGAGGAGGAGGAGGAAGCTAATCTTCTTGGTTATGAAAATCGTCGTGAAACAGATAATACTAATAATTGCTAGGTTATAAAAAACACCAGATGCGATCTTTTCGTCCAAAGGTAAAGTGATCTAAAATTCCCTGCAGCCACAAAATGTCGCTAAACGCTCGCTCTTCCAAAATCATTATCTGTTAAGACACCTTTAAATCGGTTAAGTCAATAATAGTTATAAGTCATTTTTCGTTCAATTGCTACTATCGTTAGGCCTCTACTATAACGAGCGAATCAACGTATCAGTGAAAGTCGACGTCAACGGCTCTGGCAGCCACAAGATGTCGTTAAATACTGAACATTGAAATTGATCTATGTATTGCTTACTCTCACTTTCTGACGCCACATTGCTACATTGCCATATATGTTATTAATGAATGATAATGCTTTTACAGTTCCACTGTAATTATGTCCAAGAAACATCTAAGAGATTCCTGAATTGTTAGCATCCAAAAGGTGTATTATCATTGTAACAGTTGCCATTATCTGGAACTTCTATTTGTCATAGAATAACCACCATATGCGAATGAAATTTCCAGACTGCTCGATATTCTTACATGTACATGTAGATAAGCTCACCCTTGACCCCACCTTCCCTCCCTCCCTCACCAATAAGACGCGCTATTAGCCACTCGTTTCAAACAACCAATACTGTTATAGCATACAAATATTTCCTCTTTTTAACCCAAACACCTCGCTCCATCAAAAGGTTGCTCAATGCATTGATTCAAAGACAAACACTAGCACACACACACGCAATGAGCACCCGTTAACCCTCCAAAGAATATACCATATCTCCTTTTTAATAGACATCAAAATAGTCATTAACGTTAATTTATAAATACATCTAGTGTTAAATTAAATTTCCCGCTATTATTCATAGTAGATAAAACTCTTAACACACAATTAATTGATACGTCGGTCCATATATTCATACATAACTTATGTATAAACTTCTTTTATTTGCAGTTCATGTTCTTATTCTTTCTACTGAATTAAAGCGAGGGCGACGCCAATGATAATTACAACCATAAATTATTGTAAAACACTCGATTCTACTAGGAATATTTTAGGCTGTTTTAAAACACCTTTTAATCGCTTTTTCCGATGTTATTATTATGTCGCTCACTGTTGTTCAATCGCCATCACTCTACAAAATTCTTTCGAACGTAAGTTCGGATCGACGTCAACGCCTCTTGCAACCACAAGGAGCCATAAAACAATGAACACTATAAACTAAAGCTAAGAATCGTTTCAAAGGTCTCAACTTGTATGAGTATTTCCCGTAATTTAGGAACCGGTGATTCATCGGATAATTGCCCCTAAAATATCTCGGTCACCAGCGGAGGAGATGGCCACGTGTTCAGTGTAGACCGTTCGGGAATTTCCTCTTGACCTTTCACGATCAAACAGTCCTTTAGGTAACTGAATCGAATCGAGTTATTCGGACGATTACCCAAACGATTATTCGGTCGAATTTTGAAGTGCGTCTAATGAGGGGTGAAGTGGCCGACTGCCTTGGCTGGATAACCATCGAAATGCGAATTGAAAATGCCAAGACAAGCGATCGAAATCAGTAACAGAAAATATGAGCAATAAACTGTAAATAAATAAGAACTTCAAAGACATCAACGGCCAATGTTAGCTATCGAATGTCGTTAAACTTTGGAATAAATAAATACCCGCAACGGCTCTTTAATAGTCGTAAATTCTGATGAATCGTGGTCTCACGGAGAAGAACCCAGGGTACGGTTGACGTCGGTTAGACTAAATACGTAAGATAACGTATCTATTCACGGCCCTGACAGCCGTAAGATGTCGTTACACACTCGATTATATTAATAATATTCGGCTACGCTTAGAAAGGAAAAACAGCCACAAGACCAAACTAAACGTCTTGAAAACATGTGTGTTTAGCACAGCTCTGTATGCATGTGAGGCATGGACAATCAAAAAGACGGATAAAGATAAGATATTAGCATTTGAAATGTACTGCTACAGACGAATATTACATCTGAATTGGACAATGAAGGTAAACAAATACGGAGGTCCGAAGAAGACTGAGCATAAAAGAAGACCTAATACAAGTAATAATGAGAAGGAAATTACGCTTGTTTGGACATATATGCAGGATGGATGACAGTAGAAAAGTAAAATGCGTGATGATGGGAATTATGGACGGAAATGGGAGACGAGGAAGACCTAACAGGGAGTGGACAGATGAAATAAGGGATTGGTGTAAGCAAGACTTGCACGCCTTGATAAGAACAGCGCAAGATCGGGAACCGTGGAGACAAGTGATAATGCATGCAGTGGAGACCTACGGATTCTTGGCCCATGGATGATGATGATGATGATGATGATGATGATGATGATGATGATGATGATGATGATGAAGCATCATTGGAGCAATTGTAATTACATCAATTAGCCTACACATTACGATTACACTGAACACCAGACCAACCGAAACTATTGACAAATCAAGTCAGAACCTTGTTCTCGTTTTTAACAACACAGAATAATTGAGTATTTTTATTATTCGAATGCTCCAGTTATTTAAGGATTTATAAATATTAATTAGCATAATTTTGTTCATTTCATACTATAATATTTTTACTAGTTTATTTGGAATATGTTGGAATGTGTCGGAGTTATTATTAGAACTAAAATTGCGCTACAAAAGTTCATCATACATTTGACTGCTTCCGGAATCTGGATAAACATCAATGGCGTGGCACCGTTTTACATAGGCATTTTGAAAATTCACAGAAAATCGCAGGATCGTTCCCGGAAGACGAGAATGGGCGCATTCGACTACATATCTTGATAGCTACCATCTAGTAAAATGTCATGCGATTTGGTGAGGTGGAGCAAATCGACACCCGTACCACTAGGGTACCTAAATAATGCTTAAGGTGTGCTGTTCCAGTCGAGGGTGTGTGTGTTAGGAGAAACCCGATTCCCCCTTTAAAAATTTGAAACAACGGAGAACAACGTTAAAAAGGAATTATATAGCAACGGAAAACACGATTTAAAGGTGTCTAAGCATGGCCTCATGATATTATGCTAGAATTAAAAGTTTCTTCTTTCTCTTCGAGCAATTCTCACTTAAAGTCAGAGGCCAACAGAGCATAAAAGTCAGAGAATAAGTAAATGTGGCGTAATGTAAATAATAATGAATGAATTTGAATTAAATTTAGAGGCGAAATCGTCTATTAAAGACTCAAGAGTCAATCGTGTGCAAGTCAGGAAGTGTAAGCGACTTCAACTTTTCAGCATCGGCGTATGAGGCCTCATAGTAGTACCACTTCTTCGTGTTCCCACTGACTGTACAGTTGGAGTACTTATTTTATGGCCCCGTTCGTAGGGGACGCAAGACAATGTAATTTTAATTACGACAATTTATATAGCATCGTCAGAAGCAGGCTACTATAGGGTACTTTACAAAGTCAAAAGTCAGTCCAAGTACTAAGAGTTATGGGGTAAATATTTCACCTGCTTTTTAAAGAGCTTGTCACTTTTGGACTCCCGAATGGATGCCGGAAGGCTGTCCAGGCACGCGGACCAGCAACCCGAAATGCCCGATCACCCATTCTAGTCTTAGTTGCCGGTACAAATACATTGGCGGATTTTGATGATCGCAGTCGCTGTCTGTTGGGGTCATCAGATAGTGGCCTGATGTTGTCTGCAAGATAGCGTGATGCGCAGTTTTTCAGAAATTTGTACACAAGAAGGCAAAGTTTAAATTTGTTTGCGATGTGCAGAAGGAATGGTATTACATGCAGACGGAGGGTAGCTTTCCTCTCTGATTAATACCTGTCTCCCACAAAATATATATTTCCCCATGAACAGTTTCAAGTCCTGGAGTTCACAGTAACAGTTCTGATTAGCCCGACACCGACGCGTGCGGGAAGTCTAGGCAGTTAACCCAGTTTCCACCTAAGTAGTATTTTTCTCCGTCTTCTCAGATTTCACGTTAGCATAAAATTTGAGAAAAGGAGTCACCCTGCTTTTCGGATGCACATCGATGTTGCTTAAAAGCAACCAACTATTGAAGTTTTGAGCATTCTGAAAGCGAGGCTGTAGAAATTCTCCGATTATTTTTTTAGATAAGCAAAAGGCAACAGAGGTTGTAGAAAATTCGTTAAATGAATCAGTTGGGATCCTTTGTTAAGGCACTGTTACACTAGTAGTCGTAGTGTCCAGTTTTAAGTATTTCGTTGGAACGTTATGTTGAGTGATTGACCGAAACGATTAAAGAAAATGAAGAGTAAATAGCGTTGAAGAAAGCGAATAAAAGGTGTGGTCCATTTGAATTAAAAGCGTCGACCCAACGACAAAAAGACATTATATAATGTTGCAATAAGTGATAGAAAGTTGTGTGATCAGACACTTTATATTTAAAATTTTATATGTTTATTTATATTATATGCAACGTAATTTTTCGTGACTTGTGATTTATAGTAGTTTCCATCCAATGTTTAACGACATCTTAATGCGTAAAAGGCTGCCGAAGGCCATTAGGAAATTATATAAATTATATAACTTAGTGCGAATACGGATAACAGATATATATATATATATACACTAAGTTGACTTCTGCATTGCCTTTTGTCGGGTGGTGACGGAACGAATCCTGTGAAATGATGAGGTCGAAACTAACCATCTCTCGTTACGACACACAAACACATATCCGGGAACCGCTGAAGAGGGAGAGTCTGATACCTTGAATGAGCTTTACGTTGTCGCCGCCTGTAAGGTAACGGCCAATCCCGATTCTTCTTTTGAGAGGAGATAGGACACTACGGCCCAGAGATGTTACGGAACGGTAATTTTAGCGTTTGCACTGAAAGCAGACGTTAAGATGTGGGTGGCTCAGATCAAAAAACGGTGTTGGAGTCAACCCCACTTCATGAGTATCAAACAAATCATTACCGCTTCTCAGGGCTTAGTGACATCTTACGGCTCTCGTGGCCGTTAACATCGACCTTATCCGACACAACAATGTATGAATCGAAACATTGATTTAACGAAAATAAGGAATGTATAATTTGTGAAAATCGATTTAAATGTGTCTAAGCGTAACCGTAGTATCGCGTGTTTAGCAACATCTTACACGATTGCGAGGGCCGTTGACTTGGACCGTTACTTATCTTACAAGAAATCGTTAGCGGATATGAGCTCATTGTAATCAATATCTTTTAACGAATTAAATGTATAAATTGACGGTTATAATTAGTTGAAGCAAGGTCGACTTTAACCACCACGTGATCCGAAAGAAGTCCTTAGAAACTGAGTACGACTGATAATGATTGATAATGGCCTACATTTAGATTTTCGGCACATATTTTATTCGCTTTGTTGACGCTATTAATGCCTCGTTTCTCTCATCCACGTCTGTCACATTATACCAAAAAATGTAAGGTAACATTCGATATCAAGGACCGTTGTAAGTCGTTAAATGCGGGATTTTTATTAATATCAGTTGCGCTTGGACACCTTTAAATCGGTTCGAAATTGCTTTATATATAATTTATTATGTTTAATTCCCATGGGTATTAAAGAGTTTAGACCAAAATGCAAGGTATCGGTGATAACCGACGTGACAGCAGGAAGCCGTTAATCGCTCTATTCCGTTGATATCAGATCACGCTCACACACCTGTAAATCACTTTTATTCAACTTTAGATATTCAATATTTTGTTAAGTCGCCTTAACCTCCGCCACTGCCTTTAGTCGGGTAGTGCAGTCCCAAGCATGGATAAAGGAGGAGGGTGACGTCAACGGCCTTTGATGTCATAAGATATCGTTAAATAGTGGAACTACTACTACTATTAACGTTTTATATGTGAGGAAAGGCTGAAGTCAACGACCCTGGTAGCCGTTAGATGTCGCCATACATTCGATTGTTACTAATTAATGTCTGACATTGAAAGCTGTAGAGATGTTTTTCAATCAACGTCAACGGCCTTTGATGCCATAAGATGTCGTTAAACAGAGGAACTACTACTAATCGTTCCACCATGCAGAATAACTATGTCCCTTTAAGGGTAAATTCGCCGTTAGTTGCTCTTGCAGCCACCAGATGTCATTAAACACTGAATAATGCCAGGCAAATCGCAGCATCTGGAGCCTATCATCTAAGTGCGTTGCATGAAGGACGCAGTGACTTTTCATATGACTTCATTGTCCAGAAACTTAGCGAAAGACTTCTGTCTCAGAATAACGGCTGTAGTTCAAGAGTTGCGAGATGTAGAATGGGAGTGAAGATAAAGCCTGTAAGGCAATGTCGATATCAACGACAGTGATAAGTCGTTCAACGCGGAATTCTATTAACAATATCAGTTTACTCTTAGACACCTTTAAATCGCGTCCAGTTAGTGCTATATATAGATATATATTTCATTTTGTTTAATTGCTATTGGACTATCGACTTCAAACTAAAATGTAAGCCTTGTAAGGTTTTGCACGAAGTTAGAGAAAAACTTCTGTCTCAGAGTAACGGGGGTAGTTCTAGATTTACAAGATGCAGAATGGGGTGAAGATAAAGCCAGCAGTAGAGTAGGAACATAAAAATGGAACGACTATTGCTTGTAAGAAAAAGAAGGTCATCCTCGGGGTGTTGCCCGTCTGGCGACCGCGGTAAAGGCAGGGACGATACATAGCCTTACAGCGTGGCCACCCTTAAAGAAGCGGCCAATCATGGATCTTCTTTTGAGAAAACTCAACACTTCGACGCAGAGGTGGGAAGGAACTAAATTTGGCTCAGGGCATAAACCGGGTTGGACTCACCCAACTACACCAAGGAACTTACAAAATTGTTGCCCCTGCAGTGTTTAGTGACATCTTACGGGTGTCGTGGCTGTTATCATCGACCTTATTTTATAAGAAGATCATGAATCAACAGTTGAAAGAAAATGAGATTTACATATAATCTAGTAAAATCCGATTTAAAGGTGTCTAAGCGCAATCGCAATCGTATTCTAGAACTAAAGCTAAGCCCAACGGAAGCTAAGTCGCAGGAACTAGCTTATTCACAGGGGCTCAGTCAAAACAAATTTGATAGCCAAATGTTCTTGATAATCTTAACAGGTGGCTATATGAACTTCTTGGATAACCTTAACACGTGACTAAATTTAAGTCATTCATAATCTTAATAGGTGACTGTGAACTGTTTGTATAACCTCAACACGTGACTAATTCAACATTTCTGATAATCGTAAAAGTTGCCTGTGTGAACACCCTGGATAATTCTAACACGTGACTAAGTTAACGTATTTGATAATCTTAACAGTTGGATGAGTGCACATCTAGGATAAAAGCTAAGTCTCTCATAAACTTAAAAGTTGGCTGTGTTAACGTCTTGGATTACTTTGACACGTGACTAGGTTGATATGTTTGATGAGCTCAAAAGGTGAATGGTTGAACCTCCTGGATAACTTTAGGACGTGACTAAGTCAACCGCGTTTGAAATAAACCCTTAGACTAAGACAACTTCGTCACATCTAGCTTTTAATAGCGCCTCACAAATTTCAGTGGAGGCGTTGGTTGGGTAGACAGGGAAACGGACAGAGACAGAAATAGAAGCAGAGAGAGATTTTGAGACAGACACCAACAAACTATCTCTAGTCCCACCTATGCCTCTGTCAGCTTCTTTCTCTTTCTCTGCCACTGTCTGTCTCATTCTCTGCCTTTGTCCCTGCCTCTGTCTGGTCTCTGTCGCAGGCACCCATCTACAACCTGTATTTGTATATATCATTAATTCATGACCACGCACTGCAGAGAGATCAAGTATATATATATATATATATATATATATATATATATATATATATATATATATATATATATATATATATATATATATATATATATATATATATATATATATATATATATATATATATATATATATATATATATATATATATATATATATATATATATATATATATATATATATATATATATATATATATATATATATATATATATATATATATATATATATATATATATTTTCCGCTGTATAGGCTGAAGAGAGCGAAATTCCTGGGTGTTAATTAGGGTTTCAACTCCCATTCTGTTCTTCTCTGACCTGTGGTTTGACCTTCTGCTCTGCGGCTTTCTTCCTCGGCCTCAGAATTGTCGCATTGTTATTATAGACAACACGACTACATGCGTTAAATGTGGAGAGGACCATTGTTGATCTTAAACAGACAATCAGCAGAATATGGAGCCCTTGGAGTAATCCAGCTGTTAGACTGTTAAATTCTAATTCTAAGTTAAACTAAGCCTGCTATATACGTGCTGCCTGTAACATCATCGAAGTATTTGGTGTAGCTGGGCCCTGGATAAAAGACGCAGTGTCTTTTCATAAGATTTCCTTGTCCCAGGATCTTAGAGAACGAGTTTTGAACGACATCTTGTGGCTGCCACAGCGTTTGACGTTGACCCTACATTTCAAACAAGTAATGGATACAACTTACTACCAATTGTGCGAAAATGAGGATTATATATAATTTCGGGAAAAGCGATTTAAAGGTGTCTAGCCGCAAATTGATATTATTATCAGCGTATAGTGTTTAACGAGATCTTGTGACTGTCAAGGCCGTTGACGTCGACCTATTTTTATCTGAACAGCCAACACCGATGAACTTAAAAACCATAGGCCACTGATGAGCTTATTAGTAGTTTCTAATGTTTAACGACATCTTATGATATGAAAAGGCCGTTGACATCGCCCTCCTCCTTCATCCATGCTTGGGACTGGCACTAACCCCAAACAAAGCAGTGGCGGAATTAAAGCACGTAGTAGTACTAGTTTCCAAAAAGAGTCTAATTTCAGTAAAAACAGACGAGAAAAACCTGTAATATTAGCCTAATGTTGTGTTTAATATTCAAACATGACGACTCAAATTAATGACGCTATTTCCTGAGTTGCCAGATGTAAAATGGCGGCGAAGAGGAGGCTCGTTGTAAAGGGGACTCACAAAAAAGAACGACATTTGGCGATAAGGAAAGAAAAGGCCATCCTCAGGACGTTGCCCATCCGGCGACCGCGGGAAAGGCAGACGGACGATACATAGCTTTACAGCGTTGCCTCCCTTAAAGAAGCGGCCAATCACGAATCTTCATTTGAGAAAACTTAACACCACGGGGCAAAGGTGGTAGGAAGTGAAATTAATGTAGAGGTTTGGTGGATTAGAACATAGGGCTGACAGATTTGGTAAACCAGGAGGACTTTGCTTAGGGAGCGCTGGTCTCGCCTTCATAGCATATGATGGTTTAAATACTTAATTTTCAGTGTTTTTTGGTTTACATTCTATAATCTTTTTGGTTGCTTCAGCAAAAGGAATTTGCTCTTCTGCTCTGATCCTAAGTACTGTCTGGACTTTAAGGTATACGGGGCATTGTTTATATGCGGCGCTAAGATATTGCCCACAATTTGCGCAATTCTTAGAATCTTTGTTTCTGCAGTTAACAAAGGGATGATCTTCACTGCAGTTGCTGCAAACTACACGACATCCACAATTATCTTTTCTGTGACCAAACTTCTGGCAGTGATCGCATCTCATAGGGTTTGGCACAAAGGTATGCATTCTAAACCGACGCGCATTGACATCTATAAAAGGGGGTAGAACTGTACCCATTGGAAAGGTAACCAAGGTGGTTTTACTGAACTCCGGGTTGCCCAAGTGTTGCATATGTTGAGCTCCTACATCATGTGCAATTTTATTTATATTGAATTGGTTTTCCAACAAACCATAGACTACTCCTTTAACCAGATAATTTTGAGCTGGACTGTGGATGGGCAGTTTAGGTTGTGTGAAAGCAGAAGCAGAAGCAAATGTCGAAGCAGCTGCACAGACAGATGCAGAACCTGCTGCAGAGGCAGTTTTATTGTAAATTTGTGTCTCTTTTGTCAGAGAGAATGGCAGACTTGTCCTTACCTTCTTTTCATTTAGGGATTGTAACTTAAGTACCTTATTCTTTTGTGCTATATCCACTGCTATTATTTTTAGCACCGCTTTGTTGGTTACATATACCCTTTCAACTTGGCTTTCAGCCTGACTAACAATCTCTTTATTGAGCTGTCGGGGTTTATTTTTTAAAAATATTTGATCAACTCATTTCCTTCACCCGCTACATAAACTGTTCTAGAATCTGTCTCATTATGTCTTCTCCTGTGCTCTTTCATCCAGGGAAGACTGGGGCGTTTAAACCTGGGATTCTGGTCATTTTGTACAATTTCATTTTGAAAACAGCGATCAAGCGACAATGAGGACTATATAATTTTGGTAAAAACACGATTTAAAGGTGTCTAAGAATAACTTAATATTCGAAGTACCACTAGTTTAGCAACATCGCACAGGGCGACAGTTCATGTCGACCGTAATCTATCTTACAATAAATCGTTAGCGGATATGTGTTCTCGTGTAATTTACCTCTTTTTGCGACAAAAATATAATTTTTATTTTTATAATTACTTAAGATGGTGTTTTTTGTGGAGACTGAAAATAACTGTAAATAGTTCCAAGTTTAAGTGCGGAAGTGCGCATTGGGCAAAAACCCCTTTTCTCTCTCTTCTCCTCATTTAGGTGACCCTCAAACCTCTTTGTGGTCGTCGTTTATGGACGATCCCCTGGTATAGTTGTATAGAATTTGCTTCGTTTTTTGCAGCCAGAATGACAACGTTACACTCTGGATATTCTATTAACATTAGACGACATCGTTAAGCACCTTAAAAAACTTTCTTCAACCTCATATAAAATTCCATTGGTTCACTATCTAGGTTTTAGTTAATACTAGGTGTCTTCAGATAAATACTAAATGCAACAGCTGAATTTGTGCTACTGGTTGGGATGCTTGATTGTTTCACACTGGATCTGAAAATTCTTGTCAACGTATCTCAATGTTCTTCGAAAGGTTAGTCTTCTGTTCTGTCCTCCTCAGGAATTGTCTTTCGCTCCATCCATCTGACTTTGTTAACCAACGGACACGCGAAACCATTCAGGTCGACTTCTGGGCCGTACAGATCCAGCAAAGGCAGTCGACCACTTCATCCCTCATTAGACGCACTTCAATATTCCACCGAATAATCGTTTGGGTAATCGTCCGATTAACTCGATTCGTTTCAGTTACTTAATGGACTGCTTGATCGTGAAAGATCAACAAGAAATGTGCGACGGTTTAGACTGAGTCACGTGGTGTAACGGTGAACGCCATCTCCTCCGCTGGCGACTGATATATCTTAGGGGGAGTTAACGGATGAGATATCGGTTCCTGATTTACGGGAAAGAATCATACAAGTTGAGATCTGTGAAACGGTTCTTTTGGACTTAGTGTTCATTGTTTTATGGCTCCTTGTGGCTGCAAGAGGCGTTTACGTCGATCCTAAGCAATTTTTCGGACCTGCCACTTATAGCGATTAAATAAACGTGAGCAACGTAATTATAACGTCGGAGAAAACGATTTAAAGGTGTTTTAAAACAGCCTAATATATACCTAGTAGAATCGAGTGTTTTACAATATATTATAGTTGTAAGGATCATTGGCGTCGACCTCGCTTTAATTCAGTATAAAGAATAAGAACAATGAACTGCAAATAAAAGGAGTTTAAACCTAAGTTATGTATAAATATACGGACCGAATTGTCAATGTATTGCGTGTTAAAAGTTTTATCTACGATGATTAAAAGTGAAAAATTTAATTTAATACTAGATGTTTTTATAAAATAACGTTAACGACTAATTTAATGTCTATTTAAAAGGATAAATGGTATATTCTGTGGAGGGTTAACGGGTGCTTATTGTGTGTGTGTGTGTGTGTGTGTGTGTGTGTGTGTGTGTGTGTGTGTGTGTATGTGTGTGTTTGAACCGATGCAGCCTAGTGATGGAGGGAGGTGTTTGGGTTAAATAGAAGACATTTATTTGTAAGCTAGCAGTAATGATTGTTTGAAACGAGGGGCTAATAGCGCGTTTTACCGGTGACAGAGGTAGGGAAGGTGGGTCAAGTGAGCAGATTACGTGAGCTCATTTGCATTTATGAATACGAAACAGTCTAGAGATGTCATTCACAGGTGGTGGTTATTCTATGACGAATAGAAGTTCTGATGATAACGACAACTTCCTCTTCTTCCTCTTCCTTCACCTCCACCTCCTCCTCATCCTTTTTCCTGGATTCCGACCGAAACCTACCCACTAAGGGCAGTGGCGGAGTTTTATAAGCGTTTAGCAGCATTTAGTAGTTTTAAATGTTTAACGACATCTTACGGCATCAAAGCCCTTGACGTCATCCTCTTCTTTTATCCAGACTTCGGACTCGCACAAACCAAATAAGGCGGCGTCTTTAGACCAAGATTCAGTTCTTAGCGACATCTTGCCGCAAAACGTTGCATGTTACATCGACTTTGCCCTAGTTAATCGAGGTCAATCCATTGAACGAAAATGAAGAATTTATAACTTCGGGAAGAGCGAATTAAAGGTGTTGAAAAAGAACTCTTGACATAAGTCGGTATTAAAGACATCAGTTGTTCGTTGGGTCCTGGGCTGTTGACGGCAATCTATTACTTTCATTTTTTTAGGAGCCTGAGATTGTGTACATCTTACAGTATTACCTAATCGTATTTTTGTATTATTGTTACAAATTCAAATTGAACTCGGAAGCGATATGTGTCATTTGATTGACTATTGCTGCGGTTCCACACATAATACGCGTAAGAAGGCTAGCTCTGAACTAACGGGGCCACTGGAAAGTGTGTCGGTTGAAAGTGTTTTTAACATGAAAGACAAAATTATGAGGCATGAATTCGGTTTTGGCTAAACGCCTTTGATGTCTGCTTTGATATAAAGAAAAACCGATCAATACTTCACTAATGTTTGTTTCTGCTTAAATACCTTCACATTTATTGAGCAGGAGCTACATAAAGGGCTTCTTTTCATGATGTTCAATGACTGCTTTAGCGCGAGTTCTAATTCGATATTAACGGCTCTGAACGTCAAACCAAGTTGCTAACTTAAAGACTTGATATTGCAGACTAATAAAATTAGTCTACGTTTTAAAAACTGTAAATTGTTTATAATGATGCGACATATGCAACCCATTATCGTTCAACTGTTGCTGATGTTTTCCACCGGAAGTTGTGACGGAGGTCGACGGTGACGCCCTCTGGCTACCGCGAGATGTTCTTAAACACTAAATGTTACTAATCGCATTGGACTCTGCTACATCGACTTTGCCCTCATTTACGTTGAAGTAATAATATTTGGCATTGGACCAGATGTGGGTTTTGTGTCCAAGGTTACTCGATGCTACAAAATATCAGGTTCAGTTCAGACACCTTTTTAAAATCAATTTATTCAGTCTCATATGTTTCTCATTTTCGTCATTCGGTAGATGCATACAACGAATACAGGTACAAGCGAAAGTCGCCATCAACGCTTTTTGCGGCCACAAGATGTCGCTAAACACTACACTGCTACATTGCCATGGATAAGTAAAGTAAGAAAGCAAAGTATCCCATATCCGACTAGGGAGACGTAGGTTCGGTGCCCATTTCGATCAAGCAGCTCAGTACTTTGCAAAGGTGTTCGGTGTTTAATGACATCTTATGGCCGCCAGAGCCTTAAAGCCGATTTTCCGTAACACTGCAGAAGGGTTTTAAATGTCTGATTCTTCGTTTCCACTGTTTAACGACATCTTATTGCATCAAAGGCCGTTGACATCGCCTTCCTCCTTCAATCCTTTAATTCCAGCGAGGAGACAGAGACAGAGGCAGAGACATAGACAAAGAGAGACAGAGTGAGAGAGGCAGAGAGACAAACAGACAGACAGACAGACAGACAGAGACAGAGACAGAGAGACCGCGGAAGAGGCAGAGTAAGATCCCGAGACAGAGCATAACTGTGCAGTGTGGCCTTCCTTGAAGAAGCTGCCGATCTTAAATTCCTCCTTGGAGAGGTAGGATATCACTGGGGAAGATGGTAAAAAAACCGGCCATTTCAACCGCAATCAATCACAGAAGGGTCAGTGATGTGGGTGGCTCAGGACACAGAACTGTGTGGGAGTCATCCCGGTTTTCGAAGGGCTTATAAACATCGCGAATTTTAAGTTACCAACTAATGATGGAAAATGAGTTATATATATCACTGTAAAGAAACGTTTTAAAGGTGTCTAAGCGTAACTTATTATTAGTATCACGGTTGTTTAGTGTTCAGCAACATCATACACGGCTCCCAAGGCAATTGACGTCTAGTGTGACTTAACTTGCAACGAATCGTTAGCGGATATGGGATCCCTTGCAATTAACGTATTTTAACGAATAAAATGTGCAAAAGTCTGTTTTAGTAAGGTTAAGCAAGGCAGACTTTGGTGCAAATGATAGTCACAGATAACGATGGCCTATATTTACAGTTTTGACATATTTAATCCGTTTTGTCGACGTTATGGGCTCCCTGGTCTTTCATTTCTTATAACGAATAAAACGCATTAAAAAGACGGTTATAGTAAGATTAAGCAGGGTCGACTTTAACTACCATGGCAGCTCTAATGAGTCCTTATTAATTCAGTACTATTAAGGAAGCGGCCAATCCTTAATCTTCGTTTGAGAGAACGGATACTGACGGGCAGATCTGCTACGGATGGCCATTTTAGCCTATATCGAAAATAAAAGGGACAGTGAAGCGGGTGGCTCAGGGCATAGAACTGGATTGGAGTCACCCACCCAACCAATTAACATACAAATTGTAGTGTTTAGTGACATCTTACGGCTGTCATGGAATTATCCGACACCTCAGAAACAGCAATAATATAAACAGCGATAATTCGAAAATGAGAAATATATAATTTTCTGCAATCCAATTTAAAGGTGTCTACCAAACCCCAACATCAGTTTTTCTTGTATTTATATCGAACACCGCCGACAGAGTCGATGACTTCTTCCGTAACTTATCATACATCAAATCGTTAGCGGATATGGACTTCCTTGTAAATGAATCGGTAGAACTTTTTTAGGGTCGTTGCACGCGCCTTTGAGGCTGTTGTTAAATGTTTGTTTAATTAATGCTTTAAATGAATTGAATGTATAGAAAAGACTGTTCTAGTTAGGTAAAGGAGGGTCGACGTCAATGGTCCCGGCAGCCGTAAGAAGTGCTAGAAACTAATTATGAATTCTGATGATATTAGACCACTTTTAGACTTTTAACGACTCTAATTTGCTTTTCTACGCAATAGATGCCTCTTTTTCTTGATCAGGCATGTCTGATTAGACCAGAAACGTTAGGAAACGTCGATATCAACGGACCCGGATGCCACAAGATGTCGTTAAACACTGGAATCACAGCTACCATTAAACCACAGAAAGTGAAGTCCAAGGCAATCTGAGCTAATAAACCGAATGCCAAACAGAAGCGATTGAAATGACAGTCGCTGCTACCTTTCACAAGACTTCTTTGTCCCAGGAAAATCATGATTCAGAGTAAAACATTAATTAAATAAATCTGTTAAAGACTTATGGACGTCAGGGCTATTTACAGTAGGATCTTCTCCGCGATTCACTGCAGTTTACGACTTTTATAAAGTGGTTGTTGTTTTCAGTTATGTGAGTTTATAATTCATTCAGGGACTTTATTTATCCAGTGTTCCTTCAAATTAACGGTGATGTGTCATTACGAAAATGATTTGCGTTGCCTCCTACTTCATCCAGGCTTCGAACTGGCACCACCAGACGAAAGGCGATTGAATGAAAATGAAAATGTGCGATTAGTAGTATTTTCCATTGTTTAACGACATCTTTTGGCTCCCGGGGCCGTTTACCTTACCATGCATTCAGAATAAGGAATTGATATAATTTTGCTAGTAGTAGTTCCATTGCTTAACGACAGCTTATGGCATCAAAGGCCGTTGCCGTCGCCCTCCTCCATTATCCAGGCTTGGGACTGGCACTACCCCATGCAAGGCAGTGGCGGAGTTTATATATACATATATATATATATAATTAAATTTTTAAAAATATGATTGGTTAATTAACACTCAGTGTTACTAATAAGTGTAGAAATAAATTCGTTAAAAGAGGTGAATTGCAAAGGATCAGACACCCGCTGTGGATTTGTTGAAAGATAAGTTATCAATGTCGTACACTTTTTGTTCTCTATTCACGTTAGTTTGTCAGTTTTAAAGGTGTCTAACGCTAGCTTTGTATAATTAGTGTATAAAGCACTTGGCGACATCTTGTTCCTGCCAAACGTTATCCTGATGTTGGAGTCCTACTAGCTAGTGACGACCGACCGACCGACGATTATTCGGTCGTATATTTAATTGCGCTTAATTTCGGCTGAAGTGGTCGACTGCCTCACGTGGACCTGTACGGCCCTGAAGAAGACCTGTAGGGCTACGCGTGTGTCGTTGGTAAACAAAGACAGATGGACGGAGCGAAAGACAATGCCAGAGGAGGACAGGAAGGAAGAGAAACCTATCGGTGAAGAGGAAGTCAAGTTTACAAAATACAGTAATTATACTCAAGATAATTAGGCCTATTTCGGATGTGAAATAACTACAACTAAGGGATATGATGAATAATTGATCATATTGGACGTGAAACACGTCGCATTTTATATTAACGTTATAACGTTACATGTTAAGCTCACTTGTGTTGGTACTAATAAATTAATATTAATGTTTATGTTAACATATCAAAATTAATGTTACACTCTGTATTACTATTTACTGTTAACAAATTTTGTTCCAAGATTTTATTTCCCCATTGCTGAAATAGTCTATTAATATTGATATATCAACGTTAACAAATTATGATTAATATTAACGAACTTGGCCTAAAACTAATATTGAAATATTTATTTAAACTGCATCATCAACTTTAGTTGCTTCTGTAGTAATTTCTTGTTTCGATGGATTACATATTCATTGGTATAAAGTCTATTAATATTAATGAATTTATGCTAATATTGGTTAATTGAAAATTATTAGTGAAAACTGAGAAGCGTTCAGACCATATGGTCGCTATATAAAACCGTGTACATTTACATTTACTCGGTTGAAGACTGATCTGTCCCACTTTTAAAACCGTTCCGACCAACTGATGTGAGAAGCATCGAGTGTTAAACGATGCATTGCGCTAATCTGGCATCGACAAATTGAAAAGTTAGGTTCGTATTACTTCTTGAGCGAGAACGAGGTTTATAAAACGTCGGATGAAGCCATTTTTAAGGTGTCTAATCATAGTCAAGTATTATTGGTTATTTAATAGTATTCGGTGTTTAATGACATCTTCTGGCAGTCATTAATATAGATTTTCCTTTACTCCACTTTTAATTGCCATTGGAAACATTCCAGAATTTCAGAGTTTTAAAAGCCAGACAATTTTGTTCAATTAAAATGCTGAGTAATAGTCACAGCGTGTTTAATTACATCTACCCTAGGCTTAATTTATTAACGCCGACCCTACGATACGATACATATTAACGATCAAACTCAGCCTAGCGAGTAGTAGTAGCTTCCTTTGTTTAACAACATCTTATGGCACCAAAGGCGGTTGACGTCGCCCTCCTACTTAATCCATGTTTGTAACTGGCAGCAAATGGAGAACAGGCATTGGAGCTTTTAGAAGTAGTTCCTCAGTTTAACGACAGCTTATGGCATCAAAGACCATTCCCGGCACCCTCCTCCATTATCCAGACTTGGGACTGGCACTATCCCTAAACAAGGCAGTGGCAGAGTTCATTGGATCTTTTGAATGAAAATGAAGTTTATATATTAGCGAGAGACTAGAATTAAAGGTGTCTTACGCTAGCCAATTACTAGTAGTAGTATCAAACGCCTAGCGACATTAATTTTTGTGGCTGCCATAGCCGTTCACAGCGACATTATTCTGATGTTGGACTCATGCTTGTCATTTACCGACTGACTGACTGACTGACTGACTGACTGACTGACTGACTGACTGACTGACTGACTGACTGACTGACTGACTGACTGACTGACTGACTGACTGACTGACTGACTTGAATTGAAACGGCATCCATCTCTTAAAGAACACACATATCACGGCAGGTTAACCTTAACATGATACCATTTCATGTGGAACCTGAGGTCAGATGTGAGGCTTAAGGTCATCCTGCGCAGTCGGCATATTTCGCCCTCTGACTTTGACAACTTTCGGAGCACGAGACGTATTTTTGATGAAGTGCTGACTGAATGACTGACTCACTCACTGACTCATTGAATGACTGACTGACTCACTGACTGACGCAAGGTTTACGTCTTTAAAGTTCTTGTTTATATGCTTTTTAAATTGTTTTTATAGTGACTTCTAGTTCGTTCGCCAAGGTGTTTTCAGCTCGTAATTTGCTGGTGTTTCCTGCATTTTGCTCTTTCCTTGTTTTGTGATACTCTTTGAACATCGAATTCAGGTCGATGTTAATAATCCTTCTCATGGTGCAATGTGTATTACTAAGCAAATATTTCTGTCGACAAACATAGTTTCGCTCACAGTGAAGAACTTAAAGTGTCATAGGTACATACCCACTTACATACATACATATATACTTGCATACATACATACATACATACATGCATACATACATACATACAAGCATCATGCATACATACATACATACAAGCATCATGCATACATACATACATACATACATATAAACATACATACATACATACATACATACATACACACATACATACATACATACATATTATGGCCGTTTCTGAATAAAAAAGGGGACCTACAATTGCCGGTAAAAGGAAAGGCCATCCTCAGGGTGTTGTCCATCCGGCGACCGCGGAAAAGGCATTGACGAGACAGAGCTTTAGAGCGTTGCCTCGATTAAGGAAGCGTCAATCCATAATCTTCGTTTGAGAAAACAACAATCGGCGCAGAGGTGGTGAGGAACGAAAATAGGTGTTAAGGTGTTGGTGGCTCAGTGCATATAACATTAGTTGGAGTCACCCTACTGCACCAAGGAACTTACATTTTGCCACCGTTGAAGTGTTTACTGACATCTTACGGCTGTCATGCCCGTCAACATTGAACATTTAATATTTTAACATCTTAAACCGAAAGATCACTTATCAACAATTTAATGAAATCGCGATTTATTTATAATACTGCATAAACCGATTTAAAGGTGTCTAGCGTAACCAAATAACCGTAGTACATGGTGTGCAGCAACATCATATACGGCTGCCAGTTGATGTCGACAGTAGCTTAAGTTACAACAAATCTTTAGTGGATATGGGTTCCCTGGTATTTAACCTCTTTTAATGAATAAAATGTATAAAAAGACGGTTATAGTCAGGTCAAGCAGGTCGACTTTAATCACCCCGGCAGGCGCAAGAAATACCTAGAAACTGGGTACTGACAATGATGCAGCCTCTCTGTCTTAGTGGACTGATCTTCTGGATATCGACCTGAATGCGGATTAAATCTGAAGCGCCATCGGTTGATGCCTTGTGCATTAGACACCGGCGCTCTAGAAATTTTTAATAAATAATAATAAAAATAATAATAATGACTGATAAAAATGCCCAACATTTAGAGTTTTGGCGCCCCTAAATCGCTAATTGGATGGGCAGTGACTATAAAGACAAGCTAAGGTAGGGATTAATGGTGTCAGCGGCTATAAAACCTCTTGAAAGATTTAATACTCCTACTAACAACGATTATTGCTTTAAATACTTCCTTTCTAACTTAACCGACCTTTCTATTTTCGGTTTCTACACTAGGTTTGAACGAGAATTCTAGATTCGACCAGACAACTTTGTGAATGGGAAGGTTTTGTTAGATCAGTGTCAGTGATGCTGACAGTGACAAGATGGCGTTAAACACTCGACATTAATATTCAACCAGGTTCAGATGACTTCATCTAGGCGCTGAAATTTGAAAATAGTACAAACGGTAAATTAAATGTAAATTAAGGAAGTGTCGAACAGTACGGCTTTGGGAGCCATAAGGTGTCATTAAACACTGATACGGATAATATTCGGTACGCTTAGACACCTTTATAATATAGGGTTATATAATAATATAGGGTGCGCTTAGACACCTTTATATCTATATTTATAGGTTTCACATATAACTTTAAATTCGTTAACGCTAAGAACGCGTTGTTCATATCTTGCAGCGTGTGCTTGATTAAAGACCTTCGTCCCAGCCAATGCACTTTAAACTTTTGGAATCAACCCAATTATAAATCCGTCACGTCCTTCATTCGGGTGGTGCCAGTTGGAAGCCTCGATGATCTAAACTAAAAACTCGTCTCTTCCTGTACCCATTTCATCCGTAGGCTGTTTCTGTGTATTCTCGGATTATTTTCTTGGTTTTTTGATCCAACTCACCCGGAAAGTTGGCTTTGCACAACGACTTTGCTTAGCGCGACCATCGACTGATGCCTTGAGCATTATGACAGTGGCGCTATAGAAGTTCTCAGATTATTAATATGAAGAGGGCGACGCTCGTCTTCTTCGTTAAGACTCAGCATTGTTACAGCAGAAACTACACTCAACTGCTAATATATATTCCTATCATCGTGTTTTCTAGGTAAATGGAGGTCGACATCAACAGCCCTGGCAGCCATAAGATGTCGGAAAGCACTAAATAATACTAAAATATTTACTGAATTATACTCTCTTTAGACACCTCTAAATCGCTTTCTCCAACGTTATATTAAGCTCATTTTCGTTCAGTTGTCAATCCTGTTGTGAAATTAAATACTAACATAATGTGACCTAACGTCACTGAATGCTCGGTCGTGTGAAGAATAAATGGGAATAATGGTTTCGAAGTTGTCATGTCTATTCAGCTTCTGAAGAGCAGTTTACATTACAGTACAACGTAAATAAAAATAGCAAAAACATTTCAATTTTGATATAATCTATTGTATCGCCTTGTAAATGAATGAGTCGGATTGTGTCGGGTCAGAATTCAAAGCTGGTTCGAGTCGAGTTATGTCCAATATGTGATGAGAGGGGTTCTTTAAAAATGACCCACCGACAGTTATGTTCGGCCCTGGCGGAGATTTGAGTCAGTGACCTTTCTGCTGACAGTCGATCGCACTAACCAATACACATATGTATTTGTATGTGATGTAAGAGGAAATGGTGGCGTTTATGGTTGATGAGGAGATTGGCTGCGATGTCTCCAGCGAAAGATTATCGGTAGATTTATGACTGTGACGTTTGTCTAAGAGATTACGGACTGACATTTACTTTTAAATAACATCACATTACATGTCTCCTACAGTGTATGTGTGCATACTGTATGAGTTTTAGAAGCCAGCTTTTCAACGATGTTAAAAAAGTCACGCCATCTAGGGAATTACGAAGAACATAACATAAACAAAGAATAAAAACGTGTGCTGCTGGTGCCATCTAGGGAATCAATCTTTCCTTGAGGAACTTCATAGTTATTTACATGTTGCATTTGAAACCCGTCGAAAGATAAAGGGCCATAGACTGCGATTTGTAAATGCGGCAAATTATGTTCTTTGGTTAACGACGAACAAACAAACATACAGTCGGAGAGCATTTGGCCTTTAGCTGTTAATCTGTTGATATCCGTAGCCAATGAAAATCGTAATCGTTTGCTGTTAAATTCATCATCGACAGCTTCTAAATTATTATTTTGATTTTTGCTGACTTTGTATTACCACATTCTCAGTTCCTTCTTATTTGTGGTGACACTAGCGATTGAACGAAAATGAGGAATATATGACGTAAATTAAACTGGAATAAAGGTGTCTTAATGCTTGCAAGAAATTATTGTCGTATGGAGTGTTTAACAAATAATTTAACGAAATCTTATGACTGAACGGATTTTAACGTCGACCTCGAATTACCAAGTATTAATTCCTGAAACTGAACATTTTCTAATATTAATCTATCCTATTAGTACGCCTGACAATATGTGGTTTGTGTTTTCGAGGTTAATTGGACGTCAACGACTATTTCGATACGATCAATATTCTAAAACAATTCGATCCAATTGAACACCTTTTAAATTCAACGAAATATATTTCTCCTTTTCGCCTAATGGGCCAATACATTTCCGCTAGTCAGATAAGCTTATAAGCGAAAGTCGAATTCAACGGCTCTGGCTGCCGCAAGATGTCGTTAAACAATAAAAACTAAATAAATGACGTGCCAACGAAACTGACCGAAAACTGGTTTTTGCGGCGATGATTTTATGTAGCGCCAACGGCTTTAAGACGCTGGTCTCTCAGACGCAGATTTGGTCGTCGTGCGTAAGACCTGTCAGATCTTGTATCACCAATTGAACTACATCTGCATGATTTTGGTAGGTGCTGTAATTATCAATTTAAAATTGTATTGTATTATATTAACTACAAGCGATGATGGTCAGGGCCATTTATGTATACCTCTCACTTATCTTTTATTATCTTTTTCGCTTTCATTTGCATTATCTTATTGTTAAAGATAGGAAAACATTCCATCACCGGAATTGATTAACAGGAAAGATGAAGGAGTTGATGTTGAGCTGCTTATATAATTTCTTTGCAGCGATCATTGCTTGGCATAATCTGTCCATTTACCACTGGTTACCTTCGCGGTGACTACAGCTGTGCGCTTCAACGTTGAGCTTCGGTTTTCCTCTGCAACATTCTTCGTGTCACTCGACTTCCTTTTGCTGCTATCATTAGGAGTTTTAGCGGATTAAGTATAGCGAAGAATTTACGGCGAGAGAGCTGGCTGCTCATATGTAGGACTACGAATGAATGGGTTTGAGCAGTTACAGAATGCCGTGTGAAGCAGTGCTGCAGTGCTTAAACATTATTTGGTTCCTAAGACAAACGCTTTGTGTGTGTGTATATATATAAATAAATATATATATATATATATATATATATATATGTCTGTATGCTTTATGTGTGTATATATGTATGCATGTATGCATGCATGTATGTATGTTGCCAACTGGACTACTCAACCTTGAATAACTAATTTTTTTGCGTGGCTACGACATATCGTTGTAACCACGCTAATATTTGGTTATTGACAGCTAATTCTAATCTCTTATGACCTATGATCCTTGTATAACTTAGCTTAATGTATGCAGAGGTTGCTGCATAAGCCTATCAGTAGAACGCATTAGCAGCGAAGGAGTCGATCTGCTGCAAGAGACCAAGGCAGTCAGCAGAAGCTGAGCCTCAATATCAGTTGCATACACTGACTTAATTTAACAGACGCAGCATCAAGATCGTGCTGAGAGGACGACACAAAGTAAGTCAATTTTGTACCTCTTTTGTTCTAACTATCGTTTTATTTCTTAAAGCCAAACCCTCCACTCTGATGTTTGGAGTTGAAATTACGAACTATTTTGTAGGATATATATGCAGCGTTACGGCAATACCAGTCTGTCAAAACCTGCGTAGTTTGACGATAGGTATAAAAGACAAGAGGCACATTGCAAATCAAATCATGCTTAATCAGTGTTTGGAGAACACTTTAATTTACTTCTCTCTTATACTAATTTATTTTAGAAAAAATCAGCAATCAATTTATTTGACTGTAGCAAATCTCACAATTAAGAACTTGATATCGAAAGTAAAAATGAAGCTGTGGGAAACTAAAGGGTTAAATTCCAATGACGCAGGATAATATTACTATCAGAGAGTCGAAGGAAGTAAGTCGGCTATTGTAGTACATTACACTGCTTAAGTGCTGCCTCGGTATATAGCGGCCAGTTGCTCAGACTAGCCAGTGAAACATTAGGAACAGATGTTGCCTTGACCATTTCTGAGAAGAAACTTATAATCTTCAGAAATCGGCCGTCGATACAGGAGGCCACGACTAGATACAGCGAACTATGTTAGAAAGGCAATCTAAGTAAAGATTCCACTCGAGCAGAAATCCACAGGTAGCAACAGCAGCAGCGGTAGCAGCAACAGCATCATAGGCAGCAGCAGCAACGACGAAGCAGCAGCCACAGTATGATAATAATTAGTAGTTGTGCTGCAGTAGCGAGCAGGTACGGGTAGCTCAGAATAGGTATCTCTGAGAAGCCTAGCGGCTCAATAGAAGTAGACACAGGCGAAAACTAGTCTAACGTGCAGGCCAGTAGGACAGGGACGACTAGCAGTACAGCCGGAATGCAGAAGGTCTGGAAAGAATTCATATAAGCGTCTGCCATACACGGACAAGAGGTCAGTCTGAAGTCAGCAGTCTAGAGCAGAGGTCAGTCTGAAGTCAGCGGCCAGAGCAGTCGGTCAGAAGTTAGAAGTCAGTCTGTATTGCTGCATTCAGACACGCAGAACTGGCAAGATAGTCGACGGGTCGGTCGGACAATCGTTTAGAATAGACTGAGCTGAAAGTCCGGCAAGGCGAACATTCTCGTTCTGTGTAATGTAGCTCTATCAACCTAGAAAACGTTCGGAGGACAATCGCGTTGAGAAGACATTCGTATCGTAAAGACATGCATATCCAGAGAGACAATAAAACTACAGAAGTTCATCTCAGTCTAATGACACACACTAAGGAACTCTCTGACATTACTGAGTAAGTGAAGAACGAAAGTTCGCTGAAAACGGGTAATTTTAATCGTAATCGGAAACTCGAGATTTGTAAAGCGCTCAACAAAAGATAAGTAGCGGGAACCAGCTTATTAACAGGAGCTCAGTCAAAACAAAATCGTTAGGCAAGATCAATATCCAAGAGTCAGGCAGGCTGCGGTTGATGGTATTTGGAATTTTAGCGACAAGATAGAAAATAGGAAGAAGAGGGATCAGGACAGGATCTGTGGAATAGGCGTATCAGATTTTTCTTGCGCATAATTTGCAATTTTATCTTTTGCTGGCACTTTCAAGCAGTTTCGTCAAATGAAATTCGTTGCTAAATTTCAATTTCTGTCATTCTGTTAAAATAAAACTATTAGCAAAAGGCCTACTTCATTGGTCTTTCAAAATAATCGAAGTTGAAAAGTAAAATGTGTTTGGCAGGCAGCAATTAAATCATTAAACATGAGTCAAGCGGGACATCAACTTCAGAAACTGACGGAATGCTGTATATGTTTCCAAGCATTTACTGATCCTAGAATGTTGCCATGCATTCACACGTTCTGTCTCAAATGTCTCAAACAAACAGTCGATGCAACAAAGAAGAAATCAGGAGAGAATATGTCTTGTCCCTTGTGCAGAAAAGTGTTTGTTATTCCAGCAAATGGCCTCGATGGACTTCAGAAAAACTTCTTCATAGAACATCTCATGGAAGTCACAACTAATTTGAAACTAAGTAACACGTCAGTCGTTCTTTGTGATATATGCAAAAATGTTTATGAGGGCGACGAAAAGACAAGAACTGCTACAATGCGGTGCTTTGAATGCAGAGACAACTTGTGCGATATTTGTGCAAAAGCACATAAATTGCAGAAATTAAGCAAAGATCATCATATTGCGAAAATTGGAAGTGAATCCGAAGAAGACATAAGAAAATTGCTACGAACAGGAAATTGCACTCAGCATAATCAAACGCCGTTAGATTTCTATTGCGCTGACTGCAAGAAAATCTTATGCGTGTCGTGTTTTGTTGAAAATCATGCATCACATCAATGCAAAGACGTGACTACAGTCGAGGAGCAATTCCGACAATCAATTCACACAAATGCAATAAAGATTGTAAACTGCGCAGACGAGCTGTTAAACAAGGGAAAAAGCGTGGAAAAGAGGAAAGAAAATATCCTTTTCAAATTAGCAGAAACAGAAAGTGAAATTCGACAAAGAAATCGAGAACTTAAAGACATTATAGATAACCACACGAAGTCCCTTCTGGATGAGTTGTCTCTGATAAAACAGAAGCAAATAAAGGATTGTGAAAACGAAAAGGAAGAAATTGAACGGATTCACATTATTTTAAAAAGTTTTGAGACTTACTGCACCGAACTGGGATCGAAAGGATCGGCCAGCGACATCTGCAGCTGTGTCGACAAATTGTCAGTGAGAGCAGACGAGTTGGAGAAAGATCACGAGGAATTCATTGGTCGTCCACGTCGATCATTCGAAGTTACTTTCCAAACAACAGACATACGAGAAGTTTTAGAGAAGTCCTACAGGAATGTCGTGGGACAAATTAAAGGTAAAATTTTTCCAAATTGGTAAGTTAACATTCTGAGGTGGATGGCTTGTTTTTTGAGCTATGTGAGCAGTTAATTTGCAAAGAGGACAAGTTCTGTCTCTGGTCTCCAAGTTTTTTTTTGACATTCTAAAGTTTGGGTTGAAATCTCTTACTTTTGTCCGTATTGCATATCTTCTGTGTCGCTAGTTTTCTGGCCTGAGAGACCTCAAAGAATTAAGCTGGTTCTGTTAAGAATGCGTTTTGTGTTTTTAAAATATGGTTTTGCTAAGAAGCGACCGTCGATTGAGGCCACGTGAATGATAATAAAAACGAAGCTATACACGTTTCCAGAGATGATATTATATTGGATAACATATTACTTCTTTAAACTACAATACACTGTATAATATTATATTAGATCACATCACATTTCATTGCTTCATATATTACATTCATTTAAATAAGGCTATATTATATTACAACGCATTATAATACATTACTCGAATTTTGAAGACAAATGAATAAACAAAAGAATATTATTGTCAGTTTAGTCGTCATTTTTCAATACATATGTTTCATCTTCTAAAACAGAAACCACTACACGGATTGAGAACTATGCAACTGTCTTGGGATTAAGTGATGGTCCGACCATAACAAAGTACGTCATCCAAATAAATCTCCGTCGTCCAAATGAAATTTCAACTCAACAACAAATACCGACTACAATGATGAATGAAGCCTCAGCCGCCGTTTACTGTAACACGGTGTACGTTACAGGAATAGGAGTCAATAAAGATGAAATCTGGAAATACAAAATGGCTTCCGGTTGGGTGAAATGGGTTCCTTTAGTTCAAGGACGACGTAGACTCAGCGCAGCGTTTATCGATGAAATATTGTACGTATGTGGAGGATATGTGGATTCAGATAAGAGGCTCTAGACAGCGTGGAAGCCTACAACGCTGTCATCAACAAATGCTCAACAGTTGGAAAGCTGGTTCACCGTGTCCAAAGTTCAGGCAACTGTGTTCCATTCAAGACTTCGCTCTATATTTTTGGTGGTGGCGATAAAGATAACAAGGCGATGAATGAAGTTCAAGTGTACAACACAAAACAGAACACATGCACTCTTCTTTCGAAACCAATGCCACGTGGTTATATCTTGATGCGAGCTGTACTTTGGGAGACATCTGTTGTTTTAGTTGGATGTTATACTTGTTTCATATTTAACTTTGAGACGGAGACTTGGCAAGAAAAACAACAGTTTAAGACAGACGTTTCTCACTTTGGTTTGGTTCTGGAAAATGACCGACTCTTTGTCATCGGTGGAGGAAACAGCGAAACGGATAAAGATGGAAAAGTGAAATGGAAGAGCAGAGACGACGTGCGTTATGTTTCAATTCGAAATATCATCGAGGATAAACCGACTGAGTGGAAGATTCATGCGAAACTGCCTCAACCAGCTCTGATACAGGCCTACGAAAAATTGTCTTGTCTTATCCCATAGTGTAAAAAACAACAGTATTATTATGTGATTGATATATTGCTGTATCTTATCCTCGTTCCTCCGATTTTTATATCTCTTGCAGCTCCAATTCTATCCACGTTGGCCGTCTTACTTATCTGCTTCACCTTGTAATAGTAAAAAATGACATTTCTTGATATGAGCATATTATCCTTTCACAGAGATTGTGGTTCATTAAAACAGAAGTCGTTCATGTTACAGTCTGTAAATAACTGTAGAAATTGGATGACCTTTCTAGCGTCGCTATCCACTGGACTGCTTCGCTTGACCGAAGTAACGTAACAACAATAGCAGCGACACAATAGCATATATGGAGCGTTCAATAAAGTGATTTTAAGGTGTCTAAGCGTAACCTAACTTTAAAAATTGAATGGAGCGAAAAACGACTTACGGTTGTAAGGGCCATTTTTTGTGTAACCGACGTCGACCGTAGCTTAGGTTCTTCTAAGGGTGTCTAAGCGTAACCTTATATTAATAGAAACCAGCTTTAACGACTTTTCGCCCTTACCTTACATTTTTGGTGTAACTGACGTCGACCGTACACGAACTTCTCCGCGAGACATCGATGCATTGGAATTTACAATTATTATCAGTTAGTTTCTGTCGAAGGTATTTTGAGAAGACCTTGTACAGCCAAGATGAAAAATGAAGAAGTACTGCAGTGTGTCGGTGACAGAAAGCTGTGGGAAGCAGTGATAAGAAAGCTGAGTTACTTTGGAGATCTTATGAGAAAGACAATAACCAGCCTAGAAAAAGATCTAATCACAGGAGAAACAGAGGGATTAAGGAAGAGAGAAAGATCAAGCAGGACATGGATTGACGACCTGAAGGAGTGGACTGGGATGCACTTGGACGGCGTAGGAGAGTGGTTTATGGAGCCGTCCAGATCGTCTATTGTGCCGCCAAAGACGAAATAACGAAGAGGCAGCGACGAAGACCAAAACGAGTTTCTGTTTTCCGATGCTGTCTCATAACGAAGACCATCTGCGTCGCCCTCCTCTTTTTAAACCAGGCTTCGAACTTGCATCACTCGACTAAAGACAGTGGAATACTTTGCAATTTTTGAACGAAAATGAGCGATTAGTAGTAGTTTCCATATTTGATGACATCCTGTGGCTGCCAGAGCCGTTGACTTCGACATGCATTACACTCAATTAATGTATAATAAGTTATTAATTAAGTACCTCAATTTATAAATATAGTCGAGGAGAAGCACGTTTTAAAGATATTTAATACAGCTGAATATTTTGTATTATTATTCATTATGAGTTTTTAATGACACCTTGTTGCCGCCAGAGCGACTTTGCCTTAAAAGAAAGTTTTCGTTCTGTAACTGCAACGATTAATGTCATCAACTGCCGTTCACATCGCCCTCCTCATTTATCTACGCTTGGGACTGGCACCACCCGAATATGGCAGCGGCGTAGTTCATTTAACCTAACAGAGGAATACTTAAAAAGTTAGAAAAAGCGATATAAAGGTGTCTAACCAGAGCCTAATATTAATTAGTGACTCCCAATGTTTATCGACCCTTAACGGCCAACAAGGCCTGTGACTTTGAACCCTTCTTCACCCACAAGGCATTCGCGAGTAGCTCATCAGTTTAACGACAGCATCAAAGACCATTGCCGTCGCCCTCCTCCTTTATCAAGGCTTGGGACTTGCACTACCCCAAACAAGGCAGTGGCGGAGTTTAGGGCACTGTCGATTAACTAAATTTTTATATATAGCTTTGAGTAAACGTGATTTAAGGGTGTCTAAGTGTGACCATATTATTAATAGAATCGAGCGTATGACGGTCTGTGGCTGTCGGGGCAGTAGATATCTACGCTACCTTAGCTTCCTAGGTTCACCGACATCGACAGAAATTTATGTTCTTCTCCGCGAGACGTCGATTCATCGGAATTGACGATTATTATATTTAGTTTCTTTTTAACGGCGCTGTTTCATAACAAATATTTATTTTATTTATTTATTTATTTATTTATACGGAACACTTATATAGCCCCCCTTCAGGAAAACTATTCAGAAGAGCTCCCAAACTAACCTCGGCGAAAGAGAACAGTCTTAAGAGAAGAATAGAAGATAGAAGTAAAATCCCGGGGCAGAAGACGTAGAGTAACAGGAAGTCCTTTCCAGAGGGTTGGGCCAGCAACAGAGAAAGCACGACGCTGCATGGTCGAGGTGCGAGCGCGAGGCAATAGTAGATTACCACTAGCAGCGGAGCGAAGAGAAGCACGTCCCAAATTGGACCGGACAGGTAGGCAAAGCTCCCTCAAGTAAGAGGGGGCAATACCCAACAAGGAGTTCCAAACCAAGACGATAACCCTATAGTGGATGCGCTGACTCATAGGAAGCCAGTGCAACTCATCCCGCATGAAATCAGAGACATGACCAAACCCAGAGATGCCACCAATAAGCAGTGCAGCCGCCCGCAACACACGTTCCAGGCACAAAAGCCGTACATCAGGGAGTCCTACATATAAATAAGAGCAGTAATCCAACCGACTAGTGACACATGCATGAACCAGAGTCTTAGATGAGGTGACTGAGAGAGAACGTGAGACAACACGAAGTTGCCGTAGATGGTAGTAGCAACTACGACGAAGACGATGTGCCTGAGCCTTAAAAGAGAGCTCCTGATCCAACTCAATGCCAATGTCATAAACAGTGATGAGAAGGTGATGTGAGGAAACTCTAAATGTAGTACAGGTAGATTGATTTTAGCCAATTGCTGCCTAGTGCCAAACCAAATATATTGAGTCTTGGAAGGATTCAATCTCAATCGATTTGAAGACATCCAAGCCACAAGGGAGTCAGAAGCACAACACATAGCTCGAACAGAGAACCAGAATTCGACCTAGTAGTAGCTCCAATGTTTAACGACATCTTTTTGGCATCAAAAGTTGTTGCCGGTCGCCCTCCTCCTTTATCCGGGCTTGGGATAGGCACTACCCAGTCAAAAGCAGTGGCGGCGTCATAATCCGACCTATTCACGAATATGAGAACTACATAACTCTGGAAGAGCGATTCAAAGGTGTCCAAACGAGTTCGAAGTCTTATCCCTCACCTACAACACACTTCATTCCTCCCAACTCTCCTATCATTGTCAATTATTTACAATCCAACCGTTCAACCCGCTCCTCATCTGACCTAACACTTCTTCGCCATCCCGTCAACTCATCCTTAAAATTTGTAAAAATCGTTCCATAGCCATGGCTAGCCCCACCAACTGGAGTAAAATCCCGCCAGAATTACGACAATTATCTGATCCATCGTACGAACTCACCAGAAGATAAATATTAATGTTCACGTTTTTCTATAGATACCGTATGGCCTCGACCCTCATCGTTTTCACTTAATTAATTGAGTGAAATCCTTCATTACCAATAAACGATTGAATTCTATGGCAGCTTCACGCCTGACGGTGAAAACTGTACAAAGTTCTTTCCAATTAACTTCAAACGGTCTTTGATACCACGAGGGGTCGTTAAACACTGGAAACTACGGCAAAGTCAGATTCTTTCACTCTTTTAGTTGCACCTGTATAAGATCGACGCCAACGGCTCTGGCAACTTTAAACCGTTACATGCTTTATTCTAACTTAGTAAAATGAGGTTAGGCTTAGACACCTTTAAATCACTTTTTTTCAATGTTATATTCGGATCATTTTCGCACAATCGTTTAATCGTTGTGGTGCACAACCCTTAAGAAAGGTCGAATTAAGGTACCCATGGAGGCCAAACCATGTCATTAAGCAATGAAAAATAGACGGTTTTAAGTAATTAGTTAGGATATGTAAAAAATTCCTTTCGGGAGCAAATTGCATACATTGAATTGAAAGGAAGAATAAAATGAAAATTATAAAACTTATAATCTACGTTTTACCAGAACTAAAGATCTGCAACTTAAAACAATCCTTAGAGGGATTGTGACAGAGTCAGAAATAGAGGCCAAAAGAGACAGGGACAGGGACAGAAATAGAGGCCAAAAGAGACAGGGACAGAGATAGAAATAGAGGCCAAAAGAGACAGGGACAGAGATAGAAATAGAGGTCAAAAGAGACAGAGACAGAGTCAGAAATAGAGGCCAAAAGAGACAGGGACAGGGACAGAAATCGAGGCCAAAAGAGACAGGGACAGAGATAGAAATAGAGGTCAAAAGAGACAGAGACAGAGTCAGAAATAGAGGCCAAAAGAGACAGCGACAGGGACAGAAATAGAGGCCAAAAGAGACAGGGACAGAGATAGAAATAGAGGTCAAAAGAGACAGGGACAGAGATAGAAATAGAGGTCAAAAGAGACAGGGACAGAGAAAGAAATAGAGGCCAAAGGAGACAGAGACAGAAATAGAGGCCAAAAGAGACAGAGACAGAGTCAGAAATAGAGGCCAAAAGAGACAGGGACAGGGACAGAAATAGAGGCCAAAAGAGACAGGGACAGAGATAGAAATAGAGGTCAAAAGAGACAGGGACAGAGAAAGAAATAGAGGCCAAAAGAGACAGGGACAGAGACAGAAATAGAGGTCAAAAGAGACAGGGACAGAGACAGAAATAGAGGCCAAAGGAGACAGAGACAGAGACAGAAATAGAGGCCAAAAGAGACAGAGACAGAGACAGAAATAGAGACCAGAAGAGACAGGGACAGGGACAGAAATAGAGGTCAAAGGAGACAGAGACACAGACAGAAATAGAGGCCAAAGGAGACAGAGACAGAAATAGAGACCAAAAGAGACAGGGACAGGGACAGAAATAGAGGCCAAAAGAGACAGGGACAGAGATAGAAATAGAGGCCAAAAGAGACAGGGACAGAGATAGAAATAGAGGTCAAAAGAGACAGGGACAGGGACAGAAATAGAGGCCAAAGGAGACAGAGACAGAGACAGAAATAGAGGCCAAAAGAGACAGAGACAGAGTCAGAAATAGAGACCAGAAGAGACAGGGACAGGGACAGAAATAGAGGTCAAAGGAGACAGAGACAGGGACAGAAATAGAGGCCAAAGGAGACAGAGACAGAAATAGAGACCAAAAGAGACAGGGACAGGGACAGAAATAGAGGTCAAAAGAGACAGGGACAGAGATAGAAATAGAGGCCAAAAGAGACAGGGACAGAGATAGAAATAGAGGCCAAAAGAGACAGGGACAGAGACAGAAATAGAGGCCAAAAGAGACAGGGACAGAGACAGAAATAGAGGTCAAAAGAGACAGGGACAGGGACAGAAATAGAGGCCAAAGGAGACAGAGACACAGACAGAAATAGAGGCCAAAGGAGACAGAGACAGAAATAGAGACCAAAAGAGACAGGGACAGGGACAGAAATAGAGGCCAAAAGAGACAGGGACAGAGATAGAAATAGAGGCCAAAAGAGACAGGGACAGAGATAGAAATAGAGGCCAAAAGAGACAGGGACAGAGACAGAAATAGAGGCCAAAAGAGACAGGGACAGAGACAGAAATAGAGGTCAAAGGAGACAGAGACACAGACAGAAAAAGAGGCCAAAGGAGACAGAGACAGAGACAGAAATAGAGACCAAAAGAGACAGGGACAGAGATAGAAATAGAGACCAAAAGAGACAGGGACAGAGACAGAAATAGAGGCCAAAAGAGACAGAGACAGAGTCAGAAATAGAGGTCAAAAGAGACAGGGACAGGGACAGAAATAGAGGTCAAAGGAGACAGAGACAGAGACAGAAATAGAGGCCAAAAGAGACAGAGACAGAGTCAGAAATAGAGGTCAAAAGAGACAGGGACAGGGACAGAAATAGAGGTCAAAAGAGACAGGGACAGAGACAGAAATAGAGGCCAAAAGAGACAGGGACAGAGACAGAAATTGAGGTCAAAAGAGACAGGGACAGGGACAGAAATAGAGGCCAAAGGAGACAGAGACACAGACAGAAATAGAGGCCAAAGGAGACAGAGACAGAAATAGAGGCCAAAAGAGACAGAGACAGAGTCAGAAATAGAGGCCAAAAGAGACAGGGAAAGGGACAGAAATAGAGGCCTAAAGAGACAGGGACAGAGATAGAAATAGAGGTCAAAAGAGACAGGGACAGAGAAAGAAATAGAGGCCAAAAGAGACAGGGACAGAGACAGAAATAGAGGTCAAAAGAGACAGGGACAGAGACAGAAATAGAGGCCAAAGGAGACAGAGACAGAGACAGAAATAGAGGCCAAAAGAGACAGAGACAGAGTCAGAAATAGAGACCAGAAGAGACAGGGACAGTGACAGAAATAGAGGTCAAAGGAGACAGAGACACAGACAGAAATAGAGGCCAAAGGAGACAGAGACAGAAATAGAGACCAAAAGAGACAGGGACAGGGACAGAAATAGAGGCCAAAAGAGACAGGGACAGAGATAGAAATAGAGGCCAAAAGAGACAGGGACAGAGATAGAAATAGAGGTCAAAAGAGACAGGGACAGGGACAGAAATAGAGGCCAAAGGAGACAGAGACAGAGACAGAAATAGAGGCCAAAAGAGACAGAGACAGAGTCAGAAATAGAGACCAGAAGAGACAGGGACAGGGACAGAAATAGAGGTCAAAGGAGACAGAGACAGGGACAGAAATAGAGGCCAAAGGAGACAGAGACAGAAATAGAGGCCAAAAGAGACAGGGACAGGGACAGAAATAGAGGCCAAAAGAGACAGGGACAGAGATAGAAATAGAGGCCAAAAGAGACAGGGACAGAGATAGAAATAGAGGCCAAAAGAGACAGGGACAGAGACAGAAATAGAGGCCAAAAGAGACAGGGACAGAGACAGAAATAGAGGTCAAAAGAGACAGGGACAGGGACAGAAATAGAGGCCAAAGGAGACAGAGACACAGACAGAAATAGAGGCCAAAAGAGACAGGGACAGAGATAGAAATAGAGGCCAAAAGAGACAGGGACAGAGATAGAAATAGAGGCCAAAAGAGACAGGGACAGAGACAGAAATAGAGGCCAAAAGAGACAGGGACAGAGACAGAAATAGAGGTCAAAAGAGACAGGGACAGGGACAGAAATAGAGGTCAAAAGAGACAGGGACAGAGATAGAAATAGAGGCCAAAAGAGACAGGGACAGAGATAGAAATAGAGGTCAAAAGAGACAGGGACAGAGACAGAAATAGAGGCCAAAAGAGACAGGGACAGAGACAGAAATAGAGGCCAAAAGAGACAGAGACAGAGTCAGAAATAGAGGTCAAAAGAGACAGGGACAGGGACAGAAATGGAGGTCAAAGGAGACAGAGACAGAGACAGAAATAGAGGCCAAAGGAGACAGAGACAGAAATAGAGACCAAAAGAGACAGGGACAGGGACAGAAATAGAGGCCAAAAGAGACAGGGACAGAGATAGAAATAGAGGCCAAAAGAGACAGGGACAGAGATAGAAATAGAGGCCAAAAGAGACAGGGACAGAGACAGAAATAGAGGCCAAAAGAGACAGGGACAGAGACAGAAATAGAGGTCAAAAGAGACAGGGACAGGGACAGAAATAGAGGTCAAAGGAGACAGAGACACAGACAGAAATAGAGGCCAAAGGAGACAGATACAGAGACAGAAATAGAGACCAAAAGAGACAGGGACAGAGATAGAAATAGAGACCAAAAGAGACAGGGACAGAGACAGAAATAGAGGCCAAAAGAGACAGAGACAGAGTCAGAAATAGAGACCAAAAGAGACAGGGACAGAGATAGAAATAGAGACCAAAAGAGACAGGGACAGAGACAGAAATAGAGTCCAAAAGAGACAGGGACAGAGACAGAAATAGAGGCCAAAAGAGACAGAGTCAGAAATAGAGGCCAAAAGAGACAGGGACAGAGATAGAAATAGAGGCCAAAAGAGACAGGGACAGAGACAGAAATAGAAGCCAACAGAGACAGGGACAGAGATAGAAATAGATGCCAAAAGAGACAGGGACAGAGATAGAAAAAGAGGCCAAAAGAGACAGGGACAGAGATAGAAATAGAGGCCAAAAGAGACAGGGACAGAGACAGAAATAGAAGCCAAGAGAGACAGGGACAGAAACACCAACAGACAGGCAAACTGACTAGTAATGGTAGATTCCTGATTCGGACCTTTTCATGATACTTATGCGGTCAAAAAGTATGAATTCCTGTTCAATAAGCGTTTTTCAGCTCAACTTCTGAATTAAAAATCATAAAATGGGTCGATTGAGAATCTACCATTACTACAGTAGGTAACATTGCAGGCTGAACTAGATATTAAAATCAATTATTGCAATCAGCCCTTCATTTATTCATAAGATTCATATTGCTAATGGATTCTGGTGTCTATACAGTTGAATGCATGACCTCCGATTAACACGAATAATGTGATGCTACTATCCGTTGGCAGGATCCAACAGTCTTCCTTAGTTGATATCCACTGCCGTTCCTCTTATCCCTCGGCAAAATCAAGGTTCTTTTCGTGCAGATCGACTGTATGTGTGCCTCCACCTGTTTTACTACGCTGTGCCATTACGCAATTGTTTAGCGTCTTCTTCCTCCTGCTTCATCCAGGCTTAGAACTAGACTAAAGGCAGTGGAAGACTTTGCAAGCGATTGAACAAATAAGTACGATTAGTTGTAATTTCCATTGTATATTAACGACATCTGACGGCTACTTGGGTTCTTTACTTGGACCTATCTTCACGTTTGACCAGAGCTGATGACAACGGCGACTATTAGTAGTTCCACTGTTTAACGACATCTTATGACATCAAAGGTCGTTGACGTCGCCCTCCTCCTTTACCCAGGCTTGGGACTGGCACTACCCACAAACAAGGCAGTGGCAGAGTTATAATCAGACTGAACGAATATTCATTATATAAAGCGTTGAATAAAAGTGATTTACATGTGTCTGAGCGTAAATTTAATATTATTAATATAATATAGCATTTAACGTCTTATGGATGCCAGGGCCGTTGGTATCAGCGTTACCTAATTTTTTGTCTAATCTGCAACTTGTGGTCGACAAGGAGACATTCGTAATGTTGTTAGAAGGAATGCAAGTTGTAAAATCTCTAAACGTAGGCCATTATTATCCGGTATTGTTAGCTGGTCGTTTCATATTATACACGTCTTTTATATATTCTATTCATTAAAAGGGGGGATTTTTTTCTTTTTTTCTGATTCCTTGTTCCGTATCCATATTTCGACATATATATCATGACAAACAAGCAGGGTTTAGAAAGGATAGAAGTACAGTCCAACAAATTCTGATGTTACGATTGATTGCCGAAAAAGCCAAACGAAAAAACAGGCTTGTATACACTGTGTCCGGAAAAATTCCAAGGCTTTTCGGTAAATATGAAAATAATTAGTAAACATTAATCGATTTTTAAAATTCCAAAAACAGTTTAATCCTGAAATATTATTGAACTATAATTTATGTTCAAAATGTCCGCCATTGGCTTCAACGCAAGCTTCGAGACGTACACGCCACTGACTAACTGTCTTCCTCGCTGAACGCCATTTTTCTAGCAACTTTCTTTACAAAATATAAAATTCAAATACGTCACTGTGACGTAATTTTAAACGGGGGCCGTTAATAAATTGCAAAGAATTTTGTTGGTAATTATGTACGGATCAAAAAGGTTTTTAAATTTTTAAATTGATTATTATCTACTATAGTTTTTTTATTCATATTTTAGAGCCTTGGAATTTTCCCGGACACAGTGTACAACTGCTTTTTGGACTTCCAAAAGGCATTCGACTCCATCAAGCACGATGTTACCTGGGCAATACTGAAATCATATGGAGAAGGCGACAGACTGATACAGATTCTACAGAACATTGGAGAAAGATCAAAATCTGCAGTGAAAGTGGGACGGGAACTAGGAAGATGGTTTGCAACCACAATAGGGACAAGGCAGGGTGATCCAATTTCACCTAATATATTTATCACTTACTTGGAAAGAGTCATGCAGGACATACAAGATAATGGAACTGGAATCTCAGTGCAGGGGGAACTCATCAATAACCTACGATTTGCAGATGACATTGACCTGTTGGAGAACAGCTGCGACAGGCTGCAGGAAAATGTGTGCGGACTGAACCTACTTGCCGAACGTGCTGGACTAAAAATAAATGTGGATAAAACAAAAACAATGGTGTTTGGCAAGGAGACAATAGACATGGAAATTAAAGTGCAGGATGAGGTGATTGAAAATGTAAAGGAGTTTGTGTACTTAGGAAGTCTCATGACATGGAACAATGATTGTGCAAAAGACATAAAGGCAAGAATAGTAAAGGCAAAAGGAGTCATGGCAGGGCTAAACAACATCTGGAAAAGCAGGAAAATCAGCCATAAGACCAAACTAAACGTCTTTAAAACATGTGTTTAGCACAGCTCTGTATGCATGTGAGGCATGGACAATCAAAAAGACGGATAAAGATAAGATATTAGCATTTGAAATGTACTGCTATAGACGAATATTACATCTGAATTGGACAATGAAGGTAAAAAATACGGAGGTATGAAGAAGACTGAGCATAAAAGAAGATCTAATACAAGTAATAATGAGAAGGAAATTACGCTTGTTTGGACATATAATGCAGGATGGATGACAGCAGAAAAATAAAAAGAGTGATGATGGGAATGATGGACGGAAATGGGAGACGAGGAAGACCTAATAGGGAGTGGATAGATGATATAAGGGATTGGTGTAAGCAAGACTTGCACGCCTTGATAAGAACAGCGCAAGATCGGGAACTGTGGAGACAAGTGACAATGCATGCAATGGACACCTACGGGCTCTCGGCCCATGGATCATGATGATGATGATGATTCATTAAAAGAGGTGAATTATAAGGGAGCACATATCCGCTAACGATTTGTTGCAAGACAAGTTTTCGCTCGTCGTCAACGGCTCTGTGAATGGTGTACGATGGTGCTAAACAAGTTGTACTACAAATAATAGGTTACGCTTAGATACCTTTACAGTTACGATTACACAGTGTTACCTAATTACAACTTAGACCATTAATTATAGACGCCTATCGAATGAATGCACGAACGAAAGAAAAAGCGAAGGAACGAAAGAACGAACGAACGAATGAATGCATGAAGCAATAAATAAAAAATAAATAATTTTAGTATCTGGTTAAGACTGCGGTATTACCTACTGGAATAATGGTAGTTTTCTCAAATGCGGCAATTTCTGAAATGTGATTCCGAATTCGAGCTGAAAAATGCTAACTAAGCAGAAATCACGAATTTGAACGTAGAAAAAATCATTAAATGGCACAAATCAGGAATCTATAATTCCTACATAGTTTGTCTGTTGGTTTGTCTGTCTCTGTCTCTGTCTCTATCTCTCTCTAGCTGTGTTCCTATCCCTGTCTACCCATTCATCGCATCTGTGGCAAAATTTGAGGCCCTATAAACTGCAAGATAAGACGCAGTTGTAAAAAGGCTTCGTTTCAGCTGAGGTCTTCATTTCATCTATAATTTTAGTAATTTTCAGTTTATTCTTAATTTCGATTCAGTGTTTGCAATTTGCTTCCTCAGAGGCCTATTTTTAATTTCTCCTTAATAATTATTTTAAAACTACTATTTTTCATTTTTTACGACATTTTTTGCCTGAAAGGGCCGTTGACTTTGACCTTCACTAACACGTAAGTGTGGCCTCACTAAGTGACTATCGATATTCAGACATATATAATATTGAGCAAAAGTGATTTAAAGGTGTCTAAGCCAAACCTTATATTATCATTAGAATCGTGCGTTTAACGGCTTATGGTTGCCAGGACTGTTGAATTCGATCCTATACAGGGGCAACTGAAAGAGAGAGATTCTGACATAGTGACAATTTCTAATGTTTAACGATACCTTATGGCATCAAAGCTGTTGACGTCGATTGGAACAAATTTTTTTACAGATTTTACTGTTTACCTTTTCATGGAAGCTGATGCCTTAGCGAAAATGAAAAGTATACGATTCGCATGGAGTGATTTAAAGGTGTCCAAGCGTAGCATTACAACTATTGTCATTAGTCGTGTCTTGTCTTTAGCCATCTTTGATCCGAAGTTGGACCGCACCATGAACCATCCGTCTCCAGATGCTTTTATCTTCCTTTGTCCTAAGGAATTGACTCATAGTTAATTCTGTCCAAGATCTTATCTTCTCAATCCAGGCTGTTCGTGGTCTTCCATTTATTTGTGATTAAGATGTTGTACCCTGCTTTATTTCTTTCTCCAAACAGTTCCCATTTTTCCTCATAATATGACCAAAGAATGTCATCTTCCTTGACTTGTTGTTACTTGTCGGTTTGTTCCAACATCCATTCGTTGGTTTTCCTTGCCATCCAAGAAACCCTCAGTATCTGCCTCAGTCCCTTCATTTCAAATCCTATAATCCTCATTTCATCTGTTCTCTTGATGGTCCACCCTTCGCAACCGTAAGTTCCAACCGACCATAATATCAGTGCCCTCAAAAGTCTAAATTTAGTTGTAACTGGTAAGCAACAGTATTCAGTGTTAAACGACATCGTACGTAAAAGCGCCTCTGAGCGTCAGGAATTCGGGTCGCATACCAATAGTGACTGCCATCATCTTCAGTCCTGTTTACTAGGATTATGAAGAACGGAATTCAAAAGGAAGCTATCCTCATTATCAGCGTCTGCTGTGACGTTTGCAGAATCCTCCACAATTTTTACGATCAGTGGAGACGACTCTTCGTGCAGGTTTTCATCGATGGAAAATCTGATGAGCTGCTCGAAGAGTTTAATTGTCTCTTTCTTTTTTGTCCTTTCTCTCGATTCATTTAGTAATTTTTTCTTTGTAGGAATGTAAAAATTATCAGTTTCGCGCCAGTTTGGCCGGAAATTAACTGACGATTATTCCGTCCTATGTCCATATAAATAGCTTTTCATGACGAATTGAAACTGCGCCATTGCCTTGTTTGGGGGTTTGTTTCGACGTATTATATACAACTAGTTACGTAAAACAGTTCCGAGAGGAGACAACGTATCTGGAACGACTGGTTTAAATATTTCTACTTTGTCGTAACTCAGACTTTGTCAGATTTTCCGACCAAATTACCAACTAGACGCTTATCCAGGACTCCTTTTCCTATTGAGGTCTCAGTTATTTCCCCAGGTTAACTACAGCTTACGGCATCAAAGGCCGTTGCCGTCGCCCTCCTCCTTTATCCAGGTTTGGGACTGGCACTACCCCCAAACAAGGCAATGGCGCAGTTTCAAATTCTTATCTGGTGAAATGCAAACATTTAATTGCGAATGAAATTAACCGATTTAAAGGTGTCTAATAATAGTGTATCCAGAGTTTAAAGATAACCTATGGCTAGCCAAGACACAACAGTTGAATGTCTGTATGAGCGTATTTTCTGGTTAGAC
Organism: Norana najaformis; assembly: GCA_964023275.1. NCBI lineage: Eukaryota > Metazoa > Annelida > Clitellata > Crassiclitellata > Hormogastridae > Norana > Norana najaformis. Next base: position 1,256,195 of record OZ029920.1, on the reverse strand, counting down.
AACATCTCATTGAACTCTTTCGGTTTAGTTTAACAGTTTTAATGTCTGTAACAATTTATAAACGTACAAGTCACACTGTCGATTACTTATTCCTACCTAACCCCAAACCTAGGCCATCATTGATTAATACCGTATATTATTATTATTAGTGTTATTTACACTCCCTCGTAGGCCGGTGTGTTTCTGGTTCTTTCATAGGTTAGATTGGAGATCGTAAGTGACACGACTTGGTGCACTTTTCCGCGCGCTGTCCTTGAAGATGGCGTCCGATGAAGAAGCCCAAAAATACGAAATTCTTGGCTCCTGCTTTCAATTGCAAAACTGCTGAGAAGACGCCACATAAAGTAAGACAATCTTTATTTGTTTTGACTCAATCCTAACTATTGCTCAATTTGTCAAAACCAAGCTTTGTGATTCGGGGTTCGAATTACGATGAAATAATTTGTAAATGTATTGTTTTGCCAATACTATGGGCTGTTATAGCCAAAAGGTTTTGACGATAGATATGAAAACCAAGAGACGTAGTGCAAATCAATTACAGTTTCGGCGATGTTTGGAGAATACTTTGAGCTGAATATCAGTGATGTCAATTTATGTTGGAAAACACCACCGATAAAATTATTTTGCCACAAAGAATTTCGAAAATAAGGTATTGAAATCGAAAGTAAAAATCAAGCTGTGGGAAATACATTATCCCGTAAATTCCCAATGACGTCGAAGCATCAAAGCAAAAGGTAAACGAGGATTCGTCGAATGTGACGTTGTCATGGTTTCATTTAGTTAGAGCATAAATAAAGCGCGTTATGACAGTCGTTGAATGTGACATTATCAGTGTCACTATAGAGTCTGTTGAGCATCACGCCTGCCGTCAAATAACTTCAATGCATTAAATAAAGTACCTGAGCAATTGGAGAACTGATTTATCGACCGTGATCCCCGTCTGTTTGAAAAGGACTAGTCTAATTTTAGATTCCCGTTTAATAAGATCGTGCTAGCCAAAAATCCAGTCCTGTTGATCATAGTCATTCGGCCATCGGACAACCATTACTTCTCGAAAAATCTTATCCTGAATCTTCCTCTTCTCCTAATCTCTCTCCTCGCTTCAATTTCAAGCACCATCCATCGTAGCCGTCCGAATGTCTGCCTTCCTGACTCCTGGATCTTGACCTGGAGCCGAACTCTTGTGCCTATCAATTTTGTTTTGTCTGAGAGCCTTGTTTAAGCTGGATTCCGTGACTTAGCTTATGTTGGGTGCTGTAGAAATCTCGATAATTGATTACGATTACGAACCATTCATTCATTGTCGATTTAGTTTACCGGAAATTTTATGTTCTAAAAACACTTATCTCTTTCTGTCTGTCAGTAGATCCGAAAGTCATAAACAAAAGAATGTTGCTCTACATTGCGTCTGTTTTATAAGAGATCCCTGCGTAGGACAGAGCTAACCCGAGATACAAGTTTCATTATTCTTTCTGTCATTGTAACTTATTCTTTGACAATAAATCCTTCATAATTTGTTTAAAATTAGTGAGTCGTCGATTTCAAACTTTCTTATCGGAAGACTCACATTAGCAATCATATGACCAGAACCCATATCCTTCTTCAATCTGTGAACATCTAAAATATTTAACATGATGATGAGGTCACGATTTTGTTACACAAATAGTGTAATGGAATAGATGATCCTCATCCAAGTGTATACTGGAATTGTCTTTATAGGTAGAACTGCGACAGTAAACATGACCGCAGTAGAGCATAACTGTGTAAAACAACTAAAACACCTGAGTGCTCAATCTGCACCAACGTATTAACAGATCCAAGAATGCTGCCATGCATTCATACATTCTGTTTTCAATGTCTTGATCGAACTGGAGAAGCGGCAAAGAAGAAACCAGGAGATAAGATGCCTTGTCCGTTGTGTAGAAAGGAATTCATTATTCCAGTGGAAGGCACCGCTGGTCTGCAGAAAAACTTTTTCATGGAAAATCTAATACAAATGACGACGAATTTGCAACAATGTAACACAACCACCCCCTGTGATATCTGCAAAATCCATAAAAAGACCGATTCATCAAACATTCCTGAAGCTACTACGCAATGCATAGAATGTCAAAATAAGTACTGTGATGACTGCTCAAAACAGCACCCAATGCAGGAACTAAACAAAACTCACCAAATTGTGACAATTGAAAGCAAAACAAACGAAGGCACTGGGTCAACATTTCGAGCAAAACATTGCACCAAACACATTCAGAAACCATTAGATTACTATTGCGCCAACTGCGAGAAAATCGTTTGTGTCTCATGTTTTGTTGAGACTCATAAGTTACACGATTGCAAAGATGTCGCCACAGTCGACAAAGAATTTCGTTACAATATAGAAAAGCATGCATGGAAGATGTCGAGCTACAGTGATGAGATGTCATCACTGAAAACGAGTGTGGAACAGAGAAAAGTAACTTTTCTAAATGATATTTCGAAGAAAGAAGATGCAATTCGTAAAAGATCTTTGGAGCTTAAGAACATGGTAGACCAACACACAGTAAGTCTTTAAGAAGAACTCCATCTGGCGAAAAATAGTCACTTAAAGGAATTAGGAGACTCATTTGAAGAAATAGACAGATGTTGCACAATATTAACAAGTTTTGTTGCTTACTGTACTCAGCTAAGAACAAATGGATCGGCCAGCGACGTCTGTACCTGTATCGCAGAAGTCATAAGAAGAGCAGATGAGTTGGAGAAAGATCACCTGGCATTCATAGGTCGACCATATAAATCTATCGAAGTTTCTTTCAAGCCTACAGACCTGCAGGAACTGTTAGGGATGTCGAACAACAACATTATTGGTCGGATTCTAGGTAAACGGTCCTGATAATGTTTCAAAATTTATATTAGCATAGAATTACAATTTATTTGATTGCACTGAGACAATGGGTGGCAATAGATAAGTTCTAACGAGGATAGTAGGCTAATAATGTTTCCAGTGATATAGCTGGATAAGTTACTATAGGCCTAAAAGGCGATCGACAAAAGCGCAGCCTTGTTGGTTCATTAGGCCGAGTTTAAAAGCCAGTGTCACTAAGCAGCGTTTTCCCTTATTATCATCATCATCAGCAGCAGCAACTTTTATCTTTACAAAATAATTATAATTTCTTTCCGAAAAATATATACTATAAGAGAAAGTACATCTCTCGAAACGCCTGTGTCTTAAAATCCAAGAATACTTACTGGTCGAAAACTGGTTTACTTGGCACGATATTTAGGCGCATTATTGCATGTGTAGGGCAAAGTTCCAGTTGCAGGTGATACGGGTTGCACTAACAGAACAATCTCATGTGGCAACAAAAAGCTTATATGTAAAAAGTCACACTGCAACAATCTCAGAAATTACAACATTTTCATATATGCAGGCCTATCGTTAAACATTTTAGCCAAAGAGTCTTAGCTGTACGATTTTACTGATACAGGAAAACAGCTAATGTCAATTTTGTTTGCGATTGTTAGAGATTTGATACACGATAAACCTAAGAAATGAGCAAATGAACAAAATGTCCAGTTCATGCAATTATCGTTTATCAATGTCTATTTGTTTTTTACAGATGAAACAGAAAACACTACACAGTTTGGGAATTATGCAGTAGTCGTGGGATTAGATGATGATGATGATGGTGGTGGTGGTGGTGGTGATGGTGGTGATGATGATGATTTTGATGATCATGATGATGATACGACCATAACGAAGGACATCTTCCAAATAAATTTGAGTCTTCCAAACAAAGTTTCAAATCTACAACGAATACCGACTACAATGGAAGGCGAATCCGCAGCTGCTGTTTACTGTAACACGATGTACGTTACAGGAATAGGAGACAATGCAGATGAAATCTGGAAATACAACGTGGCTTCCGGTTGGATGAAATGCGCTTCTTTAGTTCAAGGCCGTAGTGACCACAGCGCAGTCTTTATCGATGAAGTATTATACGTCTGTGGAGGATTTGACGATTCGGATGAGAGAGCTCTAGACAGTGTGGAAGCCTACAACGCAGTCACCAATAAATGCTCTGCAGTTGGAAAGCTGGTTCACTGTGTTGAGAGTTCAGGCAACTGTGTTCCATTCAAGACTTTGCTCTACATTTTCGGTAGTGACGGTAAAGATAACAATGCGCTGAATTATGTTCAAGTGTACGACACTAAACTGAACACATGCACTCTCCTTTCTAAACCAATGCCACGTCCCAAATACATGATGCGAGCTGTACTTTGGGAGAAATCTGCAGTTTTAGTGGGATGCCATACATGTTTCATATTTAACTTTGAGACGGAGATTTGGCAAGAAAGAGAGCATTTTAAGACCGACTTTTATGACTTTGGTCTGGTTCTGGAGAATGAACGGCTCTTTCTAATCGGAGGAGAAAACGACGAAGAAGATAAAGATGGCAAAGATACATGGAAATGCAGAGACGACGTACGTTATGTACCTCTTCAGAATATTCTCGAGAATAAACCGATTGAGTGGAAGATTCATGCGAAATTGCGAAAACCAGTGCTAATACATTCTTATGCAAAACTGAGGTTGCCAATTTAGCAGCAAATCACAATCATCGATTTTATTTGAAGGCATTCACCAGCAATTCGTAGGGTGATACTGAAGCAGCTACAAATTAGGCCTATTTGCTTGACATGTGACCGTGCCTAAGAAAACCCTCACAAAGTCGGCGAATTTTTGAGAAACGCGCTCAGAAGACAAGTAGGCATAAATGCGTCTAACAGTTCTCGGCATATTTTTATTTCCTGTTGTGTTTGCTATCAAACTATAAATTCTTTGTAGAGTTTCGCTGTATAAGTACTTTTATTTCAGTTTTAATTTGATGCCGAGCACAAAAGCTTAATTCAAAATGTCGGTTTAAATGTGTCCTAGTTCTATGAATCAGTTACTATGCAACTTACCAAGTCAGGTGAATTTTCATCTATTTTATTTTAGTCGAAGAGCGAGAAATTTGCTTTCGAAAGTCCGCCATTTAGTACTTTTCCGAGACTGTATATATATGAAAACTTAATCTGTACTTGTTATTTCGGCTTTGCATTTAAGAAATCCATGAGAGATTGTAATGAATTATTCAAGAAACTCCAATATAGTGAAAATATGCACTGTTCGCTGGTGTTCTGCCATTGTTGTTACGTCACATAGACCAACTCGGAGCTGCTCAGTGTAAAACAACGCTAGCAAATTCAATCAATTACTATATTACTTTACAAGCAGCAACAACCAGTGTTTGAATGAACCACAATCTTTGTGACTGGATAACGTTCATATGAGAAAACGTAATTTTTTTATTATTACAAAATGGTGAGGCAGGTAGGCTGATGGTTAAGGTGGATGGAAAAAATCCAGTCTGTGCTTCACAATATTTCCTGGAACGTTTCTGGCTTCAGTGTGCACTTCAAGACTTTTTAAGGGGGAACAATCTAATTTAAGTTGTACTCTATTATATTAACTACAACTTTTTTAACCGAGGGCCATTGACGTGTACCTTGCACTTGAATGTTAAAGATAGGAAAACATTCCATCACATTAATTGATTCATGTAAAAAACAAACCTTGATATTTGGAAAGTGAGTGATGGTTGCAATTAAGAAGTTCAAATGACACACGTGAACGAGCATTATATGAAGCCCAAATACCTTCCAAATCGTACTACTCGTTACGTAACATCATACCTTACCTTAGCTTACGGGAGAGTGCCCCAAGATGCATTCCCTTTTCCTATTTTAGCTTGTAACTCCATTATCAACGCCAGTATGAAAACAATAAATATGCACTTTATGTGGCCTTTCCTTGGTCAAAGCATTTGCACTACCACAGGGAAAAATATTGCATTGTAACAGCTAAATGTTGGTATTCATCCAAAGTCAGAGAGATGCATCTGGAAACAGCGTTATCTCAAGACGCACCCGGGTATGCATCCTGGGATCTAGAGGTGTATCATAGAAACAGTTTGTTAGTACATTTACACTATACTGGCACACTACCTTAACAGCATGCCTAGCATCGTTATATTAGCCCATTTGATACAATAAGACATGCCTATCTCGCTGATAAACTTGCTGATCTTGCTATTCCTGATTACATTTACATTTGGATAATTTCCTTCCTAACCAACCGACAACATTGTACCAAATTTAATGACACTGTCTCTACCTTAGTTGGCATAAATTCCAGTATTTTTCAGGGTTCGGGTCTGGGACCAGTGAATTTCCTAGTTGCCATATCCAAGTTTAAGCCTTTAGCATCGAACAATAGGTTACTTACATGCAAATACGCTGATGACAGTGACCTTCTTATTCCATTCTGCAATAGCTTGATGGTCCAGGCTGAACTGAACCATGTGACCCTTTGGGCGGTGTAACTTAAAACTTAATCATAAAAAGACGTGTGAAATGATAATTCACCGGCCAAGAATGAGAAATTAGCAAATAATTTTACCTAATGTGATTCCCGGTTTAACCAGGGTACCAGAGATGACAATTTTGGGTGTTACCCTATGGAGTATGTTAAATTTTGATTATCATATTGATCGGATTCATAGTCAGGCGCGTCAATCTTTATATGACATACGAATTCTTGTAGCACATGACCTCACCGGCCCTCGGCTCTACGACGTTGTCCGAGCCACAACACTGGCCAGGATGCTGTATGCCTCTCCCGTGTGGTGGGGCTATGCTGGGGCTAGGCTAGGGCTCGGCTCCAGGCTTTAGTGCGGACTTCTGCGTCTCCACTATCTTCGTGGGGACTCCCCAACGGTCGATGAACTCTGTGGCATAGCCGATGATCGTCTCTTTAAAGCAATCTTGAACAACCCAAATCATGTCTTACATCAGCTTCTACCACCAGTTAAAACCCTCAGTTATTCCCTGCTGCCTCACACCCATGATCGTATTATTCCTCCTGCTGACAATTTAACGCGTAAACGTTTTATTATTAGGATGTTGTGTGCATATTAAGTTTTCTTGTGATCTTAAATACTTGTAAACCGACGTGCGATTAGCTATTAGTTATTAAAGATTATACTTACTTACTTACTTACTTTCTTACTTACTTACTTACTTAACAGGGTTTTTAATTCGACCTTTCCTCACATGTAAAGAGTGTATCAGTGCGAATACACGTTTATAATTCTTCAGTTTAATGACAGCTTATGGCGTCAAAGGCCGTTGCCGTCGCCCTCCTCCTTTATCCAGGCTTGTGACTGGCGCTACCCCCAAACAAGGCGGTGGCGGAGTTACCGCGCGGAATTGAACAAATAGAAGTATATATATCTGGGGTAGAGGCGCTATAAAGGTGTCTAAGCGTAACCAAAAATTTGAAGTATTGCCGGGTTTGACGACATCTTGTGGCGGCCAGGAACGTTAAGGTCGACCTGAGCTGACATTACCTGAGAAACTTCTCGGGGTTAAAATATAAACTGTCTGATGGCGTAGAAGTGTCAAAATCTAGTTAAAATTGTACTTGAGGCCATAGTCCAGTGGTTAGGGCAATGTGTTTCCTGAAAACCCAGAGTTTGAAGTTTAAACTTCAAAAGTCTCGCCGAAACACACACAACATACACGAACACTCATACACACACATTATAATTATCACTATCTGTATGGTTTGTGCAAACAGGTGGAGAGGGTACCACTGTGATCGCTGTCGGAAAGTATTAATCTACAAGTACTGCATGGACAAACACCTCAAGTACATCCGATGCCATGACCCGGGTGACCTCAAGTACCCTGCTACCTTTTACGAGTTCTTCTTTTTTGCACAGAATAAGTACTCCGTCCTTAAATACTCACAAACGCTCATTTAGTGTCTGGTCTCTGTAATGCAATCAATCATTTATATAGCGCCATTTGGCAATATATATCGATATATATGCTAGTACTTACTACTAGATTATCCAGTTTGAGTATCCAGTTTTAAGTGGACAGCTTTCATGCTCAGTTTTAATATAAAGTTTTCTTTCCTTAAAGTCGGTACTTTGACTTTCCGACTTTAAAGTGAAGTAAGGCAAGATCTACTTTAGTAGTCCTGAAAGCCACGATAAGCCATATGCACTCAAAACTACTTGTAATAGAGATTTAACGTGTCTGCATTTAGACACCTTTAAATTGCTTTGGCCAATGCCTTATATTTGGCACTTCTCTTCAGTTAGTCTCCGGAGGCTGGATCTGTCGCTGTCGGGTAAAACAAGACAAAGTCAACGTCAACGGCCAAACGCGCAGCCAAGACGAATATAATCGTGGGCAAAAGTGATTTGAAAGTTGTCTAAACGTAACCTATGTTTTATTCTTTCAGTGCGATTTTATCTCGGTTTTTTCTTCATTAACCAACAGTCGACGTCAGTGGTCCTGGTAGTGGTAGACTTTTTTGCGATGATGCTCAACACGCCATACCTCGAATGTTAAGTTACACTTAGACACCTTTAAATCGTGTTTTACAAAACTATATCTACCACATTTTCGTCAAGTCGCCCTTGAATAATATAAATGGACGTGTGGGATGAGGTAGATGTTACAGACCATGACAGACGTAAGATGTCACTAAACTATGTTCAGCCGTAGCAATTTTTAAGTTACTTTGATTAGCACTGGTGAAGCTCCAACTCAGTTCGACGCCCTGAGCCCAGCACATCTCTACCCCTTCAACTTTTGATATTGGCTAAAATGGTCGGTCCGTACCATCTCTGCCTCCTAGTGTCGGTTCTTGCAAGTAAATATTCTCCCACTAAAGATACATTTCCGTAGCCTTTTTCTGTGTCTTCTCGGATTTCTCTTTAGCATCTCCGACCGAACAGACCTGGTCATCGATTTTGCTTCGAAGCAACCATCGACTGATGTTTTGAGCATTAACACATAGGCGCTTTAGAAGTTCTCTGATTAAATTTATTTAGATTAGAAAAAGGAAGCATAGGTTGGAGAAAATTCGTTGTACGAATCAGTGGCGATCCTTTTCTAGGGCATTGTTGCACTAGTAGTAGTAATGTCTATTTTTAACAACTTCTTATTGCCTCCAGGGCGGTTCTCGTCGACCGTACCTAACACAGACGACAGAATACGGCAGTGGCGGAGTTCCAACCTATTCAACGAGTGTAATATAAAATGCATGGCAGAAAAGCAGCACATTTTACAGGTATGTAATGCATCGGGGGTATTTCGTTGTGTTACTCAGTGTTTATTGATATATGTTGGCCGCCAGAGCAGTTCACGTCGACTTTATCTAAGAACAAGAAAGTCAATTGATAGTCACTAAAACAGACGGGCTTATTTATATATATTTTCAATGTCAGCGAAATAAAGGTGTTAAACAACTTGAAATAATTTCTCGACCGAAAGCGAACGGGAAATATACATGTCACAACAACTTATCGAAACGATTGTGTAAACACAGGCTTTATATTTCTTATATATCACATCTTATTTTATACTTTCTATTCTTATTTATATTAAATGCAAGTCATTCGTCGTAGCACGATAGTTTATCGACATCTGGTATCAAAGGCCGTTGACGTCGATGGGAAAAATATTTTCTACAGGTTTCACTGTCAGGCATTAATTAGTAATACTGAACCTTTAATGACATCTTACGGCTGCAAGGGCCATTCACTTCAACCTTTCCTCACCCATAAGACCGCGCCTTGGGCATTCAGATGTACTGACATTGCGCGAGTTACAAAGACATTTAAATAAAAATTTAAAAAATATATCGAAAGCTATTGCCGATTAGTAGCAGTTCCAAGATTTAACGACAGCTTATGGCATCAAAGGCCGTTGACGTCGCTCTCCTCCTACATTCAGGCTTGGGACTGGCACTACCCCCAAACAAGGCAGTGGCGGAGTTTTATTGCCGATTAAACGAAAACCTGAATATAATATTGAATGAAAGTGATTAAAAGATATCCAAACATAATCTAATATTATTAATTGAATGGAGCTTTCAACGGCTCGTGGCTGCCAAGGCCGTTGACGTCGATCGCATATAGGCGCAACTGAATGAGAGCCGGAACCTGACGTTCTAATAGTTTCCAACGTTTAACTACGCCTTATGGCATGAAAAGCCGTTGATCTGGATTGGGAAAATGTGTACAGTTTTAACTTTAAGTTTTAACCAGGTATTTGTACATTTTTTCCGCCGAAAATAAGAAGTATATAACTCGTAAGGAGCGATTAAAAGGTGTTCAAACGTAACAATACATAATATTAGGTTACGCTTAAACACCTTTAAATCAGTTTTATTTCACGTTATATATAAATTCACCTCGTATTTTTACTCCGCCACTGCCTTGTTTGGGGGTAGTGCCAGTCCCAAGCCTGGATAAAGGAGGAGGGCGACGGCAACGGCCTTTGATGCCATAAGCTGTCGTTAAACTGCGGAACTACTTGCAGAAACATCTTTAAAACGTGTTCTTCATCTGCTCTCTCTGTCTCTCTGTCTCTGTCTCTGTCTCTGTCTCTGTCTCATATATATATATATATATATATATATATATATATATATATATATATATATATATATATATATATATATATATATATATATATATATATATATATATATATATATATATATATATATATATATATATATATATATATATTATATATATATTGAATAATATTAGCATCCAGTGTTTAACAACTTCTGGCTTCCAGGGCCGTTGAAGTCGAATGAAACGGAGTCATAACCTGACATAGAAATAATTACCAATGTTTAACGACACCCTATGGCATCAAAAACCGTCGACGTCGATTTGAAGAAATTTTTACAGTTTTTCGCGGTTTCTCCTTTTTATTCTTTCAATGACATGGTTAGGTAGGTTCCCACAGTTAACATCTTATGGCATCAAAGGCCTCCTCCTTTTTCCAGGCTTGGGACAGGCACTACCCGACTAAGGATGTAGTGGACTTTCAATCCGGCATATTTACGAAAATGTGAAGTACACTATTCGAAAGAGACTTAAAGGTGTCCAAATGTGACATTACATTATCAGGTAAGATAGGTATTTTCTGTTTAACGACGTTGTGTCATAACGAAGATGATACGCGTTGCCCTCCTCCTTTTCCAGATAATCAATCATCTTTTTTATAATAATAAATGACAGCCTTTTAATAGATTATGTATTTCAAAGAATACATTTATAATAGCAGACACAAGCATGGCTCAAACCAAGGTAACCATATTTCCATTTTCTTTCCTTGCTTCGTTATTCTACCAAATGTAAGGCGCTTTGGTGAAGGAGTATGTTCTGTGCTTTGTAACCGTATGGACGCGGGTTCGAATCTGCTGCAAGCTACTGCGTAGCGGCCTTTGACAATTTGTTCACCCACAATTCTTTGTGTTCATCACAACAACGGGAAATCACCTCAGTCATCTCATCCCTGGGTGGCATGATAAGAAATAGGTAAAATAACTCATCAGCTTCATCTACCAAATAGCGGAATATATAAAGTTATAAGAACCGATATAAAGGTGTCTAAAGAGAGCCTTATATGAATTACTAGCATCGAATGTTTCACGACATCTTGCGGCTGCCAAGGCTTTGATTTCAACTTTTCTTCACACATCAGGTGATTACTTTTTTCAACGTTTAAATGCATCTTTTGGCAACACAGGTCTTTTAAGTATACGGGGAGAAGCCCAACAAAAATATCTGGCAGCGTTAGTAGTTCCTAAGGTTAACGACGTCTTATGACATCAAACATTGACGTCGTTCTCCTCCTTTATCCAGTCTTGGGTCTGGCACTACCTTAAAACATCGCAGGACCGGAGTTAACCTGGCAGCGGTTGATCGAAAAGACCTGTATATAAGGTTGATTAACAGTGATTTACAGGTGTGTAAGCGTGACCTTATATCATTGATAGGATTGAGCGTTTAGCGCCTTATGGCTGCCAGTACAGTTAACATCGACAATATACTACGTTTCTAGTCAAATATGAAGCTCGTATTTTATAAAAATAAGGCTTTTAGAACGTTAAAAAATGGAATTAAGGGCGTCAAAACTCTAAATGTTGGTCATAATTATCAGCCATCATTGGCAGTACACAATTTCTAAAGACTTCTTGCGGCCGCCGGGGTGATTAAAGTCGGCCCTGTTTGACTTGACTATAACCGTCTTTTATACATTTGATCCGTTAAAAGATGTTAAATACCAGGGAACCCATATCCGCTAAGGATTTGCTGTAACTTAAGCTACGGTCGACATCAACTGGCAGCGGAGTACGATGTTGCTGAACACGACGTACTACGATCATTTAGTTAAGCTTAGACACCTTTAAATCGGTTTGTGCAATATTATAAATAAGTCCAGATTTCATAAAATTGTTGATATTTGGTCTCCCGGCTTAAGATGTTAAAATATTAAATGTTCAATGTTCAATGTTGACGGCCATGACAGCCGTCAGATGTCACCAAAAACTAAAACGGTCGCAACATGTAAGTTCCTTGGTGTAGCGGGGTGACTTCAACCAAGTTCTATGCCCTGAGCCATCATCATCTGTGCACCTATTTTCGTTCCTTACCACCTCTGCGCCGAATGGTGTTCTCTCAAACGAAGATTCAGGATTGGCCGCTTCTTTAATCGAGGCAACGCTCTAAAGCTCTGTCTCGTCCCTGCCTTTTCCACCGTCGCTGGATGGGCAACATCCTGAGGATGGCCTCTTCTTTTATACCGGCAATTGTAGTTCCACTTTTTTATTCAGAAATGGCCATAATATATATGCACGTGTGTATTTATGTATGTATTCATGTGGGTATGTATGTGCATATGTATGTATGTTTGTAAGTGGGTATGCAAATATGACACCTTAAGTTCTTCACTATGAACGAAACTATGTTTTTAAAACAGAAATCTTTGCTTAGTAATACACATTTCACCATGAAAAGAATTACTATCATCGACCTGAATTCGATGTTCAAAAAGTATCACAAGAATAGAACAAAATATATAGGAAAGAGCAGCAGCAAAATACGAGCTGAAAACATCTTTGCCAGCGAACTATAAGTCAGTATAAAAACAATGAACTATGAACTGCAAAATAAGCAAGAACTTTAAAGACGTAAACCGTGAGTCAGTCAGTGAGTTAGTCAGTCTGTGAGATTTGGATCAAAAATGCGTCTCGTGCTCCGAAAGTTGTCAAAGCCACCAAGCGAAATATGCCAACTGTGCAGGTGACCTTAAGCCTCACATCTGACCTCAGGTTCCACATGAAATGGCGTCTTGGTAAGATTAATCTGCCGTGATATATATGTTCTTTAAGAGATGGCCTTTAAATGTCAGTCAGTCAGTCAGTCAGTCAGTCATGCAGTCAGTCAGTCAGTCAGTCAGTCAATCAGTCAGTCAGTCAGTCAGTCAGTCAGTCAGTCAGTCAGTCAGTCAGTCAGTCAGTCAGTCAATCAGTCAGTCAGTTGGTCAGTAAATGCCAAGTAGGAATCCAGCATCAGAATAATGTCGCTCTCAAAGGCCCTGGCAGACACAAAATGTCGCTACGCGTTTGATATTGCTATTAATTGGCTAGCGTAAGACACCTAAAAGATGTTATTAAACATTTCGAACTACTACTAATTACAGCGATTTGAAATGTCTGGGCTTAGACACCTTTAAATTGCTTTTTCTGACATAATATATTTCTCACTCTCGTTTGGATGTTGGTTGCTCTTAGGATCATCCCAACGTAAAACGAGGTAAGGTGGACGTCAACGGCCAACAGAGCCACGACGAATACAATATATAGAAAAGCTGCCCATCAAAGATCGACCTGATGGCTCAAGTTCTGTACGGAAGCCAAGTCTTCTACCACCTCAGAGGGAGGACCTTCGACGGTGGGGCTCTCGTGTCTGCGGACGATATCGCCCGTCGTCGTTCTACATCTGCGATGCTGCTCGGTCCACGAACTCTAAACACGCAATCACCGGGATAGAAGCCTATTGGGTGGGCTTAGTGTGTGTGTGTGTGTGTGTGTGTGTAGATGTGTGTGTGTGTGTGTGTGTGTGTGTGTGTGAGTCCTTCACTGGCGACATTTCTAGTTATCAAAATACTCCTCGCTAAGATATATACTTTTTCTTCTTAATGACATTTAACTCTGAT